>CM020508.1:3576514-3891514 GCA_009823395.1 Thamnaconus septentrionalis | reverse complement strand
AAGCTTGATAACAGTGACGTGTGACTGTGTATACAACACGTGCGTGGCTGACTTTTAAAAGTGGCGATAGATAAAAAAATCAAAAATGGCGGCGGTGACGACCAGGAGGTTATCTGAGGACGTGCAGGAAGTTTGCAGCGTCGACTCGTCGCTGCTTGGCGAAGCAGGAGTCCAGCCAGTCGGCCTGCACGGCCACGGCCTGCGGGTGCTGTCGCAGCAGCTCCTTCAGCTCCTGGACACACACCAAGCAAGGAGGAGACCTCAGCAACAGCCGCTTTACAAGACAAGAAATGAAACAAACAACAACTGAGGCTCGTGGCCACACCCACCGCGGCGTGGACGGCGTGCTCCGCTTCGGCCACGATGTGCGTGACCTCCGAACCCATGGTGGCCTCCTCGTCGCCGTCATACGTGCTGCAGCTAAGGATTTGATCGGCCCCCTGAAGCCCGACGGCCACCACGATAAACGGCGCCGAGTTTCGCTCTGACTCATCGCTCAATTGACCCACATCGGCGTCACAGCGCTCTCATTTTGATGAGTAGTGTTGCAGTGTAATCTAAGTAATCCATTACTGTAATTAAACTACTTCTTTAGTAACGGAGTAATGAAACGGGATTACTGTGTCAAAACTGGTAATTGCATCATAATTGCTTTATCAAGTAACGATTCCATTACTTTTCTGAAATATTTTGCAAGCTAAAAATGTCTGATTATCCACAAAAATGTCTGAAATTTAGAAAAACAACCGAAAACAATGATGTCTCAGATTGACGATGCAACTGTGCATGCAACGTCACTGATATGCGACGACGCACCAAAACAAGCCCGGTGGCGGCAAAAGGAAAAACAGCGATCGCGTATGATAGCTGGAAATACAAACATTATTTTGAGTTCATCTCGTCTAAATGAAAGAACATCGTGGTTCGTTGTGCGTCATGTGCAGGAAACAAGACGTTCTCAACTGTTGCTTTATCTTGTTTAACTAAAGTAATTAGTAATTGATTACTTATGAAACAAACTAGTTCAAGAAGTAATCAGATTACCTTTAAAGGACTAATCTGTCATCAGCAGTTGGACTACTTTTATGGAGTAATCCCAACAACACTGTCGATGAGTATCTGCCTGCCAAACTGGCTGGAACCGGATCTGGACACACAAGCGTGAGCTGAAAGGATATGTGATGAGGTAGCGGGCCAGCCTCTTCCTCTCCGACGCCAGCAGGTTGTAGAAGAAGACCCTCACGCCCCCCATGAAGCCGGGCAGCGGCGCGGCGCGAGCGGCGGAAGCTTCGGGGGCCTCGTCTTCATCCTGCGACTCGTCGGCTGAACCCTTTGAGTTGTGTAACTGCGGCGCGGGAGAGGATGTGGAGGCTGCGGAGGTGGACGGCCGAGGAGGCGCCGTGCTCTTTGGCGCCCTGCTGTGATAGTATCTAGAGGGGGAGGGGAGGAGGGGGCAGGGGGGATGAATGACTCAGACGTGATGATTAAGAAAATTCTGAAGAAGGTTTCAGGTGGCATTTAAAACCAACAAAAGAAGAAGATGAAAGACCGACATGAAGGTGGGGATGCCTCTGGACGCCAGGTGTTTCCTGATCAGCCTCTCGGTGCCGTACCAGTTGAAGCCCTTGGTGGAGTGTCCGATGCGGGGGAGGTGTACGCTGGCTTCACGGAGGAGAATGAAAAAACAAACCGACAGGTAAATTTGAGAAAGTGGTCCACTGGTACAAAAAAAGGGAGAAAACAAATCAGCAGAAAGACAAACGACGCTGCTCCTGGCAATAAGGAAAGTTCTGATGAGTCTTTAATTGAGGACAGCACCTCCTGCCTCTCTGGTTGGGCTGTTGGCTCCGCCCTCTGAGACCTCATCTCAGTTTGATTTGGCAAATGTGCTCCGTTACGGCAGGTTTGCCGCCGGCCTTACCGTCGAACACAAAGTTCTAGCTTCCACCTACATTCTGCTCTGCTCGAGCAGCGAGCTCAACCTCAGATAACGATCTGCACCTCGGCGCGTTTCTTGTCAGTCTACACAAAGAGCGATCAGAAGCATCATCAACCCTCCTTTTTTTTTCCCCTCTCCGCTCTCAGAGAAGCTTCTTAATCATCCGGCTTGTGCTCCACTGAACCGCATCCTCCGTTTCACCAGTGAGCGAGTGAGAACCTGCGGAACCCCCCCACAGTGAGAGGCCGCTTCTTCTTTGGACTCACCTTTTCTTTTTCTGGCTGCCACGTAGATCTTCTTCAGGCCTTCGTCCAGAGCGCTGAGGTGGATCCCGGAGAGGTTGTTGGCTGTGTCTCTCTCCTGCGCCACGATCAGAGCCAGCTGAGGAGACAGGATGCGACCAGGAGGTATCGTCTGATCAGAGTCGCGCTTCTCGGTATCGACTTCCAACCGCCACACCACAGCGACCGCCGACACGGCGCTCTGCTCGCTTCTCACCTGGTCTTGGCCGTCAGGTCTGGACTGCTTGTCGTCGATGGGGAAGAGCAGCACGTGTCCGAGCTCCAGATCTGGAGGGGGATAAAAAGGTGGACACTTTCCTTTCGGCTTGCAAAGTTTTTTGTAGCAGGAGGCCGCGGTCGGACCGACTTCGTGGTTCTCTGGTGTTGTTTGGCGCCTCGACTGAGGACGTTGAGCTGCCTGCTGCGGCAGCTCCAGACTTCCCTCAGTGCTGTTCTTGCCCGTGACGGGCAAAACGAGAACATGTCCTCCACCGAGTGAAGAAAACAGCGACACTCACCTTTCATCTTGCCGGCCAGCTCGTACTGCTTCCGCGGCTCGTCCGATCTCACCTCCAGCGCCGTGAACAGACCTCCTCTGCCCCACCGGCCCGAGTCGTCTCCACAGGGGAAAAGAAATAATAATAAATCACAGGTTGGAGAGGCACTCACTCAGCTCTTCCTCACTCTCTATAAAGACGCCTCTCCTACCGACGCAGTGGACGATGATGGCGTCGCTCGCCGCCATGTGAGGGTGAGTGACGTCCCCCAGGACGTAGTTGATGTCCGTGGAGGCGGAGTCAGCGGAGCACACGCTGCCGGCGTCCTCGTCGTCCTCCTCCTCCTCCTCGTCTTCTCCCCCGCTGTCCACGGGCGGCAGGCAGCGGGACCTGTAGCCACTCGACTGCCACCACTCCATTCTGCGGACAAACACGGCCGACAAGGTCAGCGTCGGAAGCCCGACCTCGGAATGACTGAAGAAAAAAAAAAAAGAAGCCTCACTTCTTCCTGTGTTTCTGCTCCTGCTGCTTCTTCTTGGCCTCCTCCTGGAGTTTGGCCCTCTTGGCCGCCGCCTCCTCCCGCCTCTCCCGCCGGAGCTCCAGCTCGGCCTCGCTCAGGGGTTTCCGCTTCCTGGTGGGCATCTGCAGGGCCGCGGAGAGCGAAGCCTGCGGAGGAGAGACATTGAGAGGCTGCTGATAGGAAAAATCTTCTTCACTTTATCTTCATTCCTCCTCCTCCTCCTCATCGTCGTCGTCGTACTCCAGCTTTGTGCCGCATCGCTCGTCCCTCCGTCGCCGCCTTCTTGAACTCGTCCAGCTGCTCCTCCATCAAACGCTCGAAGCTCTTCTGGTCGTCGGCGCTGGGGTCCTTGCTGTAATCTTTCCCCTCAAAGCAGTACATGTGGTCTGGAGGAACGTAGGGCATCGCAACAGAGTTACCACAGGACGTTTGGCCCCACGGTGCGAGAACATTACAAAGATTTCAAACCCACTCTGTCCGTCGGCATCGGACGGGTTTTCTTCTTCCTCCGGCTCCTCCATGAGCGCGCTGGGCACTTCGTCCTCCACCCACTGGCCGCCACGCGACGCGCCGAGGATCTTCTCCAGCTCCACCTCCTGCACCGAGCTCTCGTCCGACGACAGCAGCTTGTCCACGCCGAACTTCAGGATCTCACTCAGCTGCGGGGGAGAACGGAGGCCGTCACAGGGAGCCTCAGATGAAGGTTCCGCCGCTGGCTCGAGCTCACCGACCTGCAGCCCGGCGGCGGCCGCCTGGGCCTGGTCCAGCAGCGAGAAGCGGCCCTCTTCGATGACGGTGTTGGTGAGGTGCAGCTTGGACGCGGCTCGAGAGTACATGATTTCCTCCACAGTGTCTCGGGCCAGAAGCCGAACCACTTTCACGGGTCTACACAACGAGGACAGGAGAGCAAATTGATCCGGATTAATTATATCATCGGGGTTGTTTATTCTAAACAGACGCTAATTTGAAGGGGCCTCTGTTAAAAAATGTGCAGAACTGAGAGAGAAAGAAGCAAAAAACAACCTTTCGTTCTGCACCTCCTGTCAGGTTATATAATTGTAGTCACACTTTCGTGGAAACCTCTTCAGTACACGTTGTGAAGCCACAGCGACAAACAACAGACGAGAAGAAAAAAAACCAACAACCCCGTGACCTCTTTAGCAGAGTCGAGCAGCGTGGCCGTGCCACCGCGTCGCACACAAGCACACTAGTAACCACAGTGTCACCTGTTCTGACCAATCCGATGGCACCGGGCGGCGGCCTGCAGGTCGTTCTGAGGGTTGAAGTCGCTGTCGACGAAGATGACGGTGTCAGCAGCGGTGAGGTTCAAGCCGACTCCTCCTGCAAAAGACCGCAGTGTTTTTGTGTTTGTGTGTGAGCTGCTGCGTGCGTCACCTTCACCTGCTGCCATGCACTTCTGGTTGACCTCTGGTGCCGCTTGAACCGTTGCACAATCACACACGCACACACGCACACAAAAAAGTGGCAATCTGGGCCAGGAAGCTCGGTTTTGGTTTGTTTGTGCTGGCAAACAATGCAGAAGGGAACCGTCAGCCCCATCCTGCCGCAGCTCTTATCTCTCGACTACTTCTCTGAACCTCCATTTGTATTTTTTCATGTACGAGGAGGTTTGCCAGCCAAATCCGTCATTGCTGTTCCCCTCCAACCACAATAAACATCTATAGAAGATAAACTTTGCAAGATCAGAAGCAAAAGCTCATTTTAAAAACACCCAGCCAAGAAAAAAATCTTTCAAAATGTGTTAATAAATAAATAAACAAATGAATGAGTGTTGCAGAATAATTTAAAACAGAACTCATAGAAACTATAACTAATTCCATAGATAAGAAACAATATGCAGCAGCAGTATTCATTGATCTAAAAAAAAAAGCCTTTGATACAATTAACCATGATATACTGTTTCATAAATTAGAGCAGTGTAATGTGTATATATGAATATATAGGAAGGATATGATTCAGTTTGAATATGAAATAGTATATTTTAAGGGGTAGGATTAAATAAGTTTGTACTTCTTCCTACTCCTTTTCGCTTGTGTAATCTTAAATGCAGCTTCTAGTTTGTTTGATTTTTTGTTAACTGTTTTATTTTTTAATTTAGCTGTTTTTTTGTTGTTATAATTTACATGATCGAAATAAAGTATTCAATTCAATTCAAAATTCAATAAAAAAAAAAAAAAAACAGTTCCGTGTTTAAATCATGATCCTACACCCCTTGACCTCTGTCTTTGCTTTCACAGTTTCAGTTACCTGCTTTTGTGCTGAGCAGAAACACAAAGATATCCTGGCTGCTGAAGTTTTTCACCGCCAGGTTTCGTTCCTCCCCGCGGACGGACCCGTCGAGGCGTTCATAGCTGTAACCTAGATTTTAAAAAAACAACAAAAAAACACAAGCCAACAGTCATCTGCAAGAAAAGTCATCTGCTGTCACTGTTGTTGTCACTGGAATTAAAATCAATATCTGAAACTGGCTGCAGGACTTTTAAGTTTTCCTTAAGTCCCTAAAGATTTACAAAGGACAGTTTGGCAAAAATAAAACCATTTGTGTGTCAAAATATTGACAATAATTGTGTAATGGGTCTTTTCACCTCGGTATTCCATGTAATCCTGGAGGATATCCAGCATCCGGGTCATCTGGGAGAACAACAGGACCCGGTGGCCCCTTCACCAGAGATTTAAAAAAAGAAGAAAAAAAAAAAAAAAAACGCCTTAAAAACATTAAGCCTCAATCACCAGCAGGTGGAGCCAAAGCACAGGCGGATGCACCAACCCTTCCTGAAGGTGAGCCAACATGCTGTCCAAAAGGCAGAGTTTTCCGCTGGCTTCAACCAGGTGCTCCCCCATCTCGAAGGGCTCAGGCTCCACCCCTGACACAGCAACACGACACGTTCAAAAACCACTGAGACCTCGCACAGAATTCCAACCACGGCGGCTACATCTCACCGTCAAACAGGTACGGGTGGTCGACGCATTTTCTCAGGTTCATCAGGATGTTCAGCAGCCGGTTCTTGCTGCCCTGCTCGTTTCCAAAGGCATCTGAAAACACACATTTGTGACATTTGAGGCTTTGAATTTTTTTTTTTTTCCTTCATATATAAATACATAAAGGTGTGTCTCATGCGCGTGACGCGGTGCTGCAGCCTCACCCCAATCCTTCATCAGGAGAGCCTTGTAGTATTTTTTCTGCAGGGCCGACATGCCGTGGTAGACCACCAGCTCCGTCTTCTTCGGCAGGTCCAGAGCCACTTGTGACTTCACCCTGCGGAGCAGGTACGGCTCCAGGACACTCTGCAGCTTAGCGGCTGCAGTCAGAAATGCAACAAGTTTTGCGGTTTTATGTGCGAAATAACATTGCCGTCTTTTCAGGAGCCTTCTGTTTTCTGTCTCAACCATTTGGCTGAGGTCAGATCCTCCCTGTGAGAGCGTCTTACCCAGAGCAGGCTGACTGCGCACGGTGGCGTACGAGTTGACAAAGTCGTCCGTCCCGTCGGAGTCGAAGACGCTGGGCTGGATGAAGCTCAGCAGGGAGTAAAGCTCCTGCAGGTTGTTCTGGATGGGGGTCCCGGTCAGCAGAACTCGGAAGTCAATCGAGAACTACAAAGCAAACACACGCATCATCAAGCACCAGTGTTGGCGAGTAATCCATTACAGGGTAATTCACTACTGTAATTAAACTACCTTTTGAGTAATGGAGTAATGTCAGTAGATTGCTGTGGCAAAACTGGTAATTACATAATAATTACTTTATCAAGTTACGATTTTGTTACTTTTCATAAATCTTCTATTATTATAACAATATGGACTGTGCAAAAGGCACCAGTGCTGCACATGAGTTTGCTCATGTACCTTCATGTTAAGAGGACACAGGCAATATTTGGAATTGCAAAATTTGCACTTTAATAAAGTTCATTCCAAAGAACTGAGCCACTGTTACGTTTTTTAACGCAAGTAAGTCGTAATTAATTACTTATGAAACAAATTAGTTACAGAAGGAATTAGATTACTTTTTTTCATTACTTTATGTAATCGGTGATCAGTGGTTGCATTACTTTCATGGAGTAATCCCGACAACACTGTCAAGCACAAAGGAGTAGGGAGGGAAACGTAGAAAAACGCGCAGAAAACCAAACAAAATGCTGCACTTTTGTCAAGGTCCTGTGCAGAAGAGAATTCTGATCCTTCAGCCTGTGAGCTTCGTCCACCACCAGCACTTTCCAATTCCACCTTGAGCAGCAGAGATGTGTGGTTAACATGGAGCATTTAAATCATCCGGGTAAAATCATTATCGTGCCAGCGGCTGAGACAAACTCACCGTCTGAGAAACGAGGCGTCTTTGAGACACAGCTGTGAGGCAGAGAAAAAGGCCTGTCATTTCAAACGCACTGAAAACCATCAGACGATGCTCTTCTCTGATGACGGAGGCACCTCGTAGGTGGTGAGCAGGACAGTGAACGCCTGCGTGTCTGTTTCCCTCTGAAGCTCAGCACGTCTCTCCTTGTCTCCTTTGTAGCACAGGACAGCCAGGGACGGAGCGAAGCTGCGACGACACACATCACACACATCACACACTGACTGCGTACGTCTGATTTTAAGGCTTTGTGCACGAGAGACACGGCCGTACCTCTCCAGCTCCGATCTCCAGTTCTCCATGACAGACAGCGGGCTCAGAACCAGGAAGGGGCCGTTCTTACCAAGACCGCCGGACATGTACACCAGCAGGGAGATCGTCTGAATGAATAAATGAATGAATGAATGAATTTTATTTCGAACTTGTATAAAATAAAATATGTAACTATCTGCGCAGACAAAAGAAAGAAACAACAAATAATAATACAAATAACAAAAATAAAGAAAAAGAAAAAAAACATAACAAACATTGCACATAGTAGTTTGAAAAATGAGTAGGAAGAAAACCTTTTTAATTTCCTACCCCTTTGTATCTATCCTTTAGTTTGGATCAAACTACTGCCAAATATTTATAAAACTATCACATGGCTTCCTAAATTTGGGCATTATATCTTAATATGCTACAGTTTGAAATTACTTGTCCAATCAAAGTCATTTGAACAAAAATTTGTGGGGATTTATATTGATTGTATGTTCAAATTAGAAATTAAGTATTTTTAGCCTGGTTTGACTGTGGTCTGGTGGGAGAGTGCTGACACTGAGACTGGAGGCTCTGGGTTCTTTCTTTCTTTCTTGATTTATTTCGTCTTCTTTTTTTAGTGTTTATTCAATTTTATATCAATTCAGAATTAGGTGAAATATTGAACACATATTATATTGACATAGTTTTAGATTTGAATAAAGCCATTATTCCAAAAAGATGCAATAAAACAGTTATTTATATTTAAATGTGATGCATATAATTTGTTAATAATCCAAACCGTGCATAAGATTTTACATTTTTGTTTTTCCTTTCTTACTCTATATATGTTGCTGTAATTATGTAAATTTCCCCAATGTAGGATGAATAAAGGAATTCTATTACCTATTCTAAATATACAAGAAGACCATGAATCTTACTTAAGGATGCAAAAGGTATTAGACTGGAGTCAGTGGATCGCATGACATTACATCTATATGCAAAATTCCCTCCCTCTCTCTTTACATTTCAAAGAAGACTGGTGAAGCTCAAACCTGACAGGTTTTGCCCAGACCCATCTCGTCCCCCAGGATGCATCCCTGCTGGGTCTTCAGGCACTGAATCAACCAGTTGACTCCATCCAGCTGGTAAGGCCTCAGTTGTATCCCTGTGAGGAGAGGAAGAGAGTGAGAGGAGGAAAGGACAGAAGGAGAGGAGGTAGCTCACTACCTGGACTTGGACAGCATCCAGAAATTAAACAAACAAGTCAGAGTCCACTGAAACCGGAAGTGATCACTAACCTCAAGACTGTGTTTCACCCAGGCTAACTAAACGACTAACTAACTGAAGTCGTTTACTAAACTTTCTTAAGAGTAACTTTATCGGCTCGTGTGACCTGGAATGACTTCGTTCATTCATTTACGTCATTACAACCCGCCGTGTACCTTTTAAACCCCACTTCTGCACGTCTGTCTGTGTCACCGACGCCTCGTTTTTCCCGGCGGCGCCGGGTTTATCTTCCTCTGGGTGTCCGTCATGTTCTCCGGTCAGACTGGAACTGGAACGCCAACGGAACCGCCGCAGCCCCGGTACAGCGCAAACATGTAAGGGCAAGACTCGGCCAGTGTGTTGTCAAGCACAACTTAACTTCCTGTTTGCGTCACGTGGACCAGTTGGAGTGGGAAAGGCGCGTCTTTTTTTCTGCAACGGAGATCAGTAGAGGCCGCCCCTAGTAGCTTCTGATTGGCTTGACAATAGAGAGAAGGACGAGCGACCAATCATAACCAAGTAGAGGAACTGATCAGAAGTTAGGGCGAGTCTTTGCAGATCTCAGTTGTAGAAAGAATTACAATGAAAAGGCCTAAAGTTTAACGGGAAAAGTGCTTTTGAAACTTTTCAATGAAAGTTGAAAATCAGATGGATTCAGCACAGAAAATTGATTAATCGCAAGAAGATAAAAAAAAAAACCTTAAGCCTGTTAAATTGTGTGTTTTGTATTCCATAAATGGCCTTATTACCAAAAGTTAAAACTGTACAGCAACAGGTATAAAAGCCACAGTGATCAACAAAGACACATACAACCAAAACAACATTCATTGCACCCAGTTAAAGCTTCAGCAGTGTGTAAAAAGATTCATTTATTACAAATATTTACAAATATTAACTAGAAGACCACATGATTTTAAACAGATAAATGTAACAACTACCATACACAAAACAACATTTGAAAAAGTCAGTCAGCCCCCAAACAAATCAGGTGTGAGAAGAGTCAGCAAGCAACGCTGGCTGCAAAGGTAGATGTGCAGCAGGTGGAGTCACAGATTCTCTGGAGCAGTTCAGGGCAACTTAACACAGAGACCGGCCCCCTTTTACTTCAAATAACAACAAAACAAAAAACAACAGCAAATCTTCATCCAGCCCGAGCCTTCAGCTGCCACCAGGGTTTCACTTTATGACCACTGACAGCAACTTGCATATTGCCTCCCTGCAAAGCAAATCACAGCCATCACATATCCACACATTTATTAATTTTTTTAAACACATTTAAGATTTGAATTTTAGGTGTGAAAATGCAAACCTGACAAACGGGATGTATGACAGACTGTACCTGCAAAGCACAATAAGCACACATTAAGTCTTTTTTTCCATTAATGTTAACAATCCATGAGGTGACGGGCTGTTTACCAGGTGAACGACAGGACTTGCAAGATACAAAACAACAGAGCCAGGCCGAAATTCTTCCACTGTGAGAAAAAAAAGTGAAACTTATCATCACCAGATCCTATTCTTTAGTTAGAACAAAATCTTCTTTTTCTTTCTTGGTTCACCCACCCAGAAGGCAGCACAGAGAGTCAAAACCAGGCACGTCTGGTGGAACAGATAGGACACATTTGAAAACATCCGCAGAGGTTTTATTCAATCAATGACATGATAGTTAACGTGGACATATCACCTTAAAGTACAGATCAAACTTAAATACAGCAAATTAATTGAGCAACATATTTTTATGCACTCACAAGCATGATGGCGGTGGCCAGCGCTCGTGTCTTGTCACACATACTTTTCAGCTGCTTCACTGGGCCCATCAGGAACATGGTGCTGTACCATGGAATCAGTGCTTCATAAGTCAACAGCCATCATTCAAACACATGAAGAAAGATTCCTTGATTTGCAAAACCAAAGCTGCAAAAGGTTCTTAGTATAGAGCAATAGCAGTCGTTTTATCAGAACTGCCAGCATATTTTGCTCTCAAAAAGAAACGAGAGAGAAGCACTGAATGCATGTTTATCTGCGTTGAATGAGACAGGTGGAAGGTTATTGACTGACTCTCTGCTTTGTGAATGTTTTCTCTCAGCTGTTTGGCCAGAGGATATGCCAAAAAACAAATATCCTGCATTAAAAACATTCCATCCCGTGCATCAGTTTATGGGGGCAAAGCTTCTGTTTTTAAATACTGAAAAAAATAAATATATTTTGCTTTGTGTTCAGACACAAACCTGCCCAGAGCACAGATGTTCCCAAAGGTGTAGAAGACGATGAAGAGAGTGAGGCCGATCCTGGGGAGGAAGAGCAAGCACACACCCTGCCACACACGAAAACAAGCCATAGAAATTCATTATTCTTTTAAATCCAGTGACGTCAGACTGTATCTCCTAACCGCAGCGGGTGTCACTGGATGAAGTGGCAGCATTCCTCAAGGGCGAGAAGAACCTGTAGGGCCACATCAACTCTCCCTTACGTCCTTCCTGGTGCGGAGCCTCTGGTAGTGTGACAGGTGCTTACCAGAATTGTGCAGGCGCCCCCGATGACGAAACACGCGATGAAGCCTTTGATGCGCGTCCCCCATCCCAAAGTAGAGGCTTCATTCACCGTCTGCTCCCCGACACAGACAAGCATAATAAGTGAACCGACAGGTGGATCATTCAATACTTCAGGTGCGGTTAGAGTTTCGCCGGTGTCGATGGTAGGAGCAAGTGTGTGTGTGTGTGTGTGTGTGTGTGTGTGTGTGTGTGTGTGTGTGTGTGTGTGTGTGTGTGTGTGTGTGTGTTTACCTCCAGAACGGTTCGGTCTTGTCGCTGCGACTCCTGGCCGCCGAACACCTGCGGGAGGTGGTTTGGCATGGCCGAGGAGGGTCCTGCTGTTCGGCTGTTTGGAGGGAAGCAAGCGCCGGGCTTTCCGGGGACGTTTCCTGGAGCGACACGGCGCGTCGCTTCACCCAGTTTTGTTTCCTCAATCGGTTGAGGTTGGGCAGCGCGAGGGTCACGTGACGCGAGGCGCCGTCAGGTAGGCAGGCTTACCTGACGGCGAGGAGGTCTCACTCTGACCACTTTTTTGGGGGAGCTTTGTTTCACTGGTTAGAAAAAGCACTAAAGATGTTGAAGATCAGATAAACAACTACTTTTTTCGACTTAATTTTTGTCGAAAAAACTAAACTTTTAACTAGCTAGCTATAGTATTGTTACCTATTACTAGTACTGTTATTTATTTTAGCATTGTTATTTATTACGAGTACAGGTTTTTACTTTCGCATTGTTATTTATTACTGTTCTTCTTCATGTGTATGCACTGTGGAGGCACCCCCACACCAAGCTTTTCACAACGTATGTAGCTTTACATATGTGTATGACAATAAACGTCTTGAACTTGAATCAACGTTGCATTTGTTTTTAATTCCTTTACCTGTTAAATCAATGGTAATACAACTTAGATTTTTTTTAAATGAATTATTTCCCTCTGGCAATAAATGCTGTAGAACTGCAGATGTAAATGATCAGCAGATGTCAATTCTTATATTAAAAATGAATGTTCTGAGAACTGAATAATATTCAAACATACAATTCACACTCAATAGCATATAATTCAATTCAACAATTCTTTTCCCCTTCTCTGTTAAAGTCAAAGCATTATCAGTTGTTCAAGTGTGCTGTTTGGGTTGCAATGTGTTTGATGAACACAAATAGTCAAAGAAAACAATGTAGTGTACTGCCCATCACATGAGCCACATGAGCCATTATTCTTAGCATCCAATGATTATTGTAATATGGCAAAGTTTACAGTTTCACTGTGTAAATTTAAAAAAGGTAAACATTTTTAATGGGAATGTTATTTTAAGGCAGCTGTGATTTGATGTGACTCATTTGACTGTGATGTGTCTCAACGCACACATTTAAAAGACATATTTTTTGGTCATACTTTTGGCCTAATGAACACCAAAATCTAAGAGAAACACGCTCAAAAAGTGCAAGCAATATAAAAACAAAACAAAACAAAAAAATCCTGAACAAATTTTCAATCTTGTACGCTCATCTCAGTAACGGCAGCAAAACTGTTCCAGAGAACAAAACAAACAAACAAAAAACACCAGATCTGATGGAACATGGAAATGGAATGGCAGTTAGAGCTGAGGGTGAGACTTTACAGAGGTTGTCGAGTTAATTAAATAAGGCGGAGGTAGAGATACATAAAGTGTCCAGGAACCATTTCTTTGTCTCTCTCTCTCTGTCGGCCTTTATGCCGATACTACAGCAAAAAACAACAAAACATTTTTTCCCTGATTTGGTGCGAGAGGGTCTCCAACAGAGTCTCCTCAAAGTATCTCATCCTCCGATTCGGGATCCCTCTCTCTCGGCTTCAAGAGTCCCATCTCCATCGGTGGGGTCCTCTTCAACCTGGTGCGGACCACGCTGCAGAGAAAGCCAGACAAAAACACCCATATGAAGTTTTTTTTTGTAGTTATCAATCTTGAATTGACGGTGCACGACGGGGGTCTCACCAGCTGACAACACAGTGCAGCACGCCCACCATGAGCATGGCGAAGGCCAGATGCCAGGTGTAACACATGGTGATGAACATCATGTTGCTGTGATCGCTGAGGTCCCACTCTGGTCCGTGAGGAGGGTAGAGCACGAAACCGATCTGAGGATTCGGGAGGAGGGAGGCGAGCAAAGCAGGGGTGTCACCGGGCTGGAGTCACCCAGAGGGCGCCGTCATGAGTTCAGCACAGGCGCTGCTCTTTCTTACCTCCCAGAACCAGGTTCCCTGCAGGATGGTGAGGGTGCAGCGCAGCAGCTCCAGCAGGATGTTGCCGCAGTGGAAGATCTCCAGGAAGGCCACCAGCGCGCTGCCGAAGACGGAGTAGAGAAGCAGCTGGTGCACAAGGACGTCCAGCATGGCCCGGCCGTGCAAGTGGTAGAGGAAGAGGAATCCTGTCAAAACGCACACACACACACACACACAAACTGATTTTCAGTTGAAAAACTTTAAAAAGTGTACACATTTGTTAATTTATCTGTGTGTATAACTTAAACATGGCAATGGCCTCAAGTTGACAGGATCTTAAACGGCAACAGATAATATAATTTCACCACTAGATGTCGTAGTTTTTCACTACTTCTACACCAAAAGAAACCGTCTCGTTGAACGTCCTGCAGTGAACCTCACAGAACAGACTCGGACATAAAATTAAACAATAATAATAATAGCTGTAACAAGTTGTCAAAATCAAATTTGAAATCAAATTTGTTCCATCCTAAAATTGACTGGAATTTGTGATTTTTGAACTGAATAACCCATCACTGCAAGGTATTCTATGAAGAAGAGCGCTGTACGGGTGTGGGTAAACAGATCAAATCATCATGCTGCCCACTGGATATGACGTGCTGTGTGTTATCTCACCCTCAGTAAAGAAGGCCAACGCCAACATCAACCTGTCCAGTGCCAGCGGAGCGGCGTCCGTGGTGTGGACGACCAGGGACCCGGCCCCCATCAGGCCGAAGAACAAGTACATGGTGGAGTGCTGCCAGTTCATCAGGTCGTCCCACTGTTTCTCGACCGAGTTGTACAAGTGGAAGGCCGGACCGTTGGCCGCATACTGCTCGGCCAGAATCCCTACAGAGCGCAGCAGAATAATAAATACACTCTGATACTGTTAAAGGCACTGCACTGTTCAAAAAAATCCACCTTGCAAAGGTTTCATATAACCTCAAACCAGGTTGGTGAACTCCCCAGAAATAAATACAGCTCATTCTTTGTTTGCCTCACACTGGTTTTTTTTCTGTTTTAAGTACAGGCTGTAAATAGAGGGCTAAATGTGCTGTTCATACTGGCTCTCTATAGAGTTTGTTTTTGTTTCGGATGAACGACCTTACAAGGCTGCTGAACTGGAGTAATAACGTTACTCCATATTAGAAGAAAACAGCTCTGAAATGAAAATATGGGGAGAGCTAGTCGCCATCTTCCCCGCTAGGTTGTGCTAGTAGTGTGTGCCTGGCTAATCATAAGGGATTTCCAAGGCAGAGAGAGCCATGGGTGGAGCAGGAAGGATAGCTGTGTCCCGCTTGTGCTGTGTTGTGAGGCCTGTGCAACTGAAACTGCAAGGTTTTTTTTGACCAAACAATCCTTGATTATTCTTGTGATTCATTCAATCTGAAAATGGCCATAATGGGGCCACTCTACAGGGCCAGTGTGTATAATTTAGCTTGATGTATGATTTTTATATTGGTGCAAGCTTAACATACTGCCCATCAATACATTAATAAAAGTGTCAACTCACAGTACAATAAAAGTAATTTGGTTTTACGGCCCTGAGAATGGTTCTCATATATATAAGAATATACACAGAGCAAGGTTATTGCTCCTAGTTAGCACACCTGTTTGCTAAATATGAAACGCACTGTCAAGTGGGCTTCTTTAAATACCGGGGCTGCCTTAAAAATTTTACACTGGACATTCACACCAGGCAAGATCGACGCACCGACGACAGAGAAGAAGAGCACAACGGCACTTTCGATGATTTCCAGGCGGCGCTGCAAAGCCCTGCTGGCCAGGCGGCTGGAGCCGATGTTCTTGTTCCTGCGGGTGGCGTACCAGAGTGAGTACTTCCCAGTCCACCAGATCCCAAAGACCAGGAAAAAGCTTCCAGGCAGCGCATGGCCTTTGAAGCTTCCCATGATTCCGCCTGCAACCCCTAGGGAAAAACAGAGCTATTAGTGGTTATGAAAAGAGAAACATGCTGTCAGCTCCAGTGCACTCTGGGATTGTTTTTGTTTGGACAAATGTTTTGACAGAATTCAGAAAAGATTCCCCTCTGAGCGTGAATCGCAAGTTTATGTACAGCAGCAAAAAAATTAAGACACACAACAAGACAAACACAAAGTGCTTCAAGATGTTCAGGCCAGGCGGGGTTCATAGGTGTAGGTGTAGTATTTATAGCACGGCTGAGAAAAGCCAGAGGGAAAAGCAAAGGAGCGCCTGCAATTTAGCTTGATAGCATAATCACACATAATTAGTGTGCGTGTGCTGCGGCGGCCCTTCACTCATCCCTGTGGAAGAGACACAAGGTTCTCACTTCAGCCGACAATCACTTTGACCCAAAATCTTTTCTTTTTTCTTTAACAGGTGTAAAAAAAAAAAAAAAAAGGGAAAAAGTGCACATTGTGCAAACGCATCACCTATTGTGTGTCGTCCTCAGTAATGATTACAAGCCATATCCTTAAAAGTTAAGCCTGCAGTCATCCTGCCTGACGATCATTAGCTGGCGTCACCTGATGTTTCACCATAAATGCGAGTCAGGTGCTGCTGGCCAATCCTGAGCCCACCTCACGGTTTCGCCTGCACGTGTTTTCGGGGTCGGTCGGGTTGTCGGCAGATGAAAAGAGGAGCAAAGGCTGCACTCTCTTTCGTTAATGAGAATGGAAATGTTCCGCCTGGCAACAAGGATCCCTTTGAAGGGGTCCACTCCATTAAAAAAAATGCTCTGTTTGAGATGTTAAACCCTGCTCATCTTCATCAGGCAGCTCTGCTGGGGTGCAGGCCCCTCACATGGGGAAGAGGTGGGGGGGGTGTGTCCTCACCATAGCAATCAGGACAAAACTCAGGACAGTGAAGAGCTGCAGGAGGGCCCTCCAGGCTTCTGCCTTGATTATCGCTCAATGTCAACAACAATAACTTCAGAAACAACAACAGCTGTGCACCACGTTCGGTTCGAGGTCCATTAGGTGATGGTGAATTTGATTTGAGTCATTATTTACTGTAGTGCTGATGAGTGGCCGACACTACCAGGGTGCATGTGCTTTGGCAACATCTTTGGATTTCAAGCTGTGCTCAGATGATGAAAAAAGGAAGAAGAAAGAGTAACAAGAAAAGAGACTGATGATGGTAATGAACGCTGAATTATTATTATTATTATTATTATTATTATTATTATTATTATTATTATTATTATTATTATTCATAATACCAGCTCACAAGCTCAGGAACTTGTGGGACAAAGTCGCTTGAGGCTTCTGCTCAGCACCACCTGTTGATGCGTTTACTTCCAAATAATGCAAATGATGAATGCCAGACCTGTTTCGCTCTACTTCAATACTAAAAATATGAAAATCAGGCTTGTTCCCCGTCTTGTTCTACTTCAATACTGAATATGAAAATGAAGGCGCTAGTTCCTGTCTTTTTGTTGTCTGCCCGCTAGAACCAACTGAATTCTAACTTAATCATGTTTTAACGGAGCTGAACTGAGTCTGGTGCACTTTTTCCACACGATTCGTGGAAATGAGTCCTGTGTTTGGATGGCAGTCCTACATGAATTCTGCTCCTCGGGGTGTTTATAGGGATATGAAACGGATGGAAATACAAACATGGGACCACAGTACACGGCAAGTGAAGCTGTGTAAGACGTTTTATTCCACTGTTTAAAAAAAAAAAAATAAAAAAAAACATTCGTTGAGAAGTCTCTGACTTTCACTTACAGCTGCTGTGTGCGTTCCTAGACTTCATATAAAAATGAGTGGGGGGTGGGGCGGGATGCGGACTTACCCAAGTATGTGTTCCTGGAGATAAGAAACTCTCAAGACTATCCAGCCGTCCCACTGCCCCCCAAAAAAATCAAAACATCCTCCTGACTCTCATGAGACAATGATTTTTTTTTTTTTTTCCTCCTCCGTTAGAAGACTGCAGTCAAAATGCCTCTTTTCTTCGGGAATATGTCGGTAAACATCCCAGCGGAGTCCCAGCAGCCTCCGCTCCTCCGGACTATCTGCACTCTTTCTTCTGGCCCTAAATTTTTTCCGACACTCAGTGCGGGGCTCGGTGCGGGGCTCCGCTCCGCCCTGGGGACCCTTCCCATTGGGCGACGGCGGAGGCTTGCGTCACCGCCTCGCGCTCTCGTTGGCTGGCGTGCACGTCGGTTTCAGGTGTCCACGTGTGCACTCTCGTCGCTGAGTCCGCCGGGACCGCTCGCGCTCCGCCCTGCTGTTGGGGGGGAACCGCTACTTTTCATCCCACGAACTAAAGCCGAGCTGAGCGGGCCCAGGCCAGGCCAGACCACAGCCGGCTCCTGACGAGGCGCTCGGCACGTAGACTGCAGGAGGGAGGAGTTTGTCTTCGGACGTCTGCTCCAACTTTTTCTTTCTTTGTTTGGAGCTGTGTAATTTGGCAGCCAGTTTAAATCACACCTTGTCTCGGAAATAGAAGCAACAGGCATTTTATTTTAATTATTTAACTTTTTGACAGAGAGACGTTAAAGGGCCAGTTTAAAATCAAACAGTTGATACCATATAATCTGTTTTATTAATTATGTATTTTTTCATTTAAGCCATTGATTCCAACTTCCATCCATCCATTTTCAATACCTGCTTCGTCCTGCACTCAGCTGTCACGGGGCAAAGGCAGGGTCACACCCTGGACAAGACGCTAGCTCATCGCAGGGCCTCATAGAGAGACAAAAAACCATTCGTAACCCACACACACACTTATGGACGATTTAGAGTTCCCTAATGACCTCACATGCATATGTTTGGACTGTGGGAGGAAGTTGGATTACCACGCAGACAATAGGAGATTCCAACTTTCGAATCTTAATTCTTTAGATTGTCAATTGAAGATTTTTTTTTTTTTAATAATGTCAACAATATTGCAAGACTACAAACTCTGTTGTGTCATTTCAGCACTAGATGTTTTAGTGTTCAGAGCTGCAACACCAGGACAAACCAGCTCAGTGGAACGAGGATGTGACGGGACCATCACTGATTAGTGGACAACATTAAGTGACACTGTGATGTAATATTATGGGCAGGGGACGTCCGGTCGTGGTATTTCTACCGTCTTGTTTGGTTTTGCAATAAATTGCTCTCTAGGCTTTTAGCGGCCGGGATTTCCATTAGCATGGATGGAGCGCCTGTTCACTGGTGTGTATTGAGTGGATGTCACAAGCAGGAGGGAGGGCACAGTTCTGAAGGCATGCGAGGAAAAGGACACTGACATGCAACGACATGACGGTGCAGCTGGCAAATAAATAAGAGCACCCGCAGAGGCTCTGTGACATCATGTCACTATGCTGATGGTTTTCAGGGGGGAAGTCCTGAAACGATCAAGGACTTGCTGAAGAAATACATGTTTAAAGTATGGAATAAATGAAAATTGACTGTTGGCAGTGGAGAATGCTATGCTGTGTCACAGCCCTTTAACTCAGACTGAAGAATTTACTCTTCATGAGTGCAAACTGAGTGCATTTGGTCTGAAAAAGGAAAACAAGCCATGTGAGTTTCGTCAGCCTGTTTTTATTCATGTTTCTCCAGAAAACAACTAGTCACTGGTTTCTGACACTGAACTGAAGACATAGCTTTGTGTCGACTGCAGTTGGACTTGAAGGTGCTTCTACTGCTGCAAATATTCAACACTCAGTCATTATTAACTTTATTCTGATTCTGGTTTGCAAAAGGAAGGTATACGGGACACTGTGAGCTGTCTGACAGACCAATAGGACAGAGGCTGACCACCTGCCATATGTGAATAACTTCATATTTATAATAAATTATAAATATTATAAAAATCAAATAAGAAAATATTAAAATTTTAAAGATAAAAATTGGTTTAATTAAAATAGGCATTATAAATGTATAATAATTATTTATAATAGATTAAAATACATTGATAGCTAAGGAACAATTATATTTTAATTTCCATAAGTTCACATAATGTTTAAAACATAACTTTGCCATTTAGTAGTCTCAGTCCCTTATACATCCAATGTTATCATGGATTATCCTTTCTGACTCAACAAATAGCTGTGCTTTCAAAATAACAGATTTGGGTTCAAGACAAATGATAAGTGCACGCATGAAAAACAAGAAATACATATTTAATATCGAGGCAAATATAATTACAGCCTAACAGTGCCCTCCTACGTCGCTACGGGGTCTTTCAGCGAGGGTTCATGCTGACCGGCTGAAGCGCGGTGGCGGGGTTGTAAGGTTTGCGGGGCAGTGGGCATGCGGGCAGGTGTGCGCAGGTGCATCATGGGACTTTGGTGCGAGATGAGGACCAGAAGAGGGGCTTCAGCATGGACACATGGTCCCGGCAAGTTGGGCACATTTGTTTCTTCCACAGCCACTGTTCCATGCACTGAAAACACATTTGGAGAGACACTGTTAGCGCTGCTTGTTTACTTGCTTAAGCTAGTGAAAAAAAGTTTTCGGACACCCTTAAAACTTTACTCAATCTTAACTATTGTCATTAAATATTTGCCGGATAATTTTTCTGTGTATTACAAAAAGTTTTGGCTGCATCAGAAGCACACAAATAAATGGAGATTATTTTGTTTATTGCTAATAAAATAAAATATAATAAGAAAACTAGACTTTTGTACTATGGATGCATGGAACAGTGCGCGAGCAGCATGTGGGTGAATCTTGGTGACTGGCACTAAAATAAACTGCACTGTGATACTTAAGACTGATTCTCACTGCTATACAGTTCATCACAAATGCACAAGGTGTCCAAAACCCTTTTCCATCATTGTATATTGCTGCAGAAGCCTGCAGTATATTTTCACAGCATATGACCTGCAGCAGGCTTACAATACAACACAGCGACCCTGACCTCAAGGACACTTTTACAATCTTTCAGTGCTTTCTCATAAAGAGAGTCGTTTTAGAGTGTTTGTATGTAATTATTTATTAACTTTTTCAGCTATAGGACACAACAAATAAAATACTTGGAACATATAAGCGCAGCTACATTACAGCATTTCGGGACAAATAAAGTTGACCTGCTGAATATGACACATTTTTGTTGCATTCTTTTTTAACTAAAACAAATATTGATCCTTCTTAAAATATATATATGTGTGTGTGTATATATATATATATATATATATATATATATATATATGTATGTATGTATGTATGTATGTATGTATCTTTATACACATACATACATATAAACATACATACAAACATACATACATACATAAATATATTATATGTCCTATATGATGATGTTTTAGAGGAACACTGAATAATAATAATCGCTGTGACTGAATAAAGAGGCAGAGTCAATGAAGAGATTTAGACTGTATACAACTATGCACAAAACATGTTTTGATTGAGATTTATAAAAGTCTGACAAAATAATAATAAATATATAGTGTAGAGGCACATATTATTTCTCAGGTTTAAAGTTGTGTCATACATGCAACAGCTGGCAGCTGGCAGTGTTGTTTGATCGTTTTGAAATTTTTTTGGAAAACACATTTTGTTGCTTGGCGGTCGTGTGAAAGTCAGAGTTCGGGAGAGGCCTGGTGACGGAATCAGCGGTGCTTCCGCAGGGACAGCTGCCGCCGCGGTGTGTGCTGCTGCTGCTGCTGCTGCTGCTCCCCCTTGGAATCCGTCCCGTCGGCCGACTTCCTCCTGCTCAGCTGGCTGCAGAGGGTCTCACTGCTGCCGTGTGGACGACCCTGATCTAACCTCCGGGCGGCCTTTCACACCCCAGAAACGGAGATACCGTTATCGTTAATCATTTAAAGGGGCTAGACGGGGGGAGGGGGGGCAAATACTCTTTGAGCGCTTCATGCATTCCACAGAGGTTGTGTTTTATCCCCTGTGTGGATCATGCACATCCGAGACAAGAGCTACCTGGGCGCACAGCTGCCCTGATAGCTGACATGCTGTGTGGCTGAAGTGCAAAGCGGAGTGATTTCCTTTGTGAAGGGCAAGCCAGTGCAAAGACAGTGTGGAGGAGCAGACATGCAGTGCCTCTGACGAGACGTTTTACCTCTTTGTGAAAGCGGTGGGTGCAGAGCAGCTCCTGAGCTCCGCCGCCGTTCCTGCGGATCTCCTCGTGACAGATCAGGCACAGCTTGTCATTATTGTTCTGTCGGACAGAGAGGGAGAAAATGTACAATATGTCACTCGCACCACAACCATTTCACACTCACTTGCAAACTGAGCCCCGAGCTCGTTGAATGTGCAAAAAAAAAAAAAAAAGAACTTGATACAAAACCGCACTTTGGACTTATACAGTCCAAATTCCACTGAGACTGCTCTCAGTCCACCTGCTGCTCAGTTCATTTATTGGCCTTCAGAACCCATCAAACACATAATTGGATTATTAAATTCCCCCAAAGCAGCAGAGCAGACGGGATTATCGCCCATGGCGAAGATGGAGCATAGAGAATTGACTGCGTGGCACCTTGTAGCTCGATTTACCTGCAGCAGCCATCCTGTCCACTGTGAGAGCTTATATCTCGCTAACTAGCACCAAAGCTCACTAACTAACACCAAACATGTGACATTCCTGCCACACGTTGCCTCTTTTTAGATCATCAGCGAGAACAGTTAGCCTAGGTCGCACAGCAAACATGCCAACTTTTTTTTTTTTTTTACAGCTGGTAAAATACTTTGACAAAGATACCTTGCAGAAACCCTACCCCCTAAAAAAAAGTTTCCACAAATAAAAAACCTGCACTGACTCAGTGCTCAGTTCTTCATAAAATATAAAATAAAAAAAAACAATTAAAACAACAACATCCTAGAGGAGAATGTCAATTGTTTCAGACATTGTCAGATGAACTAAAACATTTTGGATGTGATCTTGTCAAGATGGATGCACGCAGTTTCAGTGTTAACCCCACAACGATCCATCTGCCCTGTTAGGATTTGGGATTAAAAATAAAAATAAAAAACAACCAGTATGTTGTGGCCGTCAACGGCTGCATAAGCACAGCCAGCAGGGATTCTAAGGAAACGACCCTCTTGATCTGTACAAACAGAAACATCTTTCCATAAACACACTGCCGTAGCAAATACACACCAAAAATAGCTCTTTTGACCGCTTCCACCAAGACGGGAAAAAAATGCAGAATGTAATTTGTATCTGTGGAAGAGTCAACAGAAAACCTTTGGAAAACCTGAGACATTCACGCTGACCAATCACGGTTTTTGCTGCAAACTGAGCCAGGTAGAAGCAACTCGCGGTACAGCTTTGCAAGGTGACAACACTGCCTCGACACAACAACTCACCACGGACACGGCCTTCTTGTTGCGGAGACACAGCCTCCTCTCAAACGACTCGGTGATCTCAGGGATGGTGGTGATGCGGTTCTCCGAGAGCGCCGACTTGGGGCGACCGTAGTCGTCCGAGTTGGAGCGGCGAGCCCGTTGGTGGGACCTGACGTCCGCCCCCTTCTCCTCCCTGGTCCTGACGTGACTCGGGCTCGGGGCCATCGTGGCCGCATGGAGCCGGTTTAACTTCATGGCGTCTAATTGTGACTGTGGACCAGGAAAGATGCGATGAATGTACCGTATGCAAAGTGCATATACACATAACAGCATTTTTGAATTTTGACCATCTTTGTTTTAACTGTAATTCCCATTTAATAGCAGTCGTACCCTGCGTGACCCTCAGGCTCCCGCTGGTAAAAGTGTTAATCACTCTAATATTGTTAGGTAACATGTCTGCAAAGCGCCGCTCTATATTTAGTCTGTCTTTCAGTTCAGGCTTTTCCTTGTTTTAACTTCACAGTGATTAGAATTATATTACGCTGCAAATCATTGCTGTCACACAACTAAATGCACGTTTTGAAGCATACAAGTCATGTATCGAAGCAATAAGAGACATGGAAGTCTTCCGAAGTCCATCAAACAAAACTTTGGAGCTGCCGTGTGCAGTCTGTCTACTCAAGAGAATGAAGAATGTGGTAATTTGCCAAACCGCAAATTTCAAGTATCTTTTCAACAGTTTATATCACTTCCATCTGTGAACGGTGACCTAAAATATCTTCTGATCAGATATTTTAGGGCTGGGCTTCTGAACGTCATTGTCCCGTCTGGCTGCTCTCACTGGGTCAGTTGCTAAAATCAATACTGCACTGCAAGTGTTTGCTTGAAAATGCTTTTAGTTGTTTTTTGTTTTGTTTGTTTTACGCTTTTCCCATGTGAATACCCTGAATGGATGTAATTAAATTACCAGTTAAGTAACTGCAAAGACATTTCTCAACTGTAAACAAGATAATATTGCAAATGTTATAAAAATTGCAATACAGTTTAATTTGGAGCTCTGCTTCAGCTGACTGAAGTTACACTGGCGTTTTGCAAAACATCTTCACATAGAAATGTGGATAAATGACACATTTGAACATAGAGGAGGGGCACATACACTTGACAGTTCTCTTACCAAACAGTATAATCAACCCACGCAGGATATACACGAACGTTAACCTTCATTTAGACTCGTAAGGAAGCACCTAAAGTGAAGCCTGTGTAGTGTAAGGTGAAGTGCAAGAGGCCAGTTTACAGCTTCACATGCAGAATGGAGGCATAAACATTACTGGAATGCAACTGATCCTGTGGAGCTCTAAGATTCTCACAGTGTTCAGTGCAATGAATATGAAAAGGTGCAACATCTGCAAAAAGCAGGCATTTTACTTTAAGATGTTATAACAGGTTACGGTTGTTCTCCACTAACTAAAGTCAAGTACACAACATCTTGAAAAGCTGGGGCTTCTCACCACGGTCGGCAGAGATGCTCTTCGGTCCGCGTGCGTCTTTGCCGGTCTTCTGAAACTGCGCTTCCGTTCCCTGGGGTGTGCAGCTTCTGCTCCGTGACCCCAGTAGCTGCTCATCCACTTGGTGAAGTTGCCATCGTCGTCCTCGTCGTTATCCACCGCAAAAGCAGGCAGGAGCCTGAGGGCCATGACTCTCCAGCTGGTGTTGTTAAGTTTTTTTTTTCTTCTCTTTCTTTTCGGGAGCCCACACAGTGCTGCAGCACGTCCTCCGGCCCAACTGCTGCGAGTCCGATCAGAGTGGACTGGCGACGCAGAGCGTGAGAGCAGCACCAGCTGATCTACTGAGCCTCTGACTGACTGGCTGCTCTGCTGCACAGCACTGTCCCACAAAGGCAACACTATACCGCTTCACTCGGATGCCTATAGAAACTCTAATGCCGCCGCCGTGCGTTTGTATTCTTAGATGGGCCAAATATAGAACGCAGAGCTTTTGCCTCAGCCTTTAAATAATCCCCCCTATAATCTGGTTAACGACGGTGGGGGAAAGTCAACAAAGCAGGTGACGAGAACGAGGCGGGAGGTGAGAAGAGGAGGAGGAGGAGGAGGAGGAGAGGGAGGGGCAGCATTTTGGCTGTGTGTGGGCGACCAGGACCAGTGATTTTAATCTTTCCATTACAGTCATGAGCCCCGGGGCGAGAGAGCTGAAACTCCAATTTCCCCATAGTTTCCACTCGCTGAGTACATCAAACCTGTCAATAATTATGGAGTGCAGACTAGGCTGTGCACTGCGGTGCACTCAGCGCCTGTGGTTCATTTAGTAAACAACCGAGCGAGTGTTTCCCTCTATTCTGCATCCTTGTGTTTGGGGTTGGAAACAAAAGTTTTTCTTAATACGTTATGAATATGGAGCTGGGTATTATCTCCTCTGTCAAAGTGCCTGCTTTTTTTAAATATACTACATTTGCTGTTTTTTAATCCGGCACGCTGAGCTTGAAGAAATTCTATTAATAAAAAAGCTGTATTTCATCAATATTTTCAGTGTTTTAAGAGTCATTTCAATAAAGAGCTAAATACCATGGGGCTTCAAATACATATTTTGTTGTCACGCTTTTGTTCATTTTAAAATTGACATTAAAGCACATGTTTTTACATATACCATAATACATTTTTTCTCCTATGAGGTGGGTAACCAAAACACTCCATCATCTGCTCCTGCTCCGGCCCCTCTGTCAAATTTTAGAACCCGCTGTGGCCCACGAGTCAAAAAGTTTGCCCACTCCTGAATTAGGCCAAACAGAACAGTTTACCTCTGCACAATGGCTTAAAACTGCTTCCTTGAATCTCATGTCACAAATGGACAGAGAGCCAAACAAGTGTTTGGTAATCAGATGACATCACAAAAAAAAAAAGAAAGAAAACTGTCACAGGGACACAAAAAAACAAGGCATTCTTTATATTTAACCAATGGTATTAAGATGCTGCTAAGCACCAGAGAGAGAAAAACAAATCTCCATTCTAATCTGGTCAACACTCTTATTAAACCTTATGAGTGCAAGATTACAGTAATCTGCTGTTTTTAAACCAATTAAGGAACACTAATCGAGTTCACAATCGAGCACAAACAACCGGGTGTTATGGAACTTTCTTATCCGTGCCAAAATTCTTTTAAAGAAAATGCACATTAGTAAACAGATGAACAAATCATTTATACATTTTGCTAACAGCCATAAATGTAACATAAGACAATACACAACTATAAATATGCTAAAAGATGACCAAACAAGAGGGATTTAGCGTGATTTAGCTCAAAGTGGCCACTCCGCTCTGCTGAACAGTGTGTACAGGTTTGTAGCCGCTCGGTTGTGATCACAGATTTTCACACATCACTGACGGTTACTGAGGTTAAGCCGGAACAGGCTAACAATAGAAGACAGATTTTATAACAGACAGACCAGGATTAGACAGGCCTGTTGTGTCCATCTCAGTTGTCTGTAGCTGTAATAGTCAATCAAAAAGTTACCGTGATCGGAGGAAACGTGGGGCACGAGGTGACTACCTGGTGTTGTGTTGCTCTTCAGCACTGGTTCTGATTGTACAGCAGCTGAGTAACAAGAGGAGCAATTCTTTTGAGAACAGCAACCTCACAACGTCTTTAAAATTGAGCGTGGACAAGTTCGGAAAAAAATCATGCTTTTAAATTGAATTACTGTTTGAAATGTCATAATACAAATGATATTACCAATCACTTTGTTTGGACAATCCCATATTACTGGGGGGGAAAACAAGATTTTACCATACTGTGTCAGTACAAGCCTACAAAGCTCTTAATTGCTCACACCCCTCGTCTGAGTTAAACACAGTTCACTTTGGATTGAGATCAGCGCTGGTCGCTGTTTGAGGTCAGGCGGCCTCAGGCGTGAAATTGAATTTTCAAGCTGCGGCAGCATCCACATGGTTCAGCACAAGGCACTGAAATGGGCCAGAGAATAAACAAGCCCCTCAGGAATATGGAAATAATAATAATAAATACAGAATTACTGAAACAAACAAAGGCTTGGTTGGTGGCCATCTAACCACACAACCTGTGCATCATTTGTGTTTTATTGAAGATAAATACACAAGTGAAAAGAGGTGTGGATTCTGCCTTTTTAAACACATCATTGAGTTGCTCTGTTGCATTAACAGGACTTGATTGGAAAGCAAAGAATGCAACTCTGCCCCCTAGTCTCTGCGATGTGCATTGCATACTGCCAAATGACTGAGAAGTATCAAAATAATCGATCGTTCAGTGCTCACGTGTTTTGGCACGTAAACGTTTGTATATGACCACTGTAATTAGCACGTTTGAAATGCTCTAAAATGTTTTGTGTAACTGTGAATAACAAATAACGCATTATATATTATTTTGGATTACACGCACACACACACACACACACACGAACTGCGACCGTTTTTCCCGGCTGTTGGCATTGAGACAGTTTGGACTACAACGTGATCGCCATGAACTACAGCTACCAGTCAGCCTCGCGTGTCTGCGGCCCTATCCCATGATTCCTTGGCGTGACCTCGCGACGAAACACGCGAAGAAGAGGAGGCGGCGGTCGCTCGCTCTTCGTAGCTCGCTCACGCTGCTGCTGCTACTGCTGCGTGGTGGTGGTGTCGGCCGGCTAACCGTCGCTCTGGTGTGAGATCATGGCCGCTTCAAAGCCAGTCGAGCCGCAGACTGGGAGCGGACTGCCTCGCTGGCAGTTGGCACTGTTGGTCGGGACGCCCATCGTGCTCGGCGTCGGTGCCGTTTACCTGTGGAACCGCCGCAGAAGTAAGGTGAAGAAAGGGACCGGCGAGCGGAAAACGCCAGAAGGCAGCGCCAGTCCCGCGCAGGGCCAGGACGGCTCGGTGCGAGCCAGCCGTGAGGAGGAGAACATGGTAACGTGAACCGAATCTCCACCCGTCTTCACTCCCCAAACCCCGTGCTTCCCACTGCGCCTCCCCCTGACGTTAGCGAGCGATGCCTCAGTGCAGTGCAAACATGCGTGTGGCTAAACGTGCCGTTGTCGCTGAAGTACAGTCAAGGACATTTAACGTTGCTGACAGCCAGTGTCCGCCAAGCTGCCGTCGCAGTGAGCAGTTGATCGGTCTGGATCAGCCCCAAGTTAACGCCAATTGCTAGCGTAACTAGCCGCCGCTTAAGCTAACGTTTTTGGGTGGTATTTTCGAGCTAGCTAAGCTAAGCTAAGTGCAGCCGTCTCCCTCGAATTATATGCATTGTTGAGGAAAGGGGACGCCTCGGAAAATATACTTTGACGGTCGCAGATTAATACATATCTTTTAGTTTCGTTTTTGGACATGCTGGGTAAAATACGAGGAGTCACTGGGGGCGGGGACGACTGCTAGTTCACCCTGTTTATTTGCCTGAAATTATCGTTTCAAGCTAATAAACTCTTGACATGTTGCCTACATGAGGCGTTATGTCATGCACTTCACCTGTTGTCAACACCTCTAGCCAATCTATCAACCTTCTGGAAAGCCTCTATTTGCTCCGTCCGAAGTTATTTAGCTTTAAAGTTAACACATTTTTCAGAGTATCAGTAATTGTTACTCTAGGGTTGGCACGTATTGTTGACATATTTTAATGACAGCATGAGTAGTGGTAGTAAAGATACATGACTGGAATGTAGATTGGATGAAGTCCATTAGGATACATGCACATTTATATTCTCAGATATGCCAATATGAAATGGACAATTGCAGGTCTGATGAAAGAAAACTAGTGGATGTTTGTTTGTATTCACATGGTACTGCACGCTCAGTCTAATAACATAATAACAACAGTTGACAGTGTGCAGTTCACCTGTACAAGGAACTATTGTGTTGCAGTGATAAGCAGTCGCCACACGCTATTTCTTTCTCTGCAGAGTCCCCTGGATCGGGCCCAGTCAGCAAAAAACAAGGGCAACAAGTACTTCAAGGCGGGCAAGTATGAGAATGCCATCCAGTGCTACACAGAGGCCATCGCTCTGTGCCCCGCAGAGCAGAAGACCGATCTGTCGACGTTCTACCAGAATCGAGCTGCAGCCTATGAGCAGCAGGTTGGTGAAACGTGATGGAGGCAAACACTGTTTTTAAATCTGCTACTTTGAGTATTTATTGTCTGAGTTATTGTTCGTTGTGTATTTTGAAAGGTTAAAGTGGGGAGGGGGGGCAGTAGCGCTGCAGCTATCAGATATTTTAATAATCTGGCATTAAACCAATTCATTGAGTAATTAAAACATATAAGATTTTTCTTAATCAGCAGATTAAGAAATGAATTAAATTTTAATTAAATGAAAATTAATTCATGGGGTTGCTTCTTTTTCTGAACATTACTTTGAAGGCTCCCCCTAAACAACAAAAATGGACTGTTCATAAATCAACAACAGGTCAAGGACTTTCACACTGAGTATAGAACGATTTGTAGGGACATCCTGGTAACACAGCGTGTTATTATTTTGATGATAGTATTTGTTTTTTTGTAGTGTTGTTGATGTTGTTAATGTTTACATGTTGCAAAGGAAAAAAAGCAATAAAAATAAAGTATTAAAAAAAAAACAGGCTAAAACTATAATTTAAGTTTAGAATTTTACAAAGTCTGTCTCAACATCTTTAGTTTATTTATATAACCCCCGTTTTAGAATCATGAAGTGCTTCACAGGGTTTAAAAAATGAAAACAAGTCACAACAAAGTAAAACACCAGGACAAGGGCATAAAAATAGTCACAAGGTGGCAAATAAAATTCCAGTGTAAACAGACATCAAGTAGGGGGAGAACAATGCAATATTTGGACTGCACGTGTGTTTGTCTGTTATTCACTTGAACACTTCTAACATACACAGTTGCTTAGAAAGGAAATAAACTAGATAACATTTTTTCATCTGGTCTGCTTTGAAGCTGCTGAACAGACTTCATCCATTTTTGCTTCACAACACTCAAAAGTGTTGCATGTATTTTTTTTCTGTTTTTCCTGCACCAGGGCTTTGAAAATGTCTTACTATACGAGTCTGGATGTCCTATTCCTACATGCTTTTATACATTCCTTTAGGCCCTAATTCATTATTGATTGAAGTGTATGGATGCATGTGTGTATTCTAGCTGCTTGGAACTGAAATAGGATTTTCAGTGACAGACTTGCAAGTCTGTCTGTGCAGTTTTTGTGTCTTTGTTCACCTCAAAGGCCGTTGTTTTGCTATTGGCTGTTTGATGAGCCTCTCAGGCGCAGACGTGTTTGTGCTAATAACCATCTTTCTTTTATTTCAGATGAAATGGAAGGAGGTGGTGCAGGACTGTTCACAGGCTGTGGAAATGAATCCCCGCTATGTCAAAGCGCTGTTCAGACGAGCGAAAGCTCTGGAAAAACTAGACAACAAGAGGGAGTGCCTGGAAGGTGAGACGCTCGGCTTTATTGAGGAAGGCAGTGGTGTTTACTGGTCCCAGTTTACTGGTCCCAGTTCTAGTGATTCTTTCACTCAGCCAGTTGTGTTCTCCCCTTCTGCCGGGTAGACGTCACGGCGGTTTGCATTCTTGAGGGCTTCCAGAACCAACAGAGCATGCTGCTGGCAGACAAGGTCCTGAAACAGTTAGGAAAAGAGAAGGCCAAAGACAAATACAAGGTAAATTAATACTCACTCTGTCAAATATTTGTTTAAATGGCACGCAGTCAGATTGGCACACTAATCTCTCCGTGTTTTATTTCTTTTTCAAATGAAACTCTCCGCTCCAGAACCGTGAACCCATGATGCCCTCGCCTCAGTTCATCAAGTCCTACTTTAGTTCTTTCACCGATGACATCATCTCGCAGCCGCTACTGAAGGGGGAGAAGAAAGATGAGGACAAGGACAAGGAGGGAGAGGCTGCCGAGGTCACTGGGAGGTCAGAAAATCTTTACTTGCCCAACCGAGAGCATGAAGTTGTGTAACAAGACCTGCAGAGAATGTTAAAATGCTGCTGCTTGAGAAAGGCCCCGTGTTTTTTTCTGCGTCAGACTCCAGTGTAGTCGCACACTGAACCTTCTGTTTACAGCCTCCTGTTAAAATGCTGGAGTTTAGCCTTCTGCTAAAACTGGTGCTTTGTTCCACCTTCCACGTGTTTGGAAGTAAACAAAAACAAGGGCAGAGTAAAACATGGACTTGTCTCATTTCTGAGATGTTTTTCCTTAATGGTATGGTGCCTTTTTAAAGAATCATTGATTTTTTTTTTCAGGAAATACAGTGAGACGGACTGCTTACTCTTGTTTTTACTTTGCATCCATAATTTTATCCTGACTTTTTACCAAAAATCTGCTGAAAAGCTTAGTGTTAGTGTTAGAAATGGACAAGGAATTACAGCTGTTCCTGTCCAAAGACATCTAACCAACATTCATATTCAAAGGGGAAAAGAGAGAATTGTTTTGTTCTTTTTTCCTTCTCCTCTTCAGCTCTGGATACCTGAAGGCCAAACAATACATGGAGGAGGAGAATTACGACAAAATCATCAGCGAATGCACCAAGGAGATCGACTCCGGCGGCCGCTACACCGCAGAGGCCCTCCTGCTGCGGGCCACGTTCTACCTGTTGATCGGCAACGCCACGGCAGCCCAGCCGGACCTGGACCGCGTCATCAACATGCAGGACGCCAACGTGAAGGTACGCACTCGCCTTGGCTCCAAATGGCAGCGGCAGAAAAAGACGGCAAGGCACAAACCGGTTTCCTTCCTGGTTCACAGCTAAAAGCCAACGCTCTGATCAAGCGGGGAAGCATGTACATGCAGCAGCAGCAGTCGCTGCTCTCCACACAAGACTTCAACATGGCGGCCGAGATGGACACGCGCAACCCCGACGTGTATCACCACAGGGGGCAGGTGGGAGGAGCCGCGCTGAATTCTCTGGCTGCTGGTTTAGCTCGGCCACTGATCACCGTCGATGCACAAGCGCTCCGTCTAAAGGCTCCGTTTCCCTCCCTCAGCTGAAGATCCTGCTGGATCAGGTGGACGAAGCCGTGGGAGACTTTGACGAGTGCATCCTGCTGCGGCCCGACTCGGCTCTCGCCCAGGCTCAGAAGTGCTTCGCTCTTGTAAGTCGTGGTGATAAACTCGGAATCCTGAACGACGACAATGCGACCAGTGCTGATTTGAGTGGAGATGCCGACTCTTCTGTATTTTGCCTCGCGCTCTCCAGTACAGACAGGCGTATACCGGACACAACACGTCCCAAGTGCAGACGGCCATGGACGGCTTTGAGGACGTCATCAGGAGGTTCCCCAAGTGCGCAGAGGGCTACGCTCTTTACGCTCAGGTGCTGAAACACGAATGTTTGTCGCTGTTGCAGCCTCTGTACACTGCAGCAGCAAAAGGTCTGGTTTTGTCCCACAACAACGTACAATGTCCTCCTTAACGCGCCCTTGATCTTCAGGCCCTGACTGACCAGCAGCAGTTTGGGAAGGCAGACGAGATGTATGACAAGTGTATCGAGCTGGAACCCGACAACGCCACCACCTACGTTCACAAGGGGTACGACTTTTTTTTTTTTTTTTAAATTCACAGCGTTCAACACGACGATGACGTTCAGATCTGTTCGCCTGTTATTAATTAACTCCTCTGTTTCTGTTCAGGTTGTTGCAGCTCCAGTGGAAACAAGACCTGGATTTGGGGTTGGAGCTCATCAGTAAAGCCATCGAAATTGACAACAAATGTGACTTTGCCTACGAAACAATGGGGACTATTGAAGTTCAGAGGTGAGATGTGAAAAACCTCCACAGCCCTTCACATCACGAGGTGTTTGAAGAGCCGCAATAACCTGTCATACTCTTGTTCACAGGGGCAACCTGGACAAGGCGATAGAAATGTTCAACAAGGCCATTAATTTAGCCAAGTCGGAGATGGAGATGGCCCATTTGTACTCCCTATGCGATGCAGCGTACGCCCAGACAGAAGTGGCCAGAAAGTACGGGCTGAAACCGCCAACACTCTAATTTTTCTTTTTTTTACATTTCTTTTGCCCCCACCAAGCCCATTGCCAACCTCCTCTCTGCTCAGCCTAGCTGTATTAAAAAAGTGCAACTGTCTCGATGTAACTTTGATTTGAATACTGGGTCATGTGAGGAAGAATTGAAAAAAAGGAAGCCCTCTATGTATCTTATGTTTACATCACATTGTAAGGGGTTTGTGATCACAGATGCATTTCCAGTCACTAGTTGGGATCCGCTTGGGTCGCAGTTGCGGTGGTTCATAAACGAGACTGCGCTTTGATGACTCTTGGCCCAACAGCAGCATTGTTGTCAAAGTCTTTATTGGTAAATAAATAAGCACGATTATATATTTCTGTCTTATCATATGAATGACCATGTGCATCTGTCCAAATTGCTAGCAACAAAAGCAAAGCAGTGACGTGTGCAATCTGAAGTCAACCGGCTTGTCCGATGACCCTTTCAGAAAAGGTACTGTGAGAGTTTGTTATAGTTCCAACTCAATGTTCACGGTTTAATTTATGCTGATCTCAAATGTTTGTTTTCTGCTGTTCCTTACACGTTGTAACTATACTTTCTCCGTTCAGAATGCAAGATTAAAATTAGAGTCAAATGGTTAAGTCTGGTTGTGATGCTGGAATTGAACCCATAGATGTGGTGTGACGGAGGGCTTAGTTTAGCATCCTCAATAGTTGCTGTTCTATTTGGGATTGTCTGTCTTTTTTTTTTTTTTTTTATATACATGATTCAGCATATTCCCTGTTGTTCGGGCTGTCTTGGCCATGAGGAGGGAGGAAAAACAAGTGTTTGCAACTTCAGACAAAGCACTTAGATGAGAAAAACCTAAAACACGTTGTCTTTATTTTTTATGTTTTTTTTTTTATTGCTTCTAGTGTAAGAAGATATTAAAGTTAAATAGAGAACTTGATTTATTTTCTAATGTATTGTAAATGGTTCATTTTTCATCATATATTTGGTTTCATCCTTTGACGTTTCCGATACTTTTTTCATCCCCCACCCTTTCAGACGCAACAGTATAATGACTTTGTCCTGACCCAAGCCTTATTGTTTCCAATCCACATGCAGTCTTGAGGATTTCTCAGTGCAGTGTTTGATTTGGTTACCAGCTATGTGATGAATAAAATGAGTCCCACACAGCTAGAATTAGTTCTGGAAGAAATTGAAATGTTAATGTGAAGACATTTCATTTAGCTGGTGGCTTATTTTGTTTAAAACTTATTAAGGAAGCAGATCAGATGCTCAGGACTGCTGCTGGTGAGGATTTTCTCTCAACAAAACTTCAAGACTCAAATAGGACCTCCTTATCATTGGAAGGCGGTTTCAGCTGTTCAGAGCCCCTTGCCTATTTGACTGAAATTCATTCTTTATCAACAGCATGTACTGTGACCAAAGTGAAAGAAAACATGGATCCTAATAAAGTTATAAATCAATGAATGAATAAAAAAAATAAAACACATTTTTGACTTCTTCATGTCTTTTGGAGCAGTCAAAAAAGACTGCCGTCACGAATACTCCATTTCCAGAGAGAGACTCTACACTGCCACCTAAAGGTAAAAGAAGGTGAAAGTTGCCTTAAAATGTAGGCTTGTCTTATTTTGACAAGATACTCCAGGAGATAGCAAGTTCAACGGAATACAACGCGTAAAACTTCACTAATAACGTTGTGGGAAGATGACATTTATCTTGTCCTACCCTAATGTTTCAGAAAAAATAAATATTACTCCCTGATTGAAGATGTTTCCTCCCTCGAACGATGGAACAGGAAGTTTTTACGTTCACACCCGTGACCGTTTGATCGGCACTGATTAAATCAACTCGTCAGCTGCGTTGGATATCGCAGCTGTTGAGCTCACCTGAGCGTGTGTCGCGCGACACGTCGGAGCCGTGATGACGTCACGCCTGACGTGGAGCCGTCAACACAGCAGCAATGGCGGACGCCGCGGAGGAAGCTTTTCAGAGCGGCTGGTAAGATCACCTTTTTGACGCTCTGTCACCGGCGCGGCGTGGTCTCGACGATCGTCAAACGTCCCCTGCGAGCCAAAGACACAAGGCGTAGACAAATTTAAACCATATACGGCCTTCAGGTGTTAAAAAAAAAAAATCTTCCCCGCGGACGCCGGATGCTGGAGTGGAGCCATCCGGTGCTCGTCAGCCGCCCCCCTTCCCCGCTCGTCCGCTAGCCTGCTAATTGGCCTAGCTGGTCCCGATTAAAGACCAGCCCGGCTCGTCAACGCGAAAACAGTACAAGAAAACCCTCTCGGGGAATGTCTGCAAAAGATGCCCTGTTTTTAACGTCACATCTCCGTACCGAAAATGAGACGGTCGGAGTCCTGTTAGCCAGCATGCTAACAATAACCAGCGACCAGCCGCATACACCGGGTGTTTGTTGAGTTCCTGTTCTCTTTAAATCAGAGCCCAAGTTGGCACCTTTTCTTTGAATTCTTCTTCTCGCGTTGTATTTCTAAGTCTCGGGGTGTGTACAGTTGAAATAACCAGAGACTTTGATTAATTTATACTCTGAGTGCATTGTGTTTATCCAAAACAGTTGCTGACAAAAGCTGCTTTTATTTTGTCAACGAAATCAAATGGGACCTGTTGACGGTTCGCCGCCGCCGCCTCTTCTTCTTCTTTATTATCATGCAATGCATAAGCAAAACCGTTAATAATTATTTACATTACATAATTGACGCGTATTTGAAATGGTTGTACTACAACAATTTTATTGAAGGCGATTATCGAATACTACTTGTTACTATAGGAACTAGTCATGGTTAAGTCCTGAAAGTAGGGTCATTATTGGGTTATCTTATCTTTATTTGCGTACAGTAAAATGCTGTTTTGTTTCTCGCCATGTACACCGTGGACTGTGGGTACTCAATCTAAGGTTGATTCAACAATTATGAATATAAATAGAACTTAAAACCAAATATCAATACGAATGGTTCATGGTATTCTGGACTAAATAACTCCTGTGGCTGGACTCAGTACTTGATCCTTATCCATGAGCTTATCCGTTGGCCTCCTGTCTGTTCTCAGGGACCAGGATCTGGCTGAAGCTCTGGACTCTGGCAGCTCTGACATGGAGATGGACAAAGGTCTGGTTCAGGTCCAGGAGCAGTCAGCCCAGCACAGAGCCAAGATGTGGAAGGTGGGGAAATTTAAAAAAAAAAAAATCAAAAATCATTGATATTGTTTTCCAAGCAGTAAGAGTGTAAACAGTGGTTCACAGAAGCAGGGATATTTAATATGAAATGAACATGAGTAATGAGTAATAAACAGGTTGAGGACAAACTGGATTCTCCATGTGGACAAAGTGGAGCATTTCAATTGTCAGCCACACAATGGACCCGACTGGAAAGACGAGACCAACATCTCTGGCTCGTGATGTCAGCTGTAGGACACACCCTCCCTGAAAGGGTTAGCCGCTAGACGTTTTCCTATGTGACAGCAGCAGATGCCACAATGATCTATTTCACCTCATGGCTTGCGCAGGTATAAAGTGATCAGACTTACATGGCTTGTGAACATTCTGAGCTGAACTAGTTTAAATCTGCCGTTTTGTCAAACAGACACGTCTGCTGTTGCGCAATTTAGGGGTATTGGGTCAAGACTTTCTCAATCTACTGAACATTATTGAAGCGTTTGTTGCCAGATTAGCCCCCGATCTGTATCCGTTGAGCCTCAGTTAGCTGTTCAGCATTGAGACTTGTTTCCTGTCCACAGATCGCTCTCAATGTTGCTGGGAAAGGGGACAGCCTGTCTTCGTGGGACGGCGTGCTGGACTTACCGGAACAGACCCTCATTCACAACCGCTGTCAGCAGCTGATTGGTGAATAAATTCCTCTTCCTGGTCCTGAGCGCAGTCACCAGTTGCATGTCCAAACCCCGGCATGTGAATCACCATCAAAATAAAGAAGTAGCCAGTCATGAGGGGGGGAAAAGTCCCTGAACTGAAAAAGTTTGTTTGTTTCGCTGAAATGTTTGAGTTTGATAATTAAAAAGTGAGCTGTAGAAATGTCCTCATCCCAGTAGACTCTATATTTGTACGTGTTTGTAGACTGACTCTTCTTTTTTTTTTGCGTGACCTGCTCAGACCAGCTGGGTCTATCGGAGGAGGAGAGGAGTGACGTGGTGTCGGACGTCGAGTCAGTCATCACTTTTTACTGCAAGTCGCGAAACATCTCTTTCACCCCGGAGCTGAGCTGGCCGCACCTCCTGAAGCCGCTGCTGGGCCTGGGGCTGCCCCGCAGCGACCTCTACAACTGCTTCTACGCCTTCATGAACAAATACATTCCCAGGTCGGCAGATGGTTTCGTAATTGGTACGCAGCGCTCAGAATGGGGGCAGAAAACACAGGGGAGGATTGTGAAAGTTTTTTTTTTTTTTTGTGTGTGTGTCCATTTTCAGGGACTGTGTGGTGAAAGGCCGGCCGTTCCACCTGTACAGGCTGCTGCTGCAGTACCACGAGCCGGAGCTCTGCTCCTTCCTGGACACCAAAAAGATCACACCAGACTCCTACGCCATCAACTGGGTATTTGTTTCCCCTCCTGGCTCATATGTTGCTCTGTGACGATGACTCTCTGCCGCTGAGCCGCCGCCTGTCGTCTGTGTTCTGCTAGATGGGCAGCCTGTTCTCCAGCCACTGCCTCCCTGACGTCACCCAGGCCGTCTGGGACTGCTACCTCCAGCAGGCTGACCCCTTCCTCATCTTCTTCCTCATGCTCATCATCCTCGTCAATGCCAAGTAGGCTGTTAATTGACGTGAAGCGATTCAGCGAACACTGAGACGTAAAGATTGACTTTTTTTCTACTTGGTTTGCTTGCAGAGAGACCATCCTCACGCAAGAAGCTGGCAGCAAAGAGGACATCATCAGTGAGTCTGACCCACTTTCATTTTGGTTCTTTTCATTAAACTCACCACCTAAACTCTACTAACCCCCACCCCTTCCCTCCTCCACCCTCTGCAGAAATGCTTGAAGAGTCTCCCTCTCTGCTGGAGTCTGAGGATATTGAAGATTTGTTCTCTCTGGCCCAGTATTACCAGAGCAAGACCCCGCTGTCCCTCCGAAAGGTCGGTGTGAGACCTCATCTACAGACAGTGTTGCACTCTGCGGCTCTTTTTTGTTTTTTGTTTTTTTTACAAATTTTGTGTGTCCCCTCCCCTCCCTCCGCCAGATGAACCAGAATCTGTTTGGCAGCAGCCTGGTGGCCCTGAAGGAGGAGGACATGGATCTGAGCCAGGCAATGTGTCTGCCTGTGTCTGTCCCGGAGATCCTACAGGCCAACCAGCTGCAGCAGGTCAGTCACGCTCAAACAAATATTTGCCAGTTTGCTCAGTGCTGGCGTGACGGTAACAGATGTCCCTCTCAGGACGGGGTCCGTTTCTTCGTGGTGGACTGTCGGCCGGCGGAGCAGTACAACTCCGGACACCTGTCCACGGCCTTCCACCTGGATTCAGACCTGGTGAGAGGAGAAGGCCTCGTTAATTCACTGTTATCAGTGAAAAGGCAACACAAATGAGTATTTGAAAGAAGGACTTTGTTGGCACAGATGCTCCAGAACCCGTCTGAGTTTGCCCTGTCGGTGAAGTCGCTCCTGGAGACTCAGAAGCAGTCGCTGGAGTCGGGCTCCATCGCCAGCGGGGAGCACCTGTGCTTCATGGGCAGTGGGAGGGAGGAGGAGGACATGTACATGAACATGGTGCTGGCTCACTTCCTGCAGGTGAGTGAAGAGGGAGAGGCTGGAGACACACCAACTACCACATCATTTGGTTTTGGTCTCTTGCTAATTAATGCTCCTGTGTTGCAGAAAAACAAAGAATATGTCAGCATTGCGAAAGGAGGCTTCATGGGTGAGTAGCAGTGATGTGAACTCTGTGAGTGATTAAACAGGCCTGAGATTAATCAGGTTGGTTTGACTGCAGCCCTCCAGAAGCACCTGGTCGACATGACTGTGGAGGGTCTGGACTCCTCGTACGTCCACTGGATCGTGAGCACGTCGGGGTCTCACAGCAGCCTCAGCTCAGCTGATGTAAGTAGCCGCACGGATCAAAGGAATTAAAGTGATTTTGTAATTATTTTCAATTACAAGTTAACGGTATTGACATTTTTTTTCCCATCAATTTTACTTTTTATTTAGTGTTACCCTATTTTCTAAAGAAAAATAATTTCTCTACTTAGGGCGAGTCACTAACCAGCCCTGGCGACGGCAAAGGCGTCAAGTCTCTGGTCAACAAAATGACGTTCGCTCTCAAGTCCAAGTCTGTGAATGTGAAGGAGAAGATGATCAGCTTCATCGAGAACACCTCCACCCCTGTAGAAAGGTGAGCACCACGTCAACCTTTTAGTTGCGTTTGAAAAACAAAACAAAACATAAAGCATTTTTGGAATTTTGGACTGTTTACATTTTGTATCTACTCACTGTTAAATGTGTTCCCAGTACCTCAGTGATTGCATTTCAAGTTTTATTCAGTTAATTAAACCTTTTTTTTTTAATTCTTTTATTATTTTTTTTTTGCAGCCATTTTTATTTTTCCAGTCTCTGAATATTTTTAAATTACCCTTTGGAGGTCTTGCATGAATTTCTTTAAAAATACATTTTAAATTTAAAAAAACAAAACCCAGTCAACCCAATAAAATGAGAAAAAAAGTCAAACTTTCTTTTAACTTTGAAACTCCCTCTTCAGAAAGAGCCCTGAAGAAACACCGTACCAACCGTCGACTTAGCTTCGCATTTCAAAGTTCCTACTTGTAATTCTGAGTTCACCCGACTTTGTGCCTTATCCCACTGCTAGAATATCTTTCAATCTGCCCTGGCCAGAGAAGGTGGCGCCAGATCGGTAAGAGTCCCCGCCCCCTCTGACTTCATCTAGCTGTGTGTCACCAGCATGACCACTGGCTGCACACCCTGCACCGGTCCACTGGCTTCAGGGAGCGTCAGCATACGTCACATTAACGCATGTCTGCTAGCAGCATATCTAGCCGGCGGCGCTCACTCACTAGCTTACTCGCTCACTCACTCACCCCCGCAGCTCGTCCGTGTGCAGGATGTCTTCAAACTCTCGTCCCGCCTCATGTTTTCACTAACAACACTGAGCCGCTGCAGCCGGTCCGGAAGCATCGAGTCACGTCTTCATCCACCAGTCACTGGTTCTGTTGTTCAGCTGCCAGTCTGCTAAAGGGAGAAGCTCCATGTCAGTTCTGTTTGCTTGACGAAGCCGCTTACAGTCCGTCTTTTTCCATGTCATTGTCAGTTAGATGATAGCCAGGGCTGTGCAGAAACATCCAATATGAAATAAAATGACAAGAATTGATGAATTGAAGCGAGCCCTGAGTATCATGAAGGAACTAATCTGTAGCCCCTATCTGGAGTATTTTTTTTTGTCTCACCTAACCCCTTTTTTGCATTTAACAGCATTAACCCACCACTAGGAGGCTGATAATGTTTGGCTGCGAACTGGAGCTCATTGTGTCTTTTCAGTCTGTGTTCCTCTGTTTGAGGAACTCTGGCTGTCTTTGCTGATGCAGCTGCGCTCAATCTGCCTTCCAATTCGACAGGCACGTGAGCAGCAGCGACCGCGTCGGCAAACCGTACCGTGGCGTCAAACCCGTCTTCAGTATCGGCGATGAAGAGGAGTATGACACAGGTACGCAAAAGAAAAGCGAGAACGAAATCGACTGGAAACTTCTCAGGACCAAAAGGTCTTGACGTGCGTCTGCTGCCTCCTCAGACGAGATCGACAGCTCGTCCATGTCGGACGACGACAGGAAGGAGATCGTCAACATCCAGACTTGGATCAACAAACCCGACGTCAAGCATCACATTCCGTGCAACGAGGTGAAGGAGACGGGTCACATGTTCCCCAGGTGAGTTGAGGAGGTTGCGGTGGTTGCGTCTCAGCCAAAGGTCCGGGCGGCTGCGGGGGGATTTGTAAAGCAACTGGGGGCTCCGTTCACCTGGTGTCTCCTCGCCAGCCACCTGCTGATCACCGCCACCCACATGTACTGCCTGCGGGAGATCTCCTCCAGGAGGGGCTTCGCCTACATCCAGTCCAGACAGGCGCTGAACTCGGTGGTCAAGATCACGTCCAAGAAGAAGCACCCGGAGCTCATCACCTTCAAGTTTGGCACCAACAACTCGGCCGGAGTGGAGATCTCTGCTGTGGAGAGGTGCCGTCACGTCACACTTCTTCTCTCGTTTCCCTCCACCGTCGTGTCAGAATAGCTCCTCGTTTTTTAACGGAGCAGGACTCGCAAATGTAGCGACTGTTTGTGACGTTCCTCAAAGGACATTCAGACACATTCCTCACCTTGATCTGTGTCCTCTCGTTTTCCCTCCTCCCAGATATTTGATACCGAACGCCGGCGACGCCACAAAGGTCATCAAGCAGCAGATCATGAAGGTCCTGGATGCCCTGGAGAGCTCGTAAACAAACAAACAAACAAAGAAGAAAGGCCGACGGTGAGGATGTCCTACTTGACCACAAACTCTTAACTGCCCAGAGTGAAAACTTCCTCCCCCTCCGGGCGCCCCCTCCTGGACATTTCCGGTGCAGCGTTGACTGTGAAGCCCTGTGTCATCTGTGTTTGGGACGTTTTTCCGGGGAGGACACGCCCACTGCTGACTGCAGGCCCTAGGGCCAGGCAGGCGGCCCTGCGCTGAAAATACTTTAGGTGCTCTGCAGTCGTCCAACCGCTCGCCCTCACAGTAATTTAACAATATTCCTCGTCTTGTATGTTTGTTTCCGAATTAATAATAATAAATAAATCATGGGAGCGCGTAAGAGGCAAATTCTCTCTGGCCTTAAACGTAGCGTACTGCCCCGCCTCTTCACCTCCTGACTGGATCCAAACTGTTTGTCTGGTCACACATCAAACATGAGGTCAGAGGTGTCGTGTGAGGCAGATTGTCTACCGCAACAATTGTTCTTTTTTTCTCCTCCCTCATATTTTCCAGCAGAGAGTCTTATATGGATGTCCATTTGGGTTCATCTATGTGATGTGTATATATACATCTATATATCGTGTAGGCTGCTCCTTGTTAGAAGCATATCCAAGGGTGGGGCAGGACAATACGGCAACGCCTCAAGTAGCTGCCATCCAACCAAACTTTTGCAGAGTTTCTAATTTATTTTCTTGCTCTTACTTGCGTTCAGTGACTAGAACTCGTTCCACAGCAGTGTGATGTAGCCCTGCAGCAAACACTGTCCTCAGCCTCTCTGGACTACATTAGTATTACAACAGGAGGTTGGTCATATTACGATTGGTGGCGGTTACCAAGAGCAACGCAGTATTTTTTTTCTTTTTCTTTTTTCATTCAGTATGTGATTTGTTTTCCCCCAGGGTAGCGTCACTAAAGTTGCAGGTGAACGCGTTCTGTCATCTTGCAGGCCAATGTTGCATGTGAGGCAACACCATGCTGACTTTTGCATGATGGGAAAAAGACTAACAGACGGTGGTTTGCACTTTGTTTTTGGAAAATTAAGAAGGGAGGACGAGGGAAGGAAAATGTATTTAGGCAACGTCATTATTATATATCTCTTGTCTTTCAAGTCATCAGGCTCTCTGTCGTATCAGTGGAAACCCAGCAGCTCCACTTTGTTTGCCACTGTTGCCTTGGGCCTCATTCCTGTGACATGCGATACTGGCAACATCTCAGTGTTTCCAACAACTTTGCTATTAGTTTGGGTTACAGTTGAGCTCCGTCTGAAAGCTGCTCGACAGCTCCAGTTCAAATGTGCATCCAGACGGGACTTTTCTCCACATCGTCGTCAGCAGGAGATCAACATAACAACATATGGCAGATTTATACCTGCAACTAACAATTAAAAATTGTGTTATGTTATGTTTTTGCTTTTTTTTCCCCCTCCCTCTCTGTCCCTCTTTCAACCAATTTTCATATAATCTAAGCATTGTGTTGTAATTTTGCAATATTTCCTCAGACGCTCTTTACAAGGAGTCTTTATATTAGTCTGTAACATCAGTGGCAAAGGAAGTTACCACTAGCCCAACATGCAACATGTCTCCACTGTAAATTTGCACCTTACTGTCCTGCTATTATTTTCTAAGCGGTTCTGTTTTTAATAAATGGAGATTATTTGACTGAACCTGCGCAAAGTCGACTTGTGCTTGTTGTGTCACAGTTGTCCGTGGAGAGTTTTCTTTACTTTGACATCTCCTAGTTTCTTTTGTTATAGAAATATAATATACATATCAAGTATATATTTATTGTCAAATGCACAGTAAAGAAAAACACGTTTCCCTGTACAATGAAATTCTTACTTTGCAGTCCACTCAGAGAAAATAATATTAAAAGTAGTATAAAAACACAATTGGTAAATATAAAAATAGTAAATATTAAGAAAGTAACTGTATATGATTGTCTAATATATAACTAGTGCACTGAAACTGTTAAGAATTAAAGTTACATAGTTCACCCAGTGACCAGACTCGCCCTGATTGGCTGCGGGACGCCCACCCTCACGGATCTAACGTCACTTGTAAATTTCAAAATAAACTTGTGTTCAAACTCAGCCGGAAGGGAAGGAGATCGGCTCGGTCTCTGTCACTGATTCACTATAAGGCCTGGACTACTGAAAGAGCTTGAAAATACGAGCGCGCATTTATTTTGAAAGCTGAGTATCCGCCCACTCTATGTCACGTGACCCGGTTGTTGACTCTGACTTGGAGGTGCAGCAGGACTCCGCAAAATCCATGTCCACTTTGGCTAAAGCAATGTCCAGTAAGTACGAACTGCACCGAGCGATCAGCAGAGCTTTAATCACCTAACCGGCTCCGTAATGTTTTAACCTGACATTAGCTGCGCTCAGATTGTCCCCGGGTTCTTCTCTTCTCGCCCCTCCAGAGTTCCGTCTGGCGGTGGTCCAGCTGCAGGTGTCGGCCGTCAAGGCGGACAACCTGAGCCGAGCCCGGCGGCTGGTGAAGGAAGCGGCGGAGCAGGGCGGCAAAGTGGTGCTACTGCCGGTGAGGAGACCCAGTCGGTTATTATAAATCAATCCATGGTACCCATGTGATGTGTATAAGTTAACCAACAAAGAGATGGACAGACCTGAACAGAACATAAACTTGGTGTTACTCCAGAAGCAGAATTTACTTCACACCTGCTGTCAACTTCAACTCAGGACAGAAGGTTCACCAATATGCCAATTATTATATACTGTATTGTCATTTAATCAAGCATTTTTGTGTAATTAAGAACAGGGATTCTTTTCTCTTTTTTTTTTTAATAATAATAATACATTTAATGAACAGATTTTATTTATAACGCACTTTATATTTTGACAAGAAAATCTCAAAGTGTTAGAACCGTAATCAGAGTGAAGAATTTAGAGAAACATTCGTTTTTGCTTTCCACATGCTGCCACAGGGGAAACTTTTGTGTTTCTTATGTACTTCCTGCAGCCACTCTGATGCTTTCCTCTGTAATCTATACAGGAATGCTTCAATTCCCCCTACGGAACAGGCTTCTTCTCCACGTACGCTGAGAGGATCCCTGGAGAGTCGACTCAGTTGCTGTCAGAGGCAGCCAAGGAGAACAAGGTGTATCTAGTGGGAGGTAGGAGAACACAAACTATATAGCCGTACGTGTGTCAGTTACACACAGACAAAAGAGGAACAGCAGTAAGGTTAATAATGAACTTGGTTCAATAACACATCAACTGATGCAAAACAATTGCAAATAACAACAGATAGCCGTGTTTTATGACAACTACTAGTGTTGTTGGAATTACTCCATAAAAGCAGTCCAACTACTGATTACCGATTACTCCTTTAAAAAGTAATCTTATTACTTCTTTAACTACTTTGTTTCATAAGTAATCAATTACTCATTACTTTAGTTAAAAAAAGATAAGTAACAGTTAAGAATGTCTTGTTGCCTGCACATAACGTATAACAAACCACAATATTCTTTCATTTAGACGAGATGAACTCAAAACAATGTTTGTATTTCCAGCTATGAACGCAATCATTGTTTTTTCTTTTGCCGCCACCTGGCTTGTTTTGGTGCGTTGTCGCGTATCAATGACGCATGCATGCACGGCTGCATCATCAATCTGCGACATTGTTTTCGGTTGCTTTTTCTAAATTTCAGACATTTTGTCAAAATATTTCAGAAAAGTAGTAGTTTAATTACAGTAGTGGATTACTTAGCAATATATTACATGCCAACAGTGACAACCAGCATATTTCAGTACCAGGTCAGAAGTTGATTGTGTGACTTGCTCACCAGGGTCCATCCCTGAGGAGGAGGATGGGAAGTTGTACAACACCTGCACAGTGTTTGGGCCGGACGGACAGATGCTTCTCAAACACAGGAAGGTACTCAAGCACTACTTGTCCAAAATAATCAACAGCCCAATCCAAACACTTCTCCCCACCTCCGTGTCTTTCCTCCTTCCAGATTCACCTGTTTGACATTGACGTGCCGGGAAAAATCCGCTTCCAAGAGTCGGAGACGCTGAGCCCAGGCAACGCTTTGTCCGTCTTCGACACTCGTGCGTCTCCTCGCTCCCCCGCCTTCCTTCCCCGCGGTGACTTCACCCTCACAGTCCCAACACCCTGTGTTTTGTGACTCCTCCCACAGCCTTCTGTAAAGTGGGCGTTGGCATTTGCTACGACATGAGGTTCGCCGAGCTCGCCCAGCTGTACAGCAGGAAAGGTGAGCAGCCGAGCGGGTGGAGATGAACGGTTGGTATTTTTTTATTGTCGCGCCTGACGGTTGAGAAGGTTGCACCTTTGCCCTCAGGTTGTCAGCTGCTCGTCTACCCAGGTGCCTTCAACATGACCACTGGTCCGGCCCATTGGGAGCTGCTGCAGAGGGGCAGGTCCGGACACTTTGTTTGGGAATTTCTTTCGTTCAGTGATTTTTACTTAAAGTGTAAAAGTCTCATGTTCAGCACAATTCACTTTAACAATGTTTTTTTATCAGTCTGTGTCTTTGTCCTGTCAATGAACCTCCCCAGCAAGCAAAAAGTCCATCCTTTACTTCTTTTGCTTGCTGTGTTAGTACACGCTGCCCTTTGTGATGTCACAGAGGGCACCACAAAGGGTTCTTCCTGCTGACAGTACCTCGGTTTTATCAGGAAGCTAAAAATCCATTGTTTTAGCAGCAGGCTGTAAGGACAGGGCTTCATATAGAGAGTCTGGAATGACTAACGGGACACTTCACGCCAATCACATCCACCTGTCCTTCGCAGGGCGCTGGACAACCAAGTGTACGTGGCCACGGCGTCCCCTGCCAGGGATGAAAGTGCTTCATACGTGGCCTGGGGTCACAGCTCCGTCGTCAGCCCCTGGTACAGGAAACACTGCGTCCAGCCCAGCTCATCCTTGTTCTTTCAACTGGACTTTTGCATAAAGTTGCCAGCGTTTGATTGTTGGCCGTGTGTGTTTCCAGGGGAGAAGTCATCTCGAAGGCAGGAGCAGACGAGACGATCATTTACGCCGATATCGGTGAGACGCTGATCTAGAGAAATTTGTGAAGGGTCTCGCGTGCGATGCTCAGTGAAATTCTCTTCTTCGACCCTGCTCCCAGACCTGCAGTACTTGACTGACATCCGGCAGCAGATCCCCATCACCATCCAGCGCCGGAGCGACCTCTACACAGTGACCTCCATCCAGGAGGGATCGAGCTGAATGCCGCGACTTCCAGAAGGAGGTCAGGAAATGGGCAGCACGATGCAGGAGATCTCTCGCTGTAGAATCCAATCCAGTCCAATCAGGACGTGCGTGGGTGCGTTTGTCCAAGTCATTAATTGACTGCTCTTTCATCAAGGACAGAAGTATGATTTGTTTAGAATTATGCATAAAACATGTTTTCACAAAATCAACCTGCACTCACTTATTCAAGATCCTATATCCTTCCAAAATTTTAAATCTTAATTTTTTTTTTTTCATCACAATGAATTACTCTACAAGCTCTCTAGATCTGCAGGGAAGCAGAATATTTCAAAACAAAGTGGTCTCAGAGTACGCAGCCAACACTTGGCTGAAGGTTTGGTCACTGCCAATTAGGGATCGGTGCCCTTTGTGACATCACAAAAATGTAATTTCTGTGAGTGTTAGCACACACTTTCTGGAGTGTCAACTGACAGGTTCGAGTTACAGTAGTGGCAAAGTGAATTTCTGCATAATATGGAATGAAACTATTTTCTACGACATAAGATGTCCAATACAATATTTTTTTGGGAGAAATTTACTTTGGATGAAAAGTAAATGGTTGTTCTTTTACAGCTTTTGAATAAATTAAAGTGACATCAGAGATTGGTTCTTCATTATGTTTTTGATCTAGAATTAAAAAAAAAATGAAGTAAAAATACAAAGTAATCCGCCATTCGTGCTAAATTCAGTGTTGACTACATACAGTATTTACATGTTAGTGCTGTGTCGTGTCTTTATTTTACACGTCAGTCTCTTTTGAGTCTGGCTTGATCGTCTCCAGCTCCTCCTTTTCCTCCTTGAGCATGTTTCTCCTCCTGTATCCTGGTAAAAAATTATAAGGTTAATGTGGGTCATTTGGTGCAATATTTCTGCATCAGTAGTTTGTTTATAGTCAGAGAATATAGAAGAGCCAGGCGCTGGACCCCCCCACCTCTTTGATGCGTCTGGAAATCTTTCTTCTTCCTCTTGCTGACCCGGTCCAGGTGGATCTGGTAGCCAACTCCCACGGCCACCATGATCCCGACCACCGCACACAGCACTGTGCTGAAGATCCACATTGCGTCCGAGGCTTTACCCATCACGGGGTTGGAAGGTCCGTCTGTGCAAGAACCCGGAGAAGATTGAGCTACGCTGCTGTGGTGTGGTGTCGGTCGGGAGAGCGGGACGCGGAGCCCTGCAGAGCCGGTTATACTCACAGCTGGTGGCCGTCTCTCTCTCCATGGTGGACAGGTTCTCGATGGTGCACGACACCCTGGTGCTGCTGGAGATTTTGACTGTCAGATGACTGGTGATGTTGTACAGGTAGGAGTCGGGCAGAGACTCGGCCACGGTCCTCACGGAGCGCTCTGGGGGCGCGTCCGAGTCGTTGATGAGCCAGTGGACCCTGGGTTCGGGGAAGCCGCCGCTGGAGTGACACAGGAAGGCCGTCTCGCCTCCTTCGACCTCAGCCTCCTCCCGCTGCAGCTGCGGGCTGCTGAAATGGGCTGCAAACGCACTGAAGTTACTTTCTTCCCCTATTGGTTTCAGTTATTAAAAGTGTAAACATCTATGAATGGCTCACTGGTCGTAACTATCACTGATTACAGTTTGGTTGTGCAGTTGATAAAGGAAAAAAAAAACTATAGTTTTGAGAGTAACAAAGCTGTTAAAAAATGATCCAGATGCTCATGCAACACTTCTGACTTCTGGTCAGTTCAGTCCAGATTTTTGATTTGGACAAAGTCATCAACAAACGTTTTGTTTCATTAATAGCCAAGACGTTTTGCTTATGTACATTTCATAAACAGTGCTCTCTTACTTCTACATGAGTAAAGGAGTTAAATCAGTGCTTTTGCCAGAGTATTTTTTTACGCAAGTATCCGTATGCCACCTCAGCCAGACCCTCACCTGCCACCCGGAGGCACACGGTGCACAGCGCCGTGTTCTGGTTCTCCGACGTGAACAGGCTATAATTCACTTTGGGCGCTTTGGACTCAACCGCCGGCAGCGTCAAAGAAAAGTTTCCGGTCTGCGGCGCGTCTTCCGAGATCGACGCGCTGTTTGCGCCCAGTTCCTCCACACTTTTGTTCCTCTGGAACCGAGCCCTGAGCACCACCTCCTCTTCCGTCCTCCACACGATGGAGTAATTGCCAGAAGTGAGGAGATCCGGGTAGAAGCAGGGCAGCGACACCGGCCGCCCGACCACGCCGAGGACGCACTCCTCCTCTACATGGAGGGAAAAACGCATACAAACACATTAAACGGGGACTTTGTGTGTTAGCTGTGTGTCCAATAGAGAAGGTAGAGACTGGTCCTACCAAGACAGAGGCAGACGTGGATGAAGCAGAGCAGCAGTCCTGTGCGCCAGAGCCTCGGCGCCATTGTCCCCTGGGAGCACTTTTGCGCACACGGGGCACGGAAACAGTCCGGAAATATCGCCCTAGTCACAGTGGAGACCGAGAGCAGGCCCATGGTTAATGTTTATATAAATGTGATATCCGGCTCCCAGGCTCCAATACTCGTCACCCTCCTTCACAGGCTCCGCGTCAAGCGCGCACACCTTGGCTCACTGTGCAGGAATTCACGGCTGGTCATGCCGCGGCTTGTTGTGCCATGAAGCTCCTTGTGTCGTAAGACAGGAAAAAAAAAAAGACAACACCTATGAGGCTCTAAAAAAAACAAAAGCCAATGTGAAGGGTTTGCATCGCCGACCAGCACACACAGCAGTGTGTTCACGATGCTCCGTCCGTCCGTTTGAGCCGGGATACACCCTGCAAGCCGGGAGCTCACAGCGGGACAACGGTCCAGCCTGTTTGACTTCTTTGGGCCACACACACAAACACACATCCACACCCACCCACAAACACGCAGCGTATCAAATTTCCAGAGGTAACAAATTAAATAAGGACGTCAGGTTAAATGACACGTCCCTGCCAAAGGGATGTCCGAATGAACACTACAACCATTTACGATTTGAATGGAAAACCATCCGGCATTTGTTTGCAAAGTTAATTCTGATAGGATGTATCCCGAAGCAAAAATAATGTTTCTTTTAGAAAATCCTCTTAAAATCGAATGGGTATAAGGATGAGCTGAAAATTGTAGGAGAGCACATTACCACATCCTGATTAATTTCCAAAAAGTGCACTCAGTTTTTCTTCCACCAGGGGGAAGATTCAACCCGTCGAGCGCTTTCAAGGACATAATTTTTCACAAAATTTTAAAAATAAATAATATCTATTTCTCGTGTCTTTTGGAACACTAAAAATACAGAGATACATTCTCTATTTACTGTACGTATTTGTGTTTACGTTCAAAACGGACACAAAACTAAAGTTACTATCAAGGAAGTGACGTAAACAGGAAACGCTACGAGCTGGTAGCTGGTGGGAATTGTTAGCCTCAGTTTGATCTGTCAGGACGCATCTTTTATTTAACCTCCCATTCTACCATGACATAATAACCGGTATAGATGGGAAATTATCAGATTCAATATTTTTGAAGTGTTTGAAGCAGCTAACTGTGAACGCAAGCTGTGTAGGGACTTATTCTGGGCGAGAAGTTTGCCTGAAAGACAGAATTGTGGGTAAAGCACGCAGGTGCGCTATCGGAGCTCCAAACACAACAGTGGCCAATGTGGATCGTCTTCTCTGTTAAAACCAGCTAGCTCAGGGCTGAAATGACAAATTATGTCAGAATCTGATGAAGTATTTCTAATCAATTCTGACAACCGTCTTTTACTCGGCCAGATTGTGAAAGCTAGCATAATCAGGCTAGTGAGGTAGCAAACTAGAAAACGCCTGCAGTCAATAAGGATGATGAACTTGTAACGACACCTGCAGCCGTGGAGACAACATGGCAGCAGCGCTGAGGAGGATCCAGCCATGGCTGCCGCTCCTGCAGCGACCCCTTACACCGAGCGGTCACCGAGCGGTGGCGACCGACATCCTCCAACTGCTGCCCGGGCTGGGAGCGGCGCGTCCCCGCCAGGTCAGGCCGCTGGCCGTGTCTGCGAGAAGGTTCGCGGGGAACAGAGGGGACTTCGGCAGTGGTCGCCGCTCAGGATCTGGTGTTACTGAGGAGGAGGACCAGGAGGAGGAGGAGGAAGAGGAGGGGAGAGTTGATCGATGACAGCGAGGTCGAGGAGCTGTTTCAGCAGCATGTTCCCTCGGGTATCGGGGAGGGTCAGCACCGGGTGTTCATCGTCCACCCTGACGTGAAGTGGGGAAGCCGGAAGCAGCACCTCACCACCGGTAAAACGCTGCCTCATTGATGTATCCAAATCCAAAGGTTAGCCAGTTGTGATATTCTGAAGGATTTAATCCCATGATGCGCGTGCCTGTCTGGCTCTACTCAGGTGGAACTGCAAGCATCTGTTTCTAAAAAATAAATAACCACACGGAGACAAAACTATTCTCCAATTACACAGATTACTACGGAGCCCCCTTGTGACATTGATGGAAAAAAAATAATAATAATAATGTGTGGCCACGAATTACTATGTCGTGCCCACGAGACAATAAACGCGTGGCCACGAGATCATGATTGTTGTCATTCCCATCCTAGCCTACTCTTGAATGTAAAAACAGGGTATAATTACCTTTATTCGCGAATGATAATCAGCATCACTCTAAAACTGAAAGCTGCATATAGACAACCATCCCGCTACCGGCACAAATTAACCATATCGTGGCCACGAGATAATAACGTGTGGGCAGTGGGCACGCATTCACCATCGCGTGGCCACACGTTTGTTATCTCGTGGGCACGATATAGTAATGCGTGGCCACACACCCTTTTCAGAAAGTGTTGGCTCATTCACACAGAGCTCGATACTGGCCCTTTGTGATGTCACTAAGGGCAGCCCTAGCCTTTTTGATTCACTTTTACTCAGCTAATATGTCACCAACCCGCTGTTTTAGAGCATTTTAGAAGCGCTCCTGTGTGGAACTGTGCTCCAGCAGTAAGACAAGAGCGTGGTGCATGCTGGGAGATGTCATCACTGATGACACTGCTCTCCCCACAGCCGAGCTGATGATGGCCGAGGCGGTGGGACTGGTGAGCACTTTGGACGGCTGGAGGGTGGTGGACAAGATCGTTCTCTCCACCAAGGTGCCGGAGAAGAAGAGGATATTTGGCAAGGGCAACTTCCAGTCCCTCACAGGTATCAATGTGTAACCTGTTGCTGAATTGTGTAAGAAATGCACTACTCCTTTCATCTGTGTCCTGCAACAGTCTTTCTTTATATGTGCTGTTCATATGTCTGTTTTTGTTTTTGTTTTTTAGAGAAAATCAGGCAAACGCCGGGGATCACAGCTGTGTTTGTGAATGTGGAGCGTCTGTCTCCTGTGTCCGAGGTGAGCTGATCGAAGTTTCCATCCCCCGCTGCACACTCTGAGGGTTCTCTGTAGCAACATCCGCGTTTTCATCCGAGCAGAGGGAGCTGGAGGAGGCCTGGGGGGTGAAGGTCTTCGACAGATACTCGGTGGTCCTCCACATTTTCCGTTGCAACGCAAAGACCAAGGAGGCCAAGTTACAGGTTTCTCTGGCAGAGATCCCACTGTTACGGTAACACGGGCTGTTACATTAAGAACCACCACCAATGTTAATTTTATTATGCTTTAGCAGCTACCTCAAGGGGTTTTGAAATCTTTGCTTGCAGATCTCGTCTGAAAAATGAATTCACAAACTTGGACCAGCAGGGCGGGGGTTCGAGGTACATCGGAGGTTCAGGTAACCAGCTGAGTGACGGTCTGCAGAGAGCAGCCAAGAATTAAAAGGAAGCTTCAGCTCCGTTGTCGGTCCTTGCAGGTGAGACTCTGTACGAAGTGCAGCAGCGGCTGCTGAAGGAGCGAGAGATGAAGATTCGCTCGACACTGGAAAAACTGAGGAGGAAGAGGCACCTACTGAGAGCTCAGCGCAAACACAAGGAGTTCCCCATCGTGTCCGTGTTGGGATATACGAACTGTGGTGGGAGGAGCCAGCGATGGACAGCATAGCATTGAGAGCTGCAGCCAGGCGACTCTGAACCCAACTCCTCTGTTTTCCTCACCCAGGAAAAACCACCCTGATCAAGGCGCTGACTGGCGACAGCGGCCTTCAGCCCAGAAACCAGCTCTTTGCCACTCTGGATGTCACCGTTCACGCCGGCCAGTTGCCCAGTCACATGACAGTCCTGTACGTGGACACGATTGGCTTCCTGTCTCAGCTGCCGCACCAGCTCATAGACTCCTTTTCCGCCACCCTGGAGGATATCAAGCACTCGGTGAGTGTAGCCGACGGAGATTTGGCCAAATCTACTCCTTCATGGTGCTGTTTTTGACACGGCGTTCTACCCTCCGTCAGGATCTGCTGGTCCACGTGAGAGACATCAGTCACCCAGAGACAATCAATCAGAAAGTGAACGTCCTGAACGTCCTCAGGAACCTGCAAATGCCCGACAAGCTGATGAACTCCATGATCGAAGTCCACAACAAAATTGATCTCATTGACAAGTAAAGCACAAAAATAAAATCTAACAAATTCACATGCATATGTCAAAGACTTTCGGATAAAGTTAGTTTTAAAAAATAAAATAAAATAAGACTCATGTTTGATTTCTCTCCCCTCTCAGTTATCAGCTTTCAGAACCTGGTGCACTGTCCATATCTGCTCTGGAAGGTCGAGGACTGGATGAGCTGAAGAAGTCCGTGGAGAAAGAGATCGTAAACTCCACGGGGAAACACATTCTGGACCTCAAGGTCGACCTCAGCACGCCTCAGTTAAGGTGCGTGCTGGTCTTCTTTTCCTCCCAACTTGTGATTTTTGCTCACTGGTTGACTTTCGCCATATGAATGTGCTTTCATCTGCAGTTGGCTGTACAGGGAAGCCACGGTCCAGGACGTGCAGGTGAACGGCGACGACAGCTCGGCCGTAGTCGGTGTCATCATCAGCACCGCCGCCTATGGACGTTACAAGAAACTCTTCCCAGGGTGATGGAGAAGCAGGAAGTCACTCCTTCCTTCTGCATGGCATTGGTTAGAATGGAATTATTCAGATTCCTATCAAGACTTCAAGCCAAACAACAAATAGCTCCAAGAACTGTGTGAGCTGTACAAAGTGTACATAAATACAATAATAAATCGAGCAAATGTGTATATTCATATGGCCTGAAGTAACTTTAAATCTAATACCATTCATTTTAATTGACACTTGGTGCTGATAGAGGTAAACACAATGTAAACAAGACATAGGAACAATAATCCCTAAATCACAGATTTTTTTCAGCTGACGTCCTCATCGACAGCCATGACTTTCTGCTGCCCTTCCTAAATGTTGAACATTTCCATGGATCTTTATCTTGTTCTCTCTTCAGAAAGAGGAAGCTTAATGACCTCCACCTTTTAGCCACCATCGATAAATAAAAGCAATGTCTCAAAGTTACAAAAGGCACCTTTAATGTCGGCAACAGCATATCAACATTGATACATAATTGATCAAATCAAATCAAATTTATTTATAAAGCGCAGTTTAAAACAACAGAGTTGACCAAAGTGCTGTACATTCAGTAATAAAACACAATAAAAACACATGAAACATAAAGTAAAAACAATTCTAAAAGAAGCTTTAAGGACACAGGAAGGCCCGAGATTAAGAGATTAATTAAGAGGGAAAGAACATTGTTAACAAAGACAATTATGCAGAGATCAGATACAGTGAATATAAAAAATACAGATAAGTGACAGTTATTTTTTTCTATTTTGTGGAAGAAGTTTTCGGTTCAGTGCAACGACCAGAGAACAGAGAGGAAGGGAGCCCACAAAGTCTCCTGCGACGATGTTGAGGCACTTGTGTCCCGACCCGGGTGTCTGCTGCTCCAGCCAGCCTCTCAGACCCTGCCAGTTATTGAAGGTCAGCTTCCGCAGGGACAGATTCCAGTTGTCGACGATGTAACGCCTATCAGCTGTCAGGTTTAGACCGCAGACGAAGAATCCCCCTGAGGACGGAAGTGCATCTTTATCCACCGAGAAGAAAGAACTTGATTGTGAGGAGCAGCAGGGTGACAGTGTGAATGTAACAGTACCTGGGCGCCCCTGTGCTTTTTTGCACTCCAGGTAACGGACGACTCCATCTGCAGTGCGTTCGTTGGCCCACCAGTAGGGGAGTCCGGGCCACAGCTCTGGGTGCCCCGCTGCACTGTCTGAGTCATAAGACAGGATCACCTGCTGACCTGATGTCCACATAGAGCGCAAGGTCGGCGTTGATTTCTGGACAAATCAACCAGGTTAGACGGTGAGAAGCTTTTTCTTCTTCTTTTTTTTTTACACCCTGGCTCAAATCTGTGAAAACGCACCGTCTGTGGACAGAGTTTGGAGCCGAAGAGCTGCTTCAAAAAGGAGATGAAGAGCTGGTGGAGTGTGTCGCAGATTCCCTCGAAATGGCTGCAGGCGAGGATGACGACCTCCTTTGGGTGGGTGGCCAGCCAGAGGGCGATGCTCTGCATGGTCTCCTGGAGAGGAGGGGCAACAGCAGTGAAAAACGCCTCAAAGAAGGACACTGATGTGAAACTTTATCATTGAAAAAAGTCGGGCTCACCATCACTGTCAAATGTGTGTATATCATGTGTGCAAAGTACAGTTCGCACGATGAGTCATTTGGTTTGGCTGCGACGCGGAAGTCAAAGTACCTAATCCCCATCGAAAGTTGCTCGTAGATTTTTCTGTCCTGCCAGAGGAGCAATCCAGGATAAAACATAATCAAGAAATTGGACAATATTTAACATTTAATCATACTATAACATTAGAAAAACATCCTGTGGACCACAATGAAAACTTAGATGTTGCAAATCTGATGACGGAATTCATTTTGGAAGCACAATCAAAAGCTCATAATTATTTATTATTATGAGCTACTGAAAAGCACTGCACAAGTGAGTCCATTTCCCATTTATCAATTCAAAGTCTAGTCTTATTATGACCAATGAAGTGATAGAAGTTTAACGTTTATCAATGAGTGGGTGTTCAGAGAGAGCAGGCTGCTGCACTACAGGCCACATGACCAGGTTTAATGTTTTGGTCCATATTCATAACCTTTGCACTCTGTATCTCCCAATCTATGATGCACTTGCCTGTGTTGTGGCCCACTGATAGATGAAACGTCTGGTGAAACAGCAGCAAAGTCGGTCAAGGGTCCTGAAAGCGTAACCTTCAGACTGCACCAGGGGAGAGTTGATATCCAGGCAGTAACTCATGGCATCATGGCTCCCTGCATAAACATGGAAGTGCCTCATATAACTCAAAAATATGTACTGATTTTACCAAAATAAATAAATAAATAAATAAAATAAAAATAAAACATAAATGAAGCACAGTGATGTTTATGGCTCAGCATTCCACACGCAGATGGCATGACTCTCATCTCAAAAATGTTGATGATCAACAATTACACAGTCGAACAAAACTGTAACATTTTGTTTTACAGTTCAAATTTTGTTTTTTGTTTTTTCATATTGTTGTTAAACAGAAGTTTCAAGCATGTAAACCAGTGACTGCAAATCCACACGTAGTCTCAAATCTAAAAAAGAATACAAGGTGAAATTGAAGGAGGAAAAAAAATTGTCTTGTGATGATGCTCCACTTTAGCCACAATAGAGCAGGAGTCACTTGGGCTCCACAGAGCAAAATGCTCAAGGTTCCATAGATGTATAGAAATTAAAACATGGACATGAAAATAACTAAATATACGATTTACTTTGTCCCTGATGAATGCAAAACGTGACATGACAGCAATTGTGAGAACATTACTTTTGTCAAAATGTACATTTTACAATATTAAAAGTCACAATATCTGTCCAACATGACAAGTCATTTGTTGACGGTTCCACAAATATGCACCGCAACATCTTTGCCTTTACTTTAAGAACCTCCAGTCGATGAAGATACATCCTTAACATTACACGAACAACAAAACAAAACAGCGTCTGTCAAAACAACGCCCTCCCGCCCTGAACACCTCCAGGTCCGTACCTGGAATGGCCAACTCTGTCAGCGGGACGTCCCACAGCCCCTCCGGCAGTTCGGACATCCAGTCCGGGCCGCTGGGAGGCAACATGTCAGCTCAGCTGCGATCAGAATCCCGAAAGTAAATAGAATCCAGCCGCCCAGACAGCTTTGTCATGTGATCGATGTTGCTGCCGCCTTCCGTATAAAGGTTCTGGTCGTTTTAACAGCGGAGGTGGAGTTCCGTTTAGTTCCTGGTTCTTTTGCCCAGTTGTGGCTGATCAACAGTGCTAGCCGAGGACTTCCGTTTAGACGCAAGCGCAAGTTGAGGTTGTGGGAATTTGCACAAGAGACGTACACAATAAGGTCATCTTAACAGGTACCGCATTCCTAACAGGTACCGCATTCCTGCAGAGACCCGTGCGTGTGTATTTGTATTTGGGTTTCTTCGTCGCCCTGACGTCGCGAGCAGGCGGAAAATGACGTGTATAACAGCAAGTGGACAGAGGATGGCAGCAATGGCACATTCCGGGTGTCGAGCTGGCTACCTCATTTTTTTTTAGAGGGAGAGAACCTACCAGTCAAGGCTGTTTGGCCACGTGAGCAGGGGCCATTTACTTTATACTTTCATTTTTATTATTTTACACCTCTAGCTACGTGAGGCTTAAACTTGACTTGCCCCCCATTGTGTTTAATGAATAGCTAGCAAAAATCAGGGAATAAAAACAAGTCGCTCACAAAAAAAAAAAAAAATCCTATCAGCCTATTTCATTTGTCGACAGGACGAGTGCATCGTGGCCTTATTGGCGGAAGCCTGAGGTGTGCCGTGCTGATTGGCTAGTGGTGAGGTTCCGCGTGCTTGGAGCGGGCGGTTCAAAACAGTGCGCAGAAAAAAAAAAATCAATGGACGGTGGCTGGCGAGAGGCAACCACACAAACCTTTGGTTCCCCCAAGTCGTGCTGACGTCAGGTAGAAATTAACGGTGAGAGGATGGGAACGAAACGGCTAAAGGTTGGGACAAAAACCAACAAAAAGTTAAAAAGAAGTCCGGCTATTTAGTAGGTTGGCCTTTTGTTTTTCAAAAAAGAAGGGAGCAATAAAGTGGAGGAGGACTTTTAGCTAGCTAACGTTAGCTTTGCAACTAGCCTCGCAAAGAAAAACGACAATGCATTTATGAATGTTAGAGCTACTATGCTGTCTGTGAAAATATATTATATTGACGTGAGTGTGCGGCTTTATAATGTACTTTGCGGAAGGAGTTTCCCATACGCTGCTGTGTACGGCATCATTTGTGTGTCTGCGCGTTAATTTGCTACATGTGGGTGGACTTGTTTGTTTGTTTGTTTGTTTGTTTTTAAATGAGCAATTGTATTGTACAATTGCTTCAGTATGTTGACTTTTGCATGATGTGTTACCATTATCTTTGTTGTATCGTTATCTGGCATCGTTGTATACAGGGTTACTGAGTTCTTGTTTTCAGTGAACACTTCCTGCCATTGTGTTGAGCCATGTACTGTTTGGGATGATTTGATTCACTCCATCATTATGGTTTGTGAGGGAAATGGCTGTGATTTATGGGACTAGTCAGATATACTTGCTGGGCTGGAGTAATTGCTCTCTTTTACATATAGCTCTTTTTCTTTTTCTTTTTTTTAAACATATATATATACATATACATATGCATATGCATGTAACCTGACTTACTGAGCATCACAGCATAAACATAGTTTCTACCACCTGAACCACTCTGAATGCAGCGTTTGTACCAAACAAATACCACAACATCATGTGATGCTAACAAAAAAACTATTGTGAGAGGGCGCAAAAAAGCACTGAAAAGACTTGCATACTATAAAGCTAAACAAAGCCCCCTCTTTTTCACGGTGGCCCTGAACACTCTCCACACACAGACAGATAGTCAGACACTCGGCTCTTTTGTGTGAACATCGCCAGCGTCACAAGAGCTCAGGTGTCTCTCAGATGTAAACGCTCCTGCAAAGATTTCTGCCGCTAAAAATACAGTTGTGACACGGGTGTTTTTGCTTAAAAATGCTCAAGGTTTATTGTAAAAGCTCATCTCCACAGGCACAGGCGGTGCAGCGATACATAGAAACCCGGGCTGGACCTGTCGGCTGAAGTGAAACAGTCAGGGTGGAGTTCATGCACAGGAGGTTACACATGCACTTTGCAGTATTTCTAACGGAGTTTATACATTCTCCATAAATAAATGCATGTATTGTTGTTAGGGAAATACCACATGTTCTTTAAGTACAAAGGTTGTCGTGAACAGGCTACAGCCATGTGTGCTCAGTTACTACGTTGTGCTTACGACAGCGATATGAAGGTGAGTTGTACCGTTATTGCTTTGGTCAGCGTAACTTAAAACTCGCCACTTTGCCAACTCGTGAAAAGTGTCACAATCGTCAGAATAAATAGCTGAACTGAGATGTAAACAAAGAAAAAGTGCAGGTAAAAATGCCAAAAAGCAGCTTTTTGGACTGAAAATTCCCTGCATCTAATAAGTGCATTTATAAGTTGAAGAGTAATTCAAGTATTTTTCATGTCACCAAAAAATACCAACAACAACAAAAAGAAAAATACACACTATGTGCATCTCATGCTGTGAATCTCTTTTGTTTACAGTTTTCATTAAAAAAAAAAAAAAAAAAACAGTCACAAGGATCTTTTCAGCAGTTTCTGGTTCAGTGCGACCACCATTGGAACAAAGTGGCTCTCTGTGATGAAGTCCGCGGCGACAATGTTGACGGTGCCGAGTTTGGAGCCGGGGCTCTGCTCCTCCACCCAGCTCATCAGTGTGGGGTTGGTGGACATCACCAGGTCCTTCAGGGACTCCGTCGGGTGCGTGCAGATGTACTTCAGGTCCACTGTCAGATTAATTCCCGTCACAAAGAATCCCTCTGCCAACAACATAAACAAAAATAGACTGATGCATGTTCTGCATTTACAGCAGTGGTCGTTACCGTTTGTGTACAGTACAGTGGAGTACCTGGCCTGTCGTGCTTTTTCCGGTGCTCGAAGGCCTCGATAAGCGCCTCCGCTTTGCATTTGTTGGCCCACCAGTAGGGAATGTGCGGCCACAGCTCGCTGTGACAGCTGGTGATGCTGTGCTCATAGGACACAATGAGCGAGAAGCCCGACCTCCAGAGGTTTCGCAGTGTTAGCACTTCCTTGAACCAAAAAAAAAAAAAGTTCTTAGTACTTGGTAAGTCACAATAAAGACGGAAAAATACACTTTTACGGGTTGGAAGAGACCCAGTCTAGCAGTTTGTGCTCATTCTGCTCCTTTGTGCACATTCTTATGCAATTTACTACCTCTGCTCTGCTGTTAGCCTTGTGGTACTGTTCTTCTGTTTGCTGCAAAGCACTATGAAGCCGTTGCAAGTGTTAGCAAAGGCTGTTTGAACTGGAACACAGTGCCAGTTTATACACGTTTTATGTGCACTTGTGAGCACATAAAAGAGCATTAGCACTGTCAGCACACAACTGGTTGGCTTTACTTTTCTTTGCTCATGTGATTATCTGACAGTCGGCAAACAGGAGATAAATGGCAGCCTCTCATGTCATGGCAGAGCGGGAGGACGGGCCGTACCGTCTTAGGGCAGAGTTTGGAGGTGAAGATGTTGTGTAAGGTGGTGAGCAGCAGCCCGTGGAGCTCCGGGTTCAGGCCCAGGAAGTGGCTGAAGGAGAGGATGACCACCTCTTTGGGGTGAGCGTCCATCCACTCATTTATCTCTGCGAGAACAGTCTGTCAAGAACACAGAAAGCAGCAAGTGAAACCTTTATTCCGCTGTGTGGTGGAGCTTCATGCACATGAGTCTGCAGCATATTAGACCCTCTAAGACACCTTTCGAGAAAAGTGACTTGGCGCTAATTGTCACCATTTCTGCTCCTGCAAAAACAATGGCACGGCTAATTACAGGAGCAATCCAATTAAATCAGCTGACTGTGCAAGTACAAAGTCTGCTGTGTGGGTGCAAAGCAGTGTGATTAAAAGGAGGGAAAAACCTTTTACACCAGGTTCCAAAAACCACTGCTCTCTAGTTCCCTTTGGGAGATCTGAGCAGATAAACCAGCAGACTGTAGCATCTAGATAATGTTAGAAAGAGTAGGGCACATCCAATCATTGTAGTTTAATTTAATTTATTGTTTAGTTACATTTATAATTTAATTGTCCTCCGTAATGTATTTAAAAAGACCCAACAGCTGTCAAATTGTAGAAGTCCTGACATATGGATTGTGAGTTAAACGCCCAATATCGTTGTAACTTAACCCTGCTGCAGTTAGACGTGCAATATAGTGTCGGGAGAAATGGGCTGCAATAATTGACCGCAGAGGCGTCAATCTGTATGAAATGGGATTATATAGGTTTTACGCTTCATTGTGAGTGCTGTTTGCCTCGCGGTCTGTTGGTGGCCGTCAGGCAAACATAATAGAGTGGGAGGAGGGTTGGGGGTAGACACCGAAAACAATGTGTAAACAATAAATCGACCCATCTACAGGCAGAAGAGCACAGTCCCTGCACATGTAGTGAGTAATAAGCACAGCTTCATGAGTTAGAAATGATTAGTAAATTGGTAGATCCAGCTGAGAAAAAACCTTGACTCCCACAGCATCAGTAAATAATACGCAAACAAGTGACCTTTCTCTGCGCTGCACACGCAAAAAAAAATGCTGTTTTACCGGAGCCGCGGTTTCACCTGGCAGCCATCCTATTTGCATGACAACAAATCAGAGCCCGGCGCCACAAATCATCGAGAGTGAGTCGAGCAATTTGCAGCGCCGTGTGGCCTCGCCTACCTCCACAGTGAGCGTGGTGTACACGCCATGGTAGAAGTAAAGGTCGGTGGAGCTGTCGTTGGGCCGGCGTGCGATCCTCAGGTCGCAGTACCGGACGCCACAATCCAGCTGGCGCTTTATGGTGTACTCCTGCAATGCATGCATCCAGCTCAAGTCAAACCTCTTGAATCTGACCAAAAGAAATAAGCCACTGTCTTCCACTGTCGTTTATCACCTGGGTGATAGCCCACTTGTAGACATAGGGGCGGATCAGGGGCTTCATGTATTTGTCCAGCTTCTGCAGCATGTCGGGCTGCGTGAGGTCAACGGGGGATCTGTCATTCATATCCAGGCAGTAGGTTATTGCATTGTGGCTCCCTATGTGAGCAAAAGAGAGTAAACGTCACTGGGATCAAGTGTCGCAATCGCTAATCTTCTAGCAGCAGCTAAGCTTGAACTGTATCCGTTTGGCTTGTCTGTTGGCAGCATGCCTATTATTGGTTTAACTTTTTAAAGTACCCTGGTCACTGAGACCGACAAAAACCAAAGCCTGACAAGTTGAACGTGAGAGACTTGGAACTCCAAAATCTATACATTCATAGTGAAGTTACCATAATATCAATTAATCAATGCAAAACCTGCCTCTAGCTGAAGTTGCACCCGAGAATGTGAGGAAAGTTGTCGTTACCAAACTGACTGGGGATGCGCTAAGATGGCCAATCGGTTCACATCCAAATAGATTTCAAACGAATTACCGGTAATGTAAAACAAACAACAACAAAAACCTCAACTCAGACACATTAACACCATAGTAGCTATGAGATAACTTCACGGTCATACAACAGACAGCACTGTGGCATGGCAGCCTCACCCGGGATGGCCAGGTGGTGCAGGGGAGTGTCCCACAGGGCGCAGGGCAGGTGGGCCATCCAGCTCTCCATGGGCATCTCCGCGAGGCTCCCCTCGCTCTCTCCGCACGCGGCAGACATGCCACGAGCTCCGGCTCTGCACCCGGACACGCCAAAACACACAGCCGAGTCACATTTTAAGCACGTGCACAGCTATCGCGTTCGACGTTGGTCGAGTCGAAGTCAAAGCTGCCCCGCCGCATCCGGACGTCCCGCACTCACTTGATGTAAACTGCTGCTGATGCTCCCTCCGAAGAGAAGAATCGACTGAACCGGCACACAGGAGGGGGAGGAGGAGGAGGAGGACGAGGAGCGCGACGGCCGCGACGACTACAGGCGTGCAGCAGCAGAAGAGCCGGTCCTGCATCCCGCATCATCCTTGCGGGGAGCCATAGCCGCACGTGAAACATGCACGATGGGACGAACGGTCGGTCGGGCTCAGCTTCGACACCTGCACGGCCCGGGAGAGCGGGGACAGCGGGCCCAGCGCATCCTTTACTTTGGAGAAGGTGCGCGAGTGTTTACAATTAATTACAGCAAACAAAAAATATATATAAAAGAATTTTTTCCGGCTTTTGCAGCTCCAGGTGCAGCGCGCCGGCCGTGTCCGATGGTGTCTGTCCGGGTGGAGGTACCACCGCGCCAGCTGGTAGATCAGCAGATACAGGGGAGGATCCCTTCCTCTTAAAGAGAGACCACCAAAATGTAGCACCGGCGGCAGGAGGAGTGTGTCGCTAATGGCCGACACACCTGGTGACGCGTCACTGATGGGCGTGGCCGAATCTGCACCATGACCACCAGGATGTAGTTCTGTAAATTAGGTGTATAAAATACATAATTCTGACGGTGTCTCGTCGAAAATGCTAAAATTAGAAAAACTAAGACTAATATGGATGGAAATGCTGACACTTTATGTGCTTGTAATGAACAAATCAATTTTAAATTCCTACACAATTTCAACCTGTCGAGTGAGTCTGCTTTAAATAATCAAATGAAGGGAGCTGAGACTATAAGAAATTTTAATATGCGCTAATCTTTTTGAAATGTCTTGGTATATTGAGAGCAATCCACATTGATAACTGGCCTTCAGTAAGTGAAGTGACCTTTTACAGCCAATCAGCCCTTGTGGTTGAATGACACCTTTGTACCACTTACGACACGCCTTCCTGGGAGGAAATTGATTTAACACTCCTGACTGAATTGATTGAATTCTTAAGTTTTCTTCACGAGTAAATGGGTCAGCTCCTGTCCTGTGGGTCAGGTCTTTCTCAGCCTTGTCAGCATGTCGATAAAACCTGAGACAGCACTGAGCCGTGAGGCAGACAATGCCAGCAAATTCAACATCACGTTTAATAGAGTCAGCGGCCCAAACCTGGTGATCTTAAATCCTACAACAAGATTACCAATAATAATAATTAAAAAAAAACAGGGTGACAATATTTTTGAGAAAAACTTACCTGAATAAAATGCATGTCAACGTGTACATTTACATGTACGTCGACTGTAAAAGTCCTACAATATGCACAATAAACCTTGATTGGCGCTTAACAATATTCTGTCTATTCTCTCACTAAATCTTTTTTCTTGTACTTTATTTCACAGCAAGCCTGTTCTTTTATTTATTGCCTCTTGGAAATAGTAGTGGCTCGTGAATCAACTCGCATCAGTAGAGACCCACTTAAGGGGCGTTCTCATTGCCTCGCCTCGCCTCGCCTCGCCTCACCACGGTACAGTTGTAGGGCGTTCGCACTGGCCGCTACACGATTGTAGGGGGTGATGTTTTGGTACCTCAATCGCTCAGGGTCCAAGCGAGACGAAGCGAGTTTAGTGGTGACGTAGCGACGAGCAGGGCACTGGATTGGCTCAGTGTCCTCGTCGATGTTCCCTGTCGGAGCGGACATCGACGCCAACTCCTTCGACACGGAACTTCGGTGTCAGGTACATTTTACCGTGAATACAAGTAGCTACTATTGATGGTTTACAAATATATTTATGTGTGTATAAATATTTTAAAAACAGTTATTTCAATACATATTTATTTTGTCTTTTGGGGAGAGGCAGGCGAGCCGGGAATGCCCTCGACGTTGCGAGTGTGTTCAACCATATTCGCGAAAACGACGAGTGGCAAATGGTGAAGCGCTTGGAACAAATCGAGTTGTTCCTGCATGAGGCGCGGTAAGCTAGGGAATCCGAGGAGTCTTGAGGCGAGAGGAAATACTGATTCGACGGTAGGACATGGCTCTTCGCCGCGAGGAAGCCTCGAACACCGCGTTCTTGGCTCGCTAGGGCAGCTATTTCAAATAAGTAGGCGTGTTTACTGTCTGTTTTTCTGTTTGTTTGTTTTTAAATAAATGCTATTTTTTTTGCTATTTTCCCGTTGTATCTGTCTCGTGTTTACTTTTGGTGAAAATATAAAGGTTGAACTACACCTTTACTCTCCCAGAAAACAAAACAATAAATTATCAATGTTGCCTGCATAAATTATCAACTGTGACTTCAGTGAGGTAACTGTTCTTTCTTTAACAGTAAAGCAACCACAGACCGAGCAGCAGGTATGAAACAACCTCTACTTTGTCCATTGCTGCGCTGTTGTGTATGGCACAGAAATAATGCCGTCGAAAACATTGTCCCGCTTTACCGCGTCGACTCCGCCCACGGTCTCGTCATCACAGAGCCAATGAAAACACAATCGTACCGAGGCGCACCGTGGCGAGGCGAGGCGAGGCGAGGCAATGAGAACACGCCCTTAGGGTTTTAATGGAGGATAGTTCATAAAAAAAAAAAAAACAATGCTGCCATCTAGCGACCTAACCACCGAACTGTAGCATACAACAAATTATTTCATCAATCAACCAACAGCACGACTCGACTTGTTTATCAGTCAAAAGAAAGCTGCAACGTTCCTTTTAGGTTAGTCCTACTATCATTGCGTAACTTGAGATCATCAAAAGTCACACCACGGTTGCTCTGATTTTTTTTTTCCTGTCTTCTTTTATTATCAAAACAAGTGAAACGATGGACAAGACCGCAGATATCCCAAACATAGATTTAAAAGTCTGTGAGAACCAATGTCGTAACAATCATCAGACAATCTAAAACTGAGGCGCAATCAACGGCGGTGTGCTCAGTCCATGATCGGAAGCATCCAACGACATTACTGAAGGATCGCCCACGGAATGTTATTCTCCCTAAAACACACTCCGAACTGGTATAGGAACACTTCAGAGGCTTTCTCAGAAATCCAGTAAGACAAAAATAGAGCAAGATGGTCTGGGAGTGCCAGACAACACTAAAGTATCATAAAATGGAATGTCTGTGATTCAGTTAGAAGTTATTTTCATCCCACACATGTACCAAAGGAAATTCAAAATAAGGAGGAGTGTCTAACACAAAGAAAAGTAATAAATGTAATTCCAGTCACAGTCACGACAGTGTCAGAGACCACGGCCCTTGCAATGGGATCCAACTGGAAGGTGTTTCTATTGGCCTCTCATGCGTGGTCAGTGAACGCAGCACCGCGAGTACTTGGGTCTGGTTCCTAATGAAGGAATTGTCTCGGTTTGCAGCGAGCGTCGTCACCTCTGCACCGGGTGTCTGGAGCCCAGCAGCTGTTTGCCTCGACCCATGCCCTTCCTCGGGGCGTCCAGCTTGGGCAGCGCCGCCGCCGCCTTCTGCCGGTGCCTCCCTCTCGGCTCCGACTCCGAGTCGCTGAGCTCCAGATCGGGACAGTAGCCGTCGCTGTCCTGGAACGATCTCTTGCTCTTCACTTTGTTCTGCGACGACGCGGGCTTGGCCCACAGCCTCTCCTTGGCCGAGAGTTTGTCCGAGGCCCGCAGGTCTTCTGCTGTCCGTACAAGGTTGATGGTTGCGTCTTTGAATGACCTGCCAAAGTGCTCCATGGCTGACTTGCGGAAGCTGTTCTTGCCCAGAGGCGTCTTGGAGGAGTCCGGGTCGCCGTGCGTTTGGCACGAGCCGTCCTTCTGGGCCACAAACCTCTCTAAGCGGCCGTTGGACTTGGCCGCGCTCGCTCGCTCTGCCTCCTGCTTGCTGTTGCTTTTGGACGAGTGGCCATGGAGGGCGGCGTGCAACGCCAGGGGTTTGCCGCTGGGCTTGAGAGCCAGCGTGGAGCTGCTGGAGGAGGACAGCCGGCCGTTGGAGCGCTCCTCTCTGCGGGCGGTGCCGTGCAGCTGAGGCTTCCCCTGACCCAGACCTTCACCCGAGTGTTCCGCCACGTTGACGCTGTTGTCGGGGCACAGCGGCCCGTTGCCAAACTTGCTGCTGGAAGTTCCGTTCCCCAGGCTGGAGCTCTTGGGCATCTTCAGCTTCAGGGTTATCCTCGGAGGAGGTCGGAAAAGCAGACTCTCCAGCGGGTACGAAGAAGGCAGACCTGGAGAGGAGAAAGGAATTATTTCTTTGATTTAATGTTAGGGATGTTGGATCGGATCGGCATGCCGATTCAGCATATTTTATTAGATCAGTGATCAGCCGACCTGTGTTCAAAATCCCCGATCTGATCTTGAAATATATCAATAACATTGCACATTTATAGTCCCCAATGTATAAATAACGTAGTGTACTTCTGCCCTCTACTAGTCATCACTGCCGTGCTCCGTACAGACGCTACGTATTGAGGTCGAAGGTTTCCGCCTGGCCGCACGTCTCCACATTTGTAAACAAAGCAACTATGTAGGCCGTGTGGCGATTCTACGAGTTGGAAGATGAGTGCAGACCCGCAGCAAAACGCAAAGTCTGCAAGCTAATGGTTTCACGTGGTGGCAGCAACAGAGCTTCTTATAACAACTAATTTAACTCGGACTCTCAAGAAACAGGAAGCAGAACAGAAGGAACACAGCACTGCCACCGAATCAAAAGCAGGTTTGAAGCAGCAGACGCTGAAGTAGCAGTAGCAGCTAAGGAATGTTTTCATGTGTCCATGTTTTATATAGTAGGATCACTGTGTTCATCGATTTATAAAATAAACAAAACGGTGAGGAAAAGCAAAGCATGGATTGATTATTGGAGGAAACAATCCAATCCATTTTGCAATGCAGCAAGAGAAAAGTCTGAATCCAATGGATTCAGTTTATTCAAGGTAAGAAAAAAGATCGGATTGGGGAGAGAAAAAAAAAAAAAAATCGGGATCTGCAATTACTTGGGATCGGGACATCCCTAGTTAATGTCATTTTGTCCGATCCCTTTGGAACTATAGATATGCAAACCAGCAAGTTCCTAAATTACAAACTAGCACATGATGTCTGGTGAGCAGAGGTGCAGCAGATGGTTCACCGGCAGAGACGTCCTGGTTCACCAGCTTCACGTGAAGGTTGAACATCTGCTCCTGGGCTTTACTCTGCAGCAGCTTCAGCTTCTCCCGTCGGCTCACCATGTAGCACAGGTTTCTCACCTGCACAACAGGGGTGAGCACAGAGTGTGTTGTCATATATTAAGTCTGAGAAGCCATTGCGTTTTCAACTGCAAGTACAGGGGGAAATCTTCATGATATATCTACTTTGTCATGACACCAACATGCAGGGAGAAAAGGCATGCGTGAAACTGACAGAAGGAGGAGTTACACACCCTCTCCAAATCCTGCCGCAGGTGCATGAACATGCGCATTCGTGTGTGGATGCTGTCCTCCTGAGGCTGCAGCACTGCGTTCCCCGCCTCCGCTTTAGGGGGCAGTAGAGCTTTGTTGAAGTTGGCTTTCCTCTTCAGCTTCCAGTACTGGTAGATGAAATCCATGAGGCGCTGGGAGAGCCTGAGGTCCGAGGCCAGCTCCTCCAGCTGGGTCAGAGAGTAGAACTCCTCCTCCAGCTCCTGAAGTCTCTGCGCCCGCTGGCCCACCTTCTCCGCCTCGGCGGGGGGTTTGGCGCGGGCCGGGCTCAGACCGGCCTCGCTGCCCTTAGACTTGCTGTGCTTCAGGCAGTAAGACTTGAACTTGACCTCGTCGCCCTCGTCCAGGATGGTCTTCAGCTCCAGGCTGTGCTCGAAAGCACAGGTCACGTGGAACGGAGTGGTGCAGTTCTTCACCGAGCACTGCGAGACGGGCAGAGGATGAGTTTGTGGGAAGTTCTATTACCTCCAATATGCAATATAACAACTACACATAGAATGATATGTATTCATAGTGTAATAGTAGCTTTCCTTCTGAAAGTAAACCAGTTCTTGCAGAAAATGTTTAACTCATTATTGACAGAAGGTAATTTTTCTACCTTAAAAATGGAAAATATTATTAGTTTTGTGGATAAAACACAGAGCTACTGCTTGGCAAATACAAAGTCAGGTAAATTACCTGTTTTAAATTCAAAAACAATTTTTTTTATAATTATTCAACCAGATGGTGGGGGTGGAGGTTTTCAGTATTTTCTACCTGGATACAGGCACCTGTCTTCAGTTTGCACAGGCTGCAGATGAGAGACCAGCGGCTGGGCGGGATGTGGGAGACTTTGGTGATGGGCTCCATCCTCTCGGGACAGGCGATGCTCACCTGCAGGACAGGACGTTTGTGACGGCTAACTCAGCACTTCCTGCACAACTACGCGGTCTGACTGGCGCAGCAGAGGATGCTGGGAGTGCACATGCGAGTACCTCGGGTATCCACAGGGCACAGCTGACGTGGGCCCACTTGGTGCCTGCTCGTGTGGCCTTCATGGCGCCGCCCTTCTTCGGACACAGAAGGCACTGGGGGCTGATGCCGAGGACGCACGTCCTGCACAGCCAGTTCCCCAAAGGCACTTTGACGATGCCATAACAAGCCTGCAGAAGAGAGGTGGGTTGTAGCAGAGGTCGCGTTAACCAGATATTTTCCGTCAATGACAGTTTTTTTTTTTTTTTAGGGCTGTCAGCGTTTAACGCATTAATCACGATTAGTTAAATACAATCCATAACAAACAGGGAAAGAGCAAGAGAGGAGTTGTTGTCGAGTTGAGATGGACGATGTGAAATTAATATTATAAAATTAAAAAGAATAGCTCTGAATGGGAACAACAGCTCAGCTTGTCGACTGTCGCAGAGAAATGTGCATCTAGTGTGAAAAGGAGGGCTGCATCTCGCACGCGATTTTTGTGGGCACCCTGCTTTGCGGGCTTCCGCATCCGGTGTGAACCCGGCGTAAGCCTTTTTGTCCCTTTTACTAACCCGTAGTCTGGCCGTCTTCTGGAAAGAAATATTTTACATTATCGGGTTAAAACGGCCTTCAAATGCAAAATAACAGAATTTTACACACGCAATTCAATTTGCGATTAATTGCAGTACACTATGAAGATTCTGCAATTAATCACAATTAAATAATCTATCATTTGACAGCCCTAGTCTTTTTAAATGGTAGCGGAAAGATCTGAAGGCCAACGGTCATTTTGACAGGTTGCAATTCACACTCCTGACCACTTGGTGCCAATGAGCATATTGCAATGTACCCTTCTGACACACGGCACAGAGACGTCAGAGAGTTTCTTTGAGTGTCTCAGCACTCTCTCTCACTTCAGCACACTCACACACCCCCTCAGCCAGTCACAGGTGCGTTGCCTTCACTGGGCAACGTTCACCAACGCCATAAAAACCAAATAAACACAGAACAGAACACAAGAGAACACAGTCCTGCCGACCGATACAATGCTAACTGGCTATTGTCTCTCTTGATTCATGACCTCAGTGGCTTCACTCAGAAGAAAAATGTCGCGGCAGTTGAGTGGCAGAAGTTTCTTTAAAGAGTCCAATTTGATGACACGCTAGCAGGAAGTGGACCAAGAGGAAGGTGTGAAACGGTGCGTTCAGGGCACAGCCGGTCAACTGTTTATATTTATTTGCCCCCAGAGCTGCGAGGAGTCATGGGGGAAATTGTGTGTTGTTGTGTGCTGTGAGAATTATGTTATGTTTTGCTGTTTGGGTGCAAATTTGTGAGTGTGCGAGTGTGTGTGTTAGTGCATTAAGAAGAATGTTTCATGTATGTTAGGTGCTATGCTACGTCCGTGGCTGTTGAGCACCACGAGTCAGTGTGGACTCCTCAGTGGATGTCGTGTTGGGTTACTAGTATCTCAATAGCTTACCTAGACTCATTATGACATTAAGGAAAAATATAACTATCAACTTAAACCAAAGGTATATCGGCGATATAAAGCACTAATTAATAAATAAAGCAACTATCACAATGGCACAATTTGAGGTTGCTAGATCGTAAAAGTGTGGAGTACATAGTGCGTGAAGTTGCAACACAGCATGTCGTAAAAGAATGTTACCTTCTTATTAATATTTAAATTAGGTGAATGACATCATAGGAGCGTGACGGAATTTTTACGACTTGAACAGTCAAAAGTCTAGCGCGGCCTCTGGCTTTTTTATGCAGCCATTAATAACTAATAAATGAGACTAGTTCAACTTAACTCAAATTTCAGTGAACGTGTTCGCCCACAAGATTGTCTCCAGTTTTTGATTCAATTATTAAACCATCTGTCAACATGACTGACTACTCAGATAAAATGCCAATATCTGGGTTGTACATTTAAAACTCCTGACAGCAGTTTTCTTGCTCCCTGCATCTCTACCTGGTGCACGCAGATGTTGCACTTGTCACAGAACACCATGTCGTTTCCCTCCTCGCTGTCGGGCGAGCGGCACACGTCGCAGATGACGTCCTCGTCATACTCGATCCCCAGGCCCTCCACCGTGTCAATGGCATGCTTCATGTTGTCGTGGCACTGGCTTTCCAGCGCCTCCATGGTGCGCTCCATCGTCAGCTCGTCCAGGGGCTCCTCTCCTGAAGAAAAGAAAAAAAAAAGAGAGACAGAAGAATGATTCAGAGGAGCTCATTGGAAGTCCAAATGCTCCTCTTCCAGCTTGGAGCACACAGATGTGCTCCAAGTGTGACTTCACTGGTCATTTCACCCTGGATTCTCCTCTAATTGTCCTCACCCATGCGCTCCAGGTCTCTGTTGAGTGCGTGCAGCCAGTAGAGGTCCATGTTGTCCAGGTCGTAGCGACACATGTTTTCCGCCAGCTCCCTGATGTTGACATAACCCAAGTCTGCCGACTCCTGACTGGAGGATTGGATGTATTTCCTCTGGTGGCTGTACAGCACCTCCTTGGACCTCTCTGCTATAACTCTGAAAACAGAATGACAGAGTCAAAAACCAGTCCACAAGTCGACACTGACCCGTCACCTAAAGAGATGCCTGCTGGAGTCCCTCACCTGGCCGAAGGCTCTGGGATGGTGTCGGGACTCGCCAGCACCTGAACGCCCTTCTCCCACTCCATCTTCCAGGTGTCAGCCAGGAGGTAGTAGTCCTCTGGTGGGATGTGGTGGGAGTCGGGCAGCTTCATGGCGCTGATCAGGTCTTTTCTGAACACCTGCGTAGACGGTGAGAAGGAAAAAAAAGTCTGACAACCGCCGCCGAGTATGTTTTCCTACCCTCTTGAGGACGGGAACCTACTTCAGCCGGTTTCTTTGGGTTGGAGGCAGGGGTTCCGGATTTACTGCCATTCTGATTGGGGGAGCAGAAGGAGGTAGAGGGACCTAAACAAAAGGATAAGTGGCATGAATGCATTTGTAGGGAGGAGCGGCCATCTTAATTTGAGCTGCTGGGTCCCTGAGACTCACTCTCATTGTCAGAGCTGTCGCTGCTGCTTGAGGACCTGATGCGTTTCATCCTGTTGCATCCTGAAGAGCACAGACACGGGTAAAAAAGACAGCGAAAAATATAAACTGGTTGAAAATAATTAACAAATGGTGATTAATGAAATATGTATCGAGATATTTAGTCAGTAATTAGTATCTCACCATAAATTTTAAGTTGAAAAACATGCTAGTAGATTCCCGATCGCCATTTAATGTTGCCCCTGTGAATAAGAAAAATTAAATGCCATCAAATAAGAAGTCAAACAATCTTCATAATAAACTAACACAATCAAAACATGTCAAGGAGCATTCAGTTTACTCATGAATAAATCAACAGCATTTATCTTTCATCTGGGTTTCAAGTGAAGGAGAGCAGTGCAGATGGGCCCGCTGCGCTGATTGGACGGCTCTTTAAACGCTTTCTAAATACTGCAGAGCCCGAACCCACAGTAGCCCCAAATACACTGGTACGCTGTTTCAACACACAGGACATGCCTCACATTCCCCATGAGGGCAGGAGGGGGCACGGAGCCAATCCCACCCCAAACCATAGACCCAGTTTGTGTGACGATACCTGGTCGCAGGGCCCTGAGGTTCGGGTTAAAGAAAAAACAAAACAAAAACTGTGATCAAACATTTCTAAATTATAAGAAGCAAGAGGAAACAAGTGAGGGGAAAAATTTGAGAATTTTCTTTTTAAGGCTCAAAAATTCCAAAAAAAAACCAAACGTGGCGACGTAAATCACTCTGATCACAGGGACTCTTTTATTCAGTCCTATTTTGAAGAAAACTGTCACTCAGCGCAAAGCCGGAACAGTGCGTTGTGTGTTTTGCTTCCACAGCCAAACTGTGCACTCAGTAAACCCTACGTCTGCTGATGACACCAGTGCGTTCAACTGCTCAAGAAGAAAGGCAATAAAGAAAGGAGAGAAGAAAACATTCATGAGTTCAACTTCAACCCTTCTACTAAAGTTCAACTCTGAAAGTTTTACAGTGCTGATAAAACACAGAATGGATTGATTACTGGGAAAATAGTTTGATAGTTTGCACATGGCTCCAATATTAAACAGGCGCTGATCCATCTTTAAGGTCTGGAACCTATACCAAGACCGACACCTTCTCAAAGTTCTCCGTCTTGACACATAACAACTCACATGGATGTCAGCGCATTATAAAACTTTAGTAAATAGGTTCCAGTGATCGAACTCATCATTACCTATTGTACCAGATAAATCTATTTGTATCAATATCCAGCCTTCATCCTACACCGAAACCTGATGGATGCATCTTTGTGCCGCAGTGTCGAGAAGCGTCGACTCCAACCTGGGTCTGTTTTGTCTTGAGTTTGCGTGTTCTCTACTCCGAGATCCTCCCCAGTCCAAAGACAAAAGATATCGTGCTCATTCTGAACCGTCTGTAGGCGTGCATGGGTGTTTGCTTCTCTCAATTGGCCCTGCAATAAACTGGCAGTCAGTGCAGGGTGTACCCCACCTCCACCCTTAGATAGCTTGGATAAGTTCCAGCACCCCCACGACCACAAGTGCAGGATAAAGAGGGGACCGAAAACTGAATGGGTGGATATTGCAGACTGCTTGAACAGTCCAGTGTCTACATATAGGCAATAACAGAAAATATAAGATAAAATTGGTGTGCAACGCTAACTGACTTCTTTGCGCCAACAGACAGCAACTGACAGAACAAAGCCATTTATTGAGGTACCCCAATAACGAGGACGGCTAATATGAAAGTAATTTCCCTTAGGATGCAACACCTAATTGCAGACAGTGGGGGTCACCAATGGAGACACTTTCCTGACACCCCTCATTTAAGTACATGTGACGCCACCATCAAACCCCTGGCGTGAGTTTGGCGGGGGGGGGCAGGGAACAATTTAAGACCGCCACTGTGTTTACAGTTGCTTCCCCCGGCCTTCCTAGAGCCCAGATAAGTTCGACATGCGAGTGTTCGGTTAAAACAGAAGTAGGTCACGGGAAAACCCTGCTCATGAAGAGCCTTATTGGCGCCAAACACACGGAAAGGCAGGCCAGGCCTGCAAGCGGGACTGCATTCACCGCAGCCCGTGGAGGAATCAAACATGGGCGCCACCTTCCTACAAAAAGATGTCACTTCCTAAAGCCATTATGGTAAATAATACCACTCAACTGGGGTTTCTCCACCACCACAGATAAGGGGGGAAATGACACACCGGAGACGAGACAACGTAAGGGCTGCTACTGGTAAAATACTGGAAGAAATTAAAGGGGTGATTGGAGGGGTAAAGCAAGGAAAAAGGCGCAGGCCCCGTGGCCTGAATACACCATCCAGGGCAAATCATGGCACACGAGCATATTGTTCACCCGCCTCCCGCCATACCTCCCGGTCAACGCGCCGCCGCCCGCTTGGTTCCAGCCACCTCTCGCTCCGTACAAAACTTCCGACATTCACTCGTACAACAAACGGTGACCCCGGCTCCGGCGACGGGTAAAAATTTGGCGTTTAGTAGCCCACTACGGTGGGAGCCTCCCGGGCTGAGATCCCTCCGCCACCACGGCACAACAGCTCTATTGTACCGCGCATCCCGCCGGGTCCTAAGCCCCGCCGAACTCTCTTCCGGCCCCGCGTTGGTTCACTCACCGGTGGCTCCCTCTAGGAATCCCCATCGCTTGCAAATCACATGTAATTAAATGACCAGTCAATCACAGGTCTTGGGGCTTTTTACTTATTCAACGGCCTTTAATGAAACAGTCTAGAGTTTACAAGCAACAAATTGCAGGATGGTATTCAGTGGTGACGCCAAGGGTCTAAAGAAAACTGCGTCAGTACAAAATGTATACAGAGTCAAAGGAATATAACGAGACATTTTCTTGTTCTCATCGGTAGCTTCAAAAACTGAAGTCATCGTGTATTAGGATTCATTGAGCTTAAACAAATGATGAAACGTGTGGCTGCTGGTTATCACTGAGTGCATACATAAATCCCACTGTACCACTTGTGCCACTGTCCAGAACAATCTACTGCGACATAAGTAATGGAAATGCTGTTTCACATGGTTAATGTCATACAGCTGTGGTGAAAGCCACAAGGGGATTCACAGAGTCTCTAAACTCTCATTACAAACCCTGTTTTTTACTCCACCTTACTGCATTTTTAGAGTAGCATTTTCTTACATTTTTAAATAAAACAAGGTGCTCACTTCATTTTTTCCCCACAGCTTTGCAAAATAAAACCTAATTCTGAAAAATAAAGAGTAGACCATTGGGAACTTCTTTTTTTTAACAGCAGCCGAAAGGGCGTGATTACAAACGGACAACAGAATGTTCCTCTTGCCAAATTACCTCTTTTGAAATCTTAAACCCCACAAGAGTAAAGACGAAAGTACTTTTTCTTTTCAAGAGTTCATTCAAGAATTCGCTTAAAAACAGGGTTGAAACCTGTACCAAGCTGTACTGACAACAAATTCCACCAGCATGGCTGTGTGGTCAGTAAAAGAATCAGAATCAGAAATCAGAATGACAAAAGAGATTTTTGTCATGTGACTGTCTGAGCTGGCTCAGGTTTGTCTAACAGCAACTAGCATTAAAGTAACACACTGCTTTTTGTCAACAAAGATATCTGAAGTCAGTCAGCACTAAAGAATAGAAGTCACACGTTGACAAAATGTTCACTATGAATTATCATGAAGAGCATGTACTTATCTTTATACAAAAACCTCAGTGGAGAGTATAAAACAAATTTTACAAAATAAAAAAAAAGTCATGTCTACATCAGACGTCCAGCAAATGTTTGCAAAGATGAGTATAAACAAGCAACGTGCACAACTAAACTTTGGCCTAACACAACATCAATTAAGACACAGTCATAATCTACATGGCAACATCCAAAAATTCATTTTCCAAACATGTACACATCAAAAATTGTAACAAGAAATTAAAAAAATCACTGTTATAAAACATTTTCCCTTAGCAAGTCTTGTGCTCATATTTTTGAATTTCTCAAAGAAGACTCACATTATAACCAAAATAACTCTACATTCACATTCAAGAAAAACCAAAAAAATGATGGGATACATTCATGGTAACATAAATATTCACAGCACTCTCAGTGACACGATGATGTTAAGTGGATTTGCACTGCTAAGTGAATGCATTTGTGATGATCACAAGGTGACTTTAGTCTGCTGACTCAAGAACAATTCACTGAGTTGTTTTAAGTGGTTGTGGTAAGGCTTTATCAAAACATAAGCACAATAATAGAACGCCTCACAAGCCCATCTGCATGTCTGCGAAGTTGAAGAAATTGTCCACATCTCGGGAGGAAGTGTTCTTGTTATCAGAGACAAAAACCTGTGAGGGAATAAAAAAAGTTCTGAACTTTATAACAGAAATTTAAATTCTCTACACGCAACTTCTTGCCAGTGTTTGTCCATTGACCTTATTTTGAGTGGCCGCGCTACTTTTAGCGGTGATAAAGGTAAAGCAGCATTATAGTTATTGTACATTATGTACGCCGTTAAACTGCAAGATCGGAATTAGCGGTTAGTGACTGAGCACTTTGCCATCTTAACTACCTAAGTGACAAAAGTCATTATCTTTTTGTATCCCTCATAACATTATAATTATTTGCTTCTTTTCACAAGAAGATGAATTGCAACCCTTCTGATTGGTGTCCAAGACTGACACAAAGTACAAGTGTTGTGTCAGTTGCGTGTTGTTACCTTGGTCCCGTTGAACATTTCGTTAGCGATGTTTTTGCAGGCGTCCACGACGCCGTCACCGTTCAGCTCCAGGGCAATGACCGGACCTTCACGGTGAGAGGAAACAGTTACAATCATGCAGGAGTGACTTCAGAGCAACAACTAGACAAGTGGTAAGATTAAAATGTGGGCAGAGCTATTCTTTTTAAAAACACCGCAACCACTTCCTCCCACAACAGGGAGATATAAGCTTTAGTTTTGATTGACCTCCATATTTAGCTGCTGATTCAGTGGTTTTCTCTGAAGTCTGTTAGAGTGTTGCTCGGAAAGTAGCCATCAGCAGTGAAGTCATTGGATCATGTGAGTCGTCTCACTTTTTTTTTTTTGTGATAATGAAAAACAGCCAAGAGCAACAGGAAATGGAGGAGACAAAGTAGAGACAAAGTATTTTTATGGAGGAGGGAATCCAGCTGAAAAACTCATTAAAACTGTTTTTGTTTTATTTGTTTTTTAGCTTTTCTTTCTTTTCCTGTTAGACACAAGAAGAGAACTTGTCCCACCCTTGGTGATCCACTCCACCAGATCCTCTGCGTCGTTCTGGAAGACTCTCTTCACGTCTTCAGGTCGCATGGTGACTTCTTTGGTCTGTATCAGCACAAACCCTTTTGCGGTGGCCTATAGAGAAAAAAACAGCAACAATGTGTTTTCATTGTTCCACATAAGAATCTGCTCTCCCCTAAACTGAGAGGCGAGTGACAACGTAAACATCATCGCAATGTTACAGTAGCACCTACAGTTTGCTTGGCACGGCAGTTCAACATGCCTGGAATGCCATTGGTTTTCTAGAGCGCAATCTACAGAGTGTTTGAGAAAATTCATTGTTTGAAAACTGGTTCCCTAGAGTTTTGGGTGAAAGGGATCTGAAAATTGGTAGAATTTGAGACTTTGAGAATTGTGTAAAACTCCTGTTATTTTTCTCACCTCGTCGATCATTTTGCGGGCGTTTGCAGTCGAGTACTCCCCAGCGAAGAACACAAAGAGGCAGGACTCCTCGCTGTCCTTCCGCCTTCCGACCTTTGGTCAAAGGAATGCTGCTGCGCGCTGGCTCGCCAGAGACTCGGACGGACTTGAATTCCGACTCTGCGTCTGGAGCCGGGACGAAATCCAGGACGGCCGACGTCTCTGGCAGCAAGCTCCAGTTGTTCTCCCCGGACACCGGCGTGAAGTCGTGGATGTTGCTCCAGTTGTTGTTGAAGATACTCAACCCGGCGTCCTTGAAGTGGAAGCCCAGGTCTGGGTAGAAGTACTGAAAGCAGCCAAACTTCATCCCCGTCGACGACTCGATGATGGGCTGCGTGGCGCAGCAGAGGAACACATCCATCTTTTTGCAGTCCCGCGTACGAAACTGCTGACAGGCCACCACGCACTTGATGTCCTTGCAGTCTCTGAAAAACACGCTGCCCTTGACGGGTCCCAGAACGATGCGGCAGTTGACGCAGTCGTCGATGGTGATGGTCGCCGAGTGGTCAAACACGTAGATGTTGCAGTTCTCGCACTCCTGGATGACAAACTGTTGCCCATTGAGTTTCCCCGGCAGACGGCCCACTGTGACATCTTTCAGCCCATTCAGCATGTAGTCTTTAGGGTCGACCTGGGCAGGGGGAGAAGTGGTCACATGATTGATGAAGTTTATTTTGCGACGCAAAATTGTACACTTCTCAAGCTTGCTGAGTCATACTTCTCAGTCATAACATTACCCTGTTAGGAAAGGGTGTTTTTTCCTGTGGTGAAACAGATTATGGGTGGGTATAGAATAAATATCCACGCATCTTTACTCAACCTAAATACTGACATATTCCTCAAAGTCTCTGGAAAGGTCAAACATATCTTTAAATATAATTAAAATACACGTTGCGACATGATTTTAATATATTCATTGTAAAAATGGTTTGATTGAAGAAAAAGTGTGTGTGTCAATTAAAAAAAGTTCTAACTTGTCAACTTCCATGGGCCTGAGAATCATGATTGCTTGCTTTCACATAGGAACTGGTTACTGGTCACACCAGTAGCCAATGGTTTTGCTTTACAGAGAGGAACATTGTAAAGGTACAAGCCAAGGTCCTTCTTTCAAAACGGAAGTCTGGGCTGCGGTTAGTGAGACCATGATGAAAACGCAGGTCGCGTTAAACAGGCCAGCTGGGGTGAGTGACAGTAAAACCAAACGGCGCTGGCTGTGGAGGTAATCCGATAACAAGATAAAGCTGTACACATAACTATTAAACTCCGTGTGTGTGCGCGCGCACGTGTGTCAGAAAAAGACCAGTAATAAATACAGAAACAAATAAACAAATAAATAAACATCGGCGTTATCAACTTAAAATCAAAAAGTATTGTAAGACATACGACCCCAACCACCGGGCCGGGACTGGAAAAAATTAGTATGTGCATGAAGCGACATCTAGCACGTTATAACTGCACGACTCTCTCAGGCTGCGTGCTTGCAACGCCGATGTAACGCAACGAAACAAGACAGCCACAACGGTACGGTTTTCTGAAGCTTAGATCCCGCTGGCTAACGGTCTGCTTTGAGCACCCAGTCCCGGCTTCGCTCCATCGTTACCTTCTCCCTCTTATCCCAGCTGTACTGTTTGGGCGCCTCCTCGGTGTTGTTGCCAAGGGGAACCGCGTTGCTTGTCGTCGTAGTTTCGACAGTGGTGGTGGTCGGCGTACGATCCTCTTTCTCGCTCGACTTCCTCTTTGACTTTTTCGAAAAGAAGCACCCCATGTTGGATTCTTTAAGTTGAGCAGCGAGCCGATAAAAGATATTTCTCAGTCGCACCGTTTGCTTTTAAAGTACACGGGGGGAGAAAATGTAAGACGTAAGCTTACGGGTACTTCAGCGTACAAGATTTTTTTTTTTTTTTTAGCTTCCTGTTTCTAGCGTCATGCCGCAACCAATCGGTGTCCGCGTAGTCGTTGCAACAGCCAATCACAGACGTGAATGAGTGAAAAGAGGCGAGCCCTTCACGAGGCGTTTCTGTAGCGGCTGACACGGTAAACTATCACCCATTCCTTATTTTAGAAACAGTTTCAATTCGTTGATAGTGTGAAGATGCTTATCACACGGCACATTATTGTAATGTTGATTTTTTTTTTATTTTGAATACTGTCTAAAACATTTCAAAGAATCGAGTAATGCAATGACATATTAGGATAAGAAATTGAACGCTGCTTATCAATTCTTGTTGTTGAAAATCTTTTAAATATTTTTTGAATTTGTATTTTAATTGTGTAAATATAATTAAATGTGTTTTTTTTGTCTGTCTTTTCAGTATCGTATTTATACTTCATCCTCCAGGTGAGTTTTTTTTTTTTTTTTTTTTTTTTTTTTTAAAGAGGTGTGTTTATCTGGCTTACAGTGAACGCACCACCTTCAGCACGCAGGTCACACCTCTTTGGGTGTTGTCTTGACCGCAATAGCTGCTCACATAAACTTCCCTCTTGAGACAGACGTTGAAATAAAGAGACTTTGAGTGACGCCCGCTAATGATGCATTAACTCTGTCACACTGTGATTACACTGCACGCAGCAGGAGCTGTGAGCTAAATCACACCGCTGCAGTAGAACATAACAGGGAAAAAAAATGTAATCACATCCAAGCAGACATCAGATTAGCTCACAATTTAAGCCTCTCGGCCACTCTAAGAATAGGTAATCCCCCCTTCACGCCGCTGTGTAGGATGCTCAGAGGCCTGCCGCTTCCTGACACCTTCTCTGTCCATTCTGCATAACCACCTGGTGATGGAGTCTGATGACGCTGTGCAGTGGGTGTGTAAGAGTTATTTCAAGGCGTTTTCAATGTCACAAAGTGGAATGCTTTTGAGCAACCAGCTGACAAAATTGGAAATGACAAAAAAAATCTATATGAATCACATCTCAGTTCTTGGAGAACTCTGCATTCCTAGCTGCCTTTGCGTGTCATGTGGGGCTGATTTACTAGTTAGGCGGGTTGTAATTGTTGTTCAGTGCAACCTTGTTCCCCAACTCAACAGCACCTAGGGCCCATTAGGTCAAGAGTCAATTATGTATTTAACACATCTTCATAAGAGAAAATGTGCAATCAGTCAGATCTGAATGCAATGGTGTTTCTGTGATCAAACACCCCGAGACACCTGTGTGTTGAGAAACTGTATTGTTAAGACTTGTCAAAGTTTCATTGTAACTTGAAAGTGTGCTGCAGACCAGAAATTTTCATTTATTATTCAAATTATTAGATTATTTATTTTATGATTTTTAAAATGTAATTATTATTTGAAATGTATCTACTATTACTTTTATTGTCAATAAATGTGTTTTTTAAATAATTGTTATGCAGCAAATGTGCAGTTTTGCAAATTAACTCAAAGCTATGAGGTAAACAAAACAATGAGAGCCCTGCACACTTTACTGCATCTTGGTAGTGAGAGTTTTTTTTAAGGTGTGTGCTGGCCAAACACTGTTATCGACTCGAGAACCTTTATGGATACCAATTAAAAAAGTGCTGCCAATGACCAAGTCTGGGGAATCCAGTTTCAACTACAGTTTCTGTGTGCTACTGGAATGATTGCGTAAATGTTAAGAGATTCATTCTGTTTACAAAGAGGAAGAGGAAGGAACTGCATTCTTCTCATGTTCCAGAATTTACAAATGTGTAAATCAATTCAGTAAAAACTAAAAGAGTAAAAAGATAAAAGGAGAGAATACTCTTTGGGCCAGAGGACAGAGCAGCCACTCCCTTTTGTTTGTCACATGCCTTTGGGGGATGTTTCCTCCTCAAACACACAAGCAAATCCAGGCTGCTATCAGCTCCAATCGCCTTCAGGCTTCAAGCAATTTTTCTTCCATCTCAAATTGATGAATCAATGCGCGCTATCAAGTCTTAGAGAAAGGCGGGAGATAAGGACAGTGTCAGTCGCGTCTGTGCCCCTGCAGGAGTCCATCCACCAGACACTTTCACGCCTTGATTAGGTCACACATCCGTCCGTTTTGCAAGAAGAAGAAGAGGCCACATTTTTAGTTGTCCTAATCACAGAACAAGTGAATTTCCCATCCGGGAGGTGGGGGGGCACTGAAGTGCATATTCATCAAAATCCCAGGACAATGACTCAGTAGCCTGAAAGCAGCAGACTAGTGGCTGCGTGTGTGTGTGTGTGTGTGTGTCTGAGTGTGTCAGTGTGTGCGTGTGCGTGCTCTGGTCTCCTTCGGGGAGCGCAGCGCGGCGTCTGGAGCGTCTCCGTCCGTCACGCAGTGTTCCTTTAAAAGGTTGAACTCGGCGCTCCGCAAACACGGCATGTCACATTCTGTCCCTGCCCCTGTGCGCACCTTCCACTTCAAACAGCGCGATGGCATAGAGGCGGTGTGCAGTGAGCAGTGCAGCAGCAGCAGCAGCAGCAGCAGGAGCAGCAGCAGGACGGAAGGAGCCGCGCCATGGACCGACAGCAGCCGCAGCCGCAGCAGCGGCCGAGGCGGAAGCCGGACGCGATGCCGCCGCTGCCGCTCCCGCCCCTCTGGATTATCGCTGCGCTGTGCGCGGCGCCACGAGTGACGGCGGCGCAGGACGACGCAATGGAGGAGCTGGCCACCGAGAAGGAGGCTGAGGAAAGTCACCGACAGGACAGCGTCAACCTGCTGACGTTCATCCTGCTGCTCACCCTAACCATCCTCACCATCTGGCTCTTCAAGCACCGGCGGGTGCGCTTCCTGCACGAGACCGGCCTGGCAATGTTTTACGGTAAAGGCTGTACGGGATTACGTGTTCTTGAATGCATAACCTCTCTCTCTCTCTCTCTCTCTCTCTCTCTCTCTCTCTCTCTCTCTCTCTCTCTCTCTCTCTCTCTCTCTCTCTCTCTCTCTCTCTCTCTCCTTCCTCGCGAGCTTGGCGCGATTCGCTTTGCATGGTTTTGTGCTGCATCACCACCGATGCGATGCGCATTTAAACGCCAGGAACATCGGCGTGACTGAGGTCCGAGCAGTGACCCACGCACGCGTCCGCCGACTGACATGACTCCTAATTGGCTGGGCCGCTGTATGATTCGTGTCCTGGCTATGTGTATCTCCACTGTCAACACGCCACAGCAACTTTATGTAGCCCTAAAGACTAGCATTTGATGCTAGGAAGACTCATGTTCTCACCCACCCCCACACTCCCAGACCAATACACATAATACACATATGCATTGCATCCGGTGTGACGGAAATTTGCTACTCACGCCATCCAGGCTGTGGTTGTATTTCTGTGTCACTGAGTTTGTGTGTTTTCCTCCAGGGATGTTGGTGTAGGATAGAAATTTAAGTGTTACACGTGCACACTGAGATCTGAGCGGTTCTTGATTAGTTTCTTTTTTTTATTTGTACACAACATTGAAATGATGGGCTGAAAGTGTCACATATTAACAGGAAAACAGGAAACAGCAGACTTTGACTTGTTTTTTCAAGTCCCATTGAAGCAAACAGTTCACTGGGCCTCGGGTTACGTGGCAACAGGCCACAGATACAAATACAGAAATGGAAAAAATCACAGCTGAGCACGACTATTTCCAGATGTGGGATCACGAACTGAACACAGGCAAACATACTCCTATTGTGCGTTTGTGGATTTGAAAGTATATTGATTGGCTTTGCCCTGTTGGGGAAACCCAAGTATTGCCACATGTATATTATTTTGCTGAAACTTGTTTTTAGTTTGCTCATTTCTGGACAGTCAGCCATGAAAATGTGAAAACCTGTGCTGACATTTTGTTGCAATATTGTGCTTTTTCTTTTTAAATAAATGCTGTTGGTTGTAGAAAACAGCATATTGTTTTTTGTTTGTTTTCTTGTAATTGTGAAATCCATTGACGGAGAGGATGGTACTTCATGACCGTCTCCTGGCAGCTTCCCCTTTGCTGGAAAGAACCTACATTTTTCAATTCTAATGTGAGACTGTTGTGCAAGAACAACTGAAACAGGTGTGCATGTGTCTTGTGTGTGTCTGGGTGCGTCTGTGGACTGTGTGATGCTGCCAGTGCCAACGTCTTTATTTTGACACTTCCTGTCCAGATGGGCGCAGTCTGATCAGGAGTATCATCTTTCCAGCCTGGCTGTCTTGTGTTGATTTGTGTTGCTTTCTCCCTGTGTTGTTTTTCTCTCAACACATTTCTCATTTTCTGCTTTTATTTCTGCTTTTGTGTGTGTGTCTTTTCCTTTTTATCTCCTTGTTGTTTTTTCATTTTTGGGTGGTTCTCTAGTCATGGAGGCCTTCAGGTGATCAGTTGGGATTAACCTTGAAATGAATATTTATTGTTTTCTGTTTGTTTGTTTGCACTCGTCCTCAGGCTTGCTGGTGGGCGTGATCCTGCGCTACGGCATCCCCGCCACCAGCTATCACAACAAGACGCCGCCGAGCTGCGTGCTGACGCAGGGGCCCGTCAGCACCCTGCTGCTTAATGTTAGCGGTAAATTCTTTGAGTACACCCTCAAAGGGGAGATCAACTCCAGAGAGATCCACAATGTGGAGCAGAACGACATGCTGCGCAAGGTAACGGCTTGGCAAAACAAAACATAACGAAAAAACAACAACACAAGATTTGTTTTGTCAGGTTGAAGTCATTATTTTTTCAAGTTTGTATCTTCTCCTCCTTTTTTAGGTGACATTTGACCCCGAAGTATTCTTCAACATTTTGCTGCCTCCGATCATTTTCCACGCCGGCTACAGCCTAAAGAAGGTGATTAATGTCTTGCATGTCCAGTGTTTGTGACTGACAGGAAACCTGTGCCAGGTGATGCACGATACAGCTGGAGCTCGTGAGATTTCAAGCCTGAAACCTCACGCATCCATCTTGACAAGCTCCGAACTGAAACTTTTCATGATTAGTTTTTAATGGTTATTCCGGTTAGCAGCACTCGACAAGGACGTAACTGATGGTTCAGTTAGCCAACGTGCCTCTTGGTGTGACTTCTGTTTTGCTTCGTAACACACACGGACACGCACAGCACAGCACTCAGTGTTGCGTTGTCCATCATTCATTGCTATGTGTGGTGTATTGAGGGCGGGAGGTAAAGATCTGAAGATGGGGAGGAAGAGATGCATTAACATGATCAGTCTGGCCCGTAACCAAGAGGCAGGTGAACATCACACACACACACACACACACAGGGGGCGCTGTGAGTGACGTCAATTTCCGCTCTCAGTGTCGTAGCCCCGTTTGCTAGTTCTCCTCATAGCCTCATAGCAACATTCATTTTTACTGACGTCTAATCATCTGAAAGTGGCACAGTCTCCTTCGGGAAAGTGCCATCTCACTAAATCGATGGCTAGAGCGGCAGAGAGCACGACTCGCTCCTCGCGCAGAGAGCAAAGCCCTCATTTGTTGCCAAACACAAGTGGTCCTTCAGAAGGGAAGTCCACAGCAGATGTCACCACTTTCCTCTGGCGTTTTGTGCTGACAAAGACACGAAGGGCTGACGCCGACAGTTTTCGCTCGAGTGTCGCAGAGTCGCAGATTAGTTTGGGTTTTTGATAAACTACTGGGCCTGTATACATCAGTGACCAAACTGGAGCGAGGTCAGAATCAGTCAAGGTTGACTTTCAGTCACAGTTGACTTAATGTCATGGTCATGGGACAAGGATCCCTTCAGGGTCAAACCTTCAACAAAGTCAACCGTGACTATCAATTCAAACTGAGCAGAACAGTGACAATAATGAAATTTGTGCCATTGAGATCCATCCAAACATTAGAGTGTAGATGGAATGCCTTGCTCAGAGGCACCCCAGTGGCTTGGGAGATGCAGATCTTTCTTCAGGTGAGTCTCCTCTTCTGGCTCTGGCAAATATGCAGCTGCTTCTCATTGGCTTGAAACGGGGGTCCGACCTCAGGAGTGAATCCCGGCAGAACAGCATAGCAGGCAAACATACAGAGAGCCTGGGGCCGACACTAAATATCCAGTATGTCCAGTAAATGTTGGGAGAAGGACTCCACCCAGTAACCGCATCAGCTACTGCTGGAGCACCGTTCAACTGTTGTCTGTGTGCGTGTGTGTGTGTGTGTGTGTGTGTGTGTGTGTGTGTGTGTGTTTTTTCTTGTGAAACAGTAAGGCAGTGAGCTATTTGCTGAGTCGAAACATGGCCTCAGGAAAAAGGAAGCGAGAATCATGTGAGGTGGTGTTTTGTTTTAAACGATTTGTTGCAGCGTCCCGTCAGTCTAAAATCCAGATGGAGGAGATCTGCAGAGGAATGGCAAGAACCTTGGTTTCTGCGCTGCAGCCGATATCAGTCCAGAGAATCTGCAGCCAAAACACTGAACAGAGAGAGAAAAACACCAGTGGCACTGTTTGTTTTACAACCGGACAGGCAACTGAATCCTCTGGCTTTTAACTGTTTGACAGATAAGGATCCCCTCAGGGTCAAACCTTCAGCAAAGACTTGTCAGTGAAATGCACTTGGGTAAAAACACAAGACAAATTTACAGTAAAATCACTGGCTTTTCCAACAGAGAAGATGGCTGCTGACCCTCCTATTTTTTTTACACTCCAGGTAGAATGTTTCTTAAATCAATTTGCTTTTTATTTTATTTTTTTGTCTCCGTCTGGATGAGAACCCATACAAATGTCTGGGCATGGGCAAACCTTTAAATTCAAAAATCCCCAGCGTGGTCTATCGCATCTGTGTTGCAATCAGACCTCCAGTTGAGTCAGCAGGCTACAGCTCGAGGCTCCCCACTGGTGCCACATTAACCACATGTCACTGTTGTGCTGCAGGATGCGATGCGCCGTGGTGCGTAACTGAACTGTCGCTAAGGGGAGCTGAATGTACAGAGAAAAGCATCCTTTCCACAGAAAAAAACAAACCGTCGGCGCTGCTCTTTCTTTCTTTTTCTTTGAACCGGAAACTGCTGCGACTGCCATATCTAAGCTTTAGCATTAGCAAGGCTTGCAGACGTTTCCTGTATATCTTCTTTGTCTTCTGTTAAGAGCAGTTGTTGGAGCGGTTGCTCCCTGCTTTACACACAACCATTATTTATTGGCCGATCGGCTGTTGAACGCACCTGTGTTTTGGAGCTTCCCAAGATGGACATGCAAAGATCTCACAAATGAATCTCCAAACAATCCCGCTGCCATGCAACATTAGCCTGAACTGTGTTTGTCTGCCTCACCTGTAGAGACACTTCTTCAGGAACCTTGGCTCCATCCTCACCTACGCCTTCCTTGGCACCGCCCTTTCCTGTTTCGTCATTGGGTGAGTGTCCAGCCAGCCTCCTGTTTTTCCAAAGTGACCTCATGCTCGCAGAAATTCTTGCTCACCTGCTCCGCTGCTGCCCCTCCCCCAACCCTCTCCCAGGAATCTGATGTACGGCGTGGTCAAACTGATGCAGGTGGTCGGACAGCTGGACAACAAGTTCTACTACACCGACTGCCTCTTCTTCGGCGCCATCATCTCGGCCACAGACCCCGGTGGGACTTTGCTCTGCACTTGTTGACACACCTCGGGGCCTGCAGATGTAAAATTAGCCGCTGATGTTTGCGTTGGTTTTCTGCTGTGCAGTGACGGTGTTGGCCATCTTCAACGAGCTGCATGCGGATGGCGACCTGTACGCCCTGCTGTTTGGAGAGAGCGTGTTGAACGACGCAGTGGCCATCGTCTTGTCGTCGTGAGTTCACGTCACTCGTCATGCTGCTGCTGATCTAGATGCCCCCCCATCTCCTCTGTGGTTTTATCGTCCCTGATGATGCCAAATTCAACAATGATTGCAGTGAACTCCGCAAACTTCCCAGAAGTGGGAAGAATCCATCCTTGTTTTGCTTGTTCCACTTTTTTAGGGAGTGCCTGCTAAAGCATTTAGTCTAGAAATCGTGCCCTTTGTGATGTCACAAAGTGGCACTGAGTCTCAGACAGGTGTTGGCACCACTGTTTGAGACTGAGTCTTATGTTTGTCCCCTGTGAAAAGGTCCAGCACAGCAATTAGTGTTAGCAGAACGCTTAAAAACATTTTTTTTAAATAGCAGGCTGTTAACAGGGACTAAATATCCTTTTTCTGCTTATTGGTTAAGTGATCTTGCAAGGCTGAAAGACCTGAAGACCCAAAAATCTGTATTCAACGGAAGTTTAACAACAGCGTTCTGCTGCCCTCTACTGGAAGAGAGGGCAGCAGCTTTTACAACAAATGTTTTGCAGCTGATCCCTTGAATATATTCTTTGAAAACAAAACTTGAACAAAACTTGAACAAGAAGACATTTTTTTATTTGTATTTTTTTTAAGAATGTTGGTTATGTGTTTCAGATCCATTGTGGCCTACCAGCCCAGAGGGTCAAACACGCACACGTTTGACGCCTCTGCCTTCTTCACGTCAGTGGGCGTCTTCCTGGGAATCTTCAGCGGCTCCTTCATGATGGGTGCAGCCACGGGCGTCGTCACTGCTCTCATATCCTCTTTGCTCAGCCGACCTTTAGAAATTAGGGGTTTTGGGTGTAGGAGGGAAGTGAGAAGTAAAACTCCAAAACACTGCTGCTGTTGTCTTTAACTCTGTCGCTACGTTACCAAGTTCACCAAGCTGCACTGCTTCCCGCTGCTGGAGACGGCGCTCTTCTTCCTCATGTCCTGGAGCACCTTCCTGCTGGCCGAGGCCTGCGGATTCACAGGTGAGCCGCGGCAGAGTCAGTCCGTGGAGGGAGTGGTCTCAGCTCCCATCAGCTGTTCTACCTTTCATCCACATGCAAATACCTTTTTTTTTGAAGATTTGCTATTTAGTTTAGCTTTTTTTTTTTTTTTGCTATTTATATCATATTCCAGATTGCACACCTAAACAAAATTCTGACAATTTCTTTTTTCTTTCACTGATGCTCTATCAAAAGAACATTTAGACATTTTAGGTCGGGGGTGTCAAACTAATTTTAGGTCACGGCCACAGAGAGAAAAATCGATCTATTCCCAAGCAAGCCCCACCAGTAAAATCATGGTAAAATAATGACTTAAAAATAACAAGAACTTCAGATTGTTTTCTTTGTTTTACTGGTTGTGTTCTTGGAGTGCTCTGCTCTCTGCATCCACTTTTCTCTTTTTTAACAGAGACATTTTGGGGCAATGAGGGTGGTACTGGCAGATGGGAGACCTAATAGGGTTGGCAGAAAGACAGCGAAGCTTCGGTGTGGCTGCACTTGGACCTAATTGCTCTGCCCCAGTATTAACAGTTTGTTTGCCTAGCAAAAACGCTATTTCGACATCAAGTGGACCCATTTAGAAAAGCAGTTTCTTCAATTGAAAAACTGCAGCTCGTTTTTATACTTTGAAAAACTCTGTTTGTGGGTCTGATCTGGCCCGTGGGCTGTACAGTTGACGCCCCTGTTTTAGGTAGACGCCTACAATCTGATGTCATTCATTGTGCTAAAGGCGGTTCAGCTACCGGTCGAGCTCAGAACGTCTGCTATCCCAATCGAACACGGTGGGGATTTAAATGCAGATTACACAGCCTATGTCCAGCAGATGAACTGAACAGATAATCATGTTATGTAGATCTAATGGCGTAACATAAAGTTTGCAGCGCCCCCCATAGGTGTGGCAGGAGAATCTCTTCAGGTCAAGAGATCAAATTTTTTTTTCTATTTTTTTTAATGTGTAACCTGCTCCCTGCTGTGTGTTTGTGTGACGGCGCTGAGACGTGCTGCGTGTGTGTGTCTGTCGCCCCTCCCTGCAGGCGTGGTGGCGGTGCTGTTCTGTGGCATCGCTCAGGCTCACTACACCTACAACAACCTCTCGGAGGAGTCCACCAAACGCACCAAGCAGGTCGCGCCTCACCACTTCCTGCTTCCCAATGTATTCATTTAATGTAATCAACTTATTTCCCTTATTGAGGACTGCTGGGACCCCAGCCAGCGCTCGCTGGCCCGGCTGCGAGCACGGCAGGCCAGATGGCTCAGCGATCAGCCCGCCGTGACCTTAATCAGGGTTGTCTGAGGACGTCGCTCCTGACACCACTGTTCTCTTTCTCCTGAGGGGTGTCAGTCATGAGGACTGGGTGCAGATTAGACGGAACACTGCATGACACGTTCCTTTTTTTTTTTTATAATCGAATTCCAAGCAGCCTCCAGCTGTTTCGTGTCACAAAAACAAAACAGTAATCAAAATTATTAAAGAAATAAATCAAATGAAATTGCAATGGTGTATTAGAGCCACAATAAGGAGATTTTCTTTATGCCTGTTTCTATATTTCTGATTTGAAAATCACACCCAATGTATTATTTTTTTTTGTGCAGCTCTTTGAGGTCCTTCACTTCCTGGCTGAGAACTTCATCTTCTCCTACATGGGCCTGGCACTGTTCACTTTCCAGAATCACATCTTCAACCCCATCTTCATCCTCGGGGCTTTCGTATCCTTTTTGAAGCAAACTACAAACAAACATCCATGTTTTGGAGCCGTCTCGTGGAATTTGTAATTCCCCACTCCAACAGCAGCAACAGCTGCAGAATTAGGTCATTGTGGAGGATTTGTGCGTTTGTCACATCCAAAAAAACAAACCAACTGCAAAAAAACAATCAAATCATCAAAAGTCCACTTTTCCATAGCGGCCTGGATTTGTGATCTGATCTGATTTGTTTTGTTGAAGACTTCCTGAACTTCCGCCCGTCAGATTGCCGTATTTGTTGGAAGAGCTTTGAATGTCTATCCGCTGTCCTTCCTCCTCAACCTGGGCAGGAGGCACAAGATCAAGGGCAACTTCCAGCACATGATGATGTTTGCTGGTATGGCCAAACATTTTTGCCACTCCTATCCAATCTCACTTTTTTAATGTGCATGCTGTCATTGAATGACAAAAAAAAAAAAAAAATACACAACTGGCTCTACAGAGTTTCAATTATTTTTTACCTGCAAATTAAACGCGGTGTCTTTTGACGCGGCACCCATCCGCAGGTCTACGTGGGGCGATGGCGTTCGCCTTGGCCATCCGAGACACGGCCACCTACGCTCGCCAGATGATGTTCACCACCACGCTGCTCATCGTCTTCTTCACCGTCTGGGTGTTTGGTGGCGGGACGACGGCAATGCTGTCCTGGCTGCACATCAGGTAACAAAACGCAGTCGCACACCTCAACATCACCGCTGCCTGAGCCAGACGCGAGTTTGCTCGGCGGGTTCAATTCACGTTGCTAGAAATTCAACCTGACGCAGCAGATGGAATTTTAACAATGAGGGCAAATAGAGTTAAACCACAAAAAGGGTGATTGAACATTTTGGCACTGTTTTTATAACATCCAGGCATAATGTGCTCCACTGGTTTGTCTTGAAATTGATTATTTTATGCACGTCATCCGGAATTTTAAGAGTAATGTGAGAAAAATTTTAAATCACTATTTGCGTAGTGGTTTGGAGTGATTTGAGTTATGTAAATCACTCATGTGCTTGTTATATATTTTAAGGGTAATGTGTAAGAAAAATTAAATCATCAATTGGGGTAAGGGTAAGAATGATTTGAGTTATATATCACAGCAGTTGTAATTGGATGTCTATCGCCTTAGCGTGTTTAGCGTGTGTACAGCCGGTAGAAGGAAGATGCGAGATGAACGTGAATATTGTTTCCAGTAAACTTTCTTACCATTAGAAGCTACTAAAGGTTTGTTGTTGCTGTTTTGTTTTTTTTTAAAGGAAAAGTGGATCACTTTGCAAAATTGATTTTCATTTTGACTGAATTTACCCGCCAAAACTTTGTCAGACTAATTTCGTGCAATCCTCTTTGCCCGTGTTCACACCAGGTTTTATATCCGAACCCAGTTAATCCTTCATCGTCCTCCGGTTGACTTTGAGTGCGTTCAGTTTCATCTCTGCCCAGTAGATGGGGCCAGAGAGAGCCGTGCGCCTCACCAGTTCTCAGCCCGGTCAGATTGTAGTTGAAGAATTCCTGCCAGTTTCAATTTGGGAAGTGATTCTGTTCCTTAAATGCCACTTATGACGAATGGAAAGCCTTTATTATTACTATGAATGTTATTATTCCATGAGCTGCTGCCTCGTCACAGCGTGTCTTACTTCTCCTCCGACTGCGATGCTGTGGGAGCTTTTTATTTGTCACGACAAAGCGGATTATGGCCCTCTGATGTGTCTGTGTGTGTCAGTGTGCGTGTGTGTTTGCGACAGTCCCGAGTGAACACACACTGTTTATTAGAGGTGATGCCTCGTTGGACCAGGCGGGAATCATTGTGTTTGCCGGAGGTTTAGAGCACTGCCAAGACCTCCTCCATGGTAACGGCAATGAGCATGGCCTGGCAGGCGGATACTTGTCCTCAGTCCTCTGGAGATGTGCATAAATTTACACATTTTTACTTTTCACAAAGGGGCACATGACACAAAACATGGGAGAGAGTTGCTCTGGACTTGCTTGACTAGCTCAGGCTTCAGGCCTCGGTCGAAGAGATGACCTAAAACAGATCCCTGAAGGAGGCCCGCGGTCTGCATGTGTGTTGTTGCCGTAGCTGTGTCGATGTGCTGCATGGTGCATCTGCTTTCTATTACCGTGGTTTGATGGCTTATCTGGCGATTTCCATCAGTGCCTGTTGTGGAGGAAGAGATCCTTGGGTGATCACTCTGAGCTGAGGCAGGAGGGAGACAGAGAGAGAGAGAGAGAGAGAGAGAGGGAGAGAGAGAGGGAGAGAGAGAGGGAGAGAGAGACAGAGAGAGAGAGAGAGAGGAGACAGACAGGGGCTTCTTAATCTGTCGATTTCCTCCCCTGGTACAACGAAGGCAGGAAGTGTGGTGTGGGACGGGACAAATTCTGAAACAAACTGCAATTAATAATAATCTGACGGTCTGTTATGATGGATGCAGCTGACGAGGCCAACGTGTCACGTGTGTTTTTTTTCCAACATTGATTTACGCAGCAAGCTTACGAACAGCTGCTTCACCAACTGTCAGCTCTCTGTGACTCACAGCATGTAGAGAAAAAGGCGTGTCGCATATTTAGTTTTTATTTTTGCCAAGATGCTTGTTGATGACGGTTGGCTGAGTTGCTCTGCACGGAAAATTAAAAGGACGAGCAGGAAAAAGATGCAGCCTTGCCGGAAATGGGCAGGACTGATCCAATGGGAACAATCTGTTTCCATCATTTCATTGTGGAATTAACTGAGAAATAAAACATTAAATAGCAATAAAGTGCAAACAAGTTGCCGTTCACATGAATGACTGAATCTCAGCCGAGTGGATGAAGATATTAAATCAAAAACATGTAACATCGACGTGACCATCTAAATAATCACACCGAGCGCTCTTTTGTTCTGCCAGGAAGTGTTTAGAGGGGAAATAAACAAAGTCCGGCCTCAAGGGCGGAGTTTAATAACCTTTGGAGGTGTAGCGATTCAACAGCTCCAGCAACGCTTATGAATCCAGACTGATGTTCAATGTATTAAGATGAACAGACGCCCCTGCCTGGCATCTGCTGGCCCTTTAAATCTGCACTCAGATGTCACACAACAAACATTTAGCCTTTATATTTTATAACCGTGGTTGAACAAGAATGTACATTCACACAAACCCTGATTACCTTTAACATGCTGTGTGTGTGTGTGTGTGTGTGTTATGTGTTGTGTATGTGTTTGTGATGTGGCAGCTTCAGAGGCAGCGAAACGTTACAGGAAGAGTGCTGTCGGCGAGGAAAGTGGGAGTACTCCAGGTGGCGTATACGCATGTGTGCAAACTCCTGGTTGCTGGTTGGTGTTGGGAAACCATGGGGTTGCTTCAGAGGGGAAATCTTCCTTTATACTTCTGCTTTCCTTCCCAGCAAAGGGCTGCGTCGGGGTGTCTTTTTAAAATGGTTAAAAATCAGTTCCTGATGGAGTTGTTTGACCTTTTGATGCCGTTGTGCTGCTGGTGCTGCTGCTGCTCGGGTGTTGAGAGGAACTCATGATTTTTGGGGGGGTAATGTGAAATCTTCTCTTGCCTTTGTTGTGCACCTGCAAGGCCAATTTTGTGGGCCACTTTTTTTGTTTTGTTTTTTCACACGGCGGTGCCAAGAACAGGTCAGTCTCTGCTATGCAGAAGATGCAGCTACGTGCTAACTGATCTGACAAGTACTTGGAAAAAAAAAGGGGAAGGAAGGAGTGTTTGCGTGTCCTCTTCCTCTGGAAAACAAGCCTCAGCAAACAAACAAATTGCAGATGGAGAATATTCTGGAGTGTTTCAGGGCGGGGAAAGGAAACGTGGGCAGGATTAAAGTTCACGCGGCGAGGGAGGTTAAGGTGAAGGTACTGTACTGATATGGGAGGAAATGTACGCTCGGCTGGGCCTCTCTGAGGGGCCCCTCCAGCCGCTCGCCTCGACTCTCTCAGATCCTTCCCCAACGGGCCTTTTGCACCTCTTTGTTTTTTAGCAGGTTCCCTGATGTGGACATGCTGCACCCTCCACCTCCTGGAGTTCATTATGTGTTTGTAGATGAAAGTGTGTCTACTCTGAACCAGAAAAGAACAACACAAAAAAGGCTTTAAGGTGGCTGTGTGCCTGTTGCCTGCCGCTCCCGAAGATGCTGTTAAAAGTGAAAATTGGAAAGAAAAAAAAGCTGTTGTGAAAGGGCTAAAAGCAAAACTCACACAGGTAAAGGCTAGATGGCATCAAAGATTCGCAAGGAAGTGACGTAGATTCTTCCCAACTCTCGTCGGAGGAGATTGAGGGTCCGAGTAGCCCAGGCTCCACTGCAAGCATGAATTAAATAAAATCAATCAATCAACGGTTAGGTTTAGGATCAGAACTCGGGTGATGGTTAGGTTTAGGATTGGGGTCCGAGTCACAGTTCAAGAATTCAAGTTACGGTACCGGTCAAGAATACAGTTTTGGAGGCTATGGATGTTACATAGGGTAAAATTATTGCCTATCTCTATCAATGTTAGCCACCCTCTTTGACGTTAGCTTTGTCTTCAACGTGATTTTTCCAGACTTAGAACCTGCGTCACTTCCTGACGAATCTTTGACACCATCTAGCCATGACCACGCACACACCCACACGCTAATTCTCACCTCAGTGTCAGTGCTAGTTTCGCATCTGAGCCTGAAAGGCAGTAGTATTATACCTTGGCCTCGGCCTCTCTCCACCAGGATTAGACTCAGACTGTGCACTGGAGATTATGTGAATTAAAAGTGCCCCTTTAAAATCTGCTTGTGTTCCGTATAATCCCCCCCGTCTGATGGTTAGAAACTGTGTGTGTGTGTGTGTGTGTGTGTGTGTGTGTGTGTGTGTTCACCAAGACTGAAAACACATACAACATCTCTAGAAATGTTAAATCCTTGATTATCAGACTGAGACAGAGATACAGCTGACAGCTGACAACGTGGTTAGCCTAGCCTAGCCTAGTGCTTCAAAACACAAAACAACGGCCAACCAATGAATAAGCCAGTCCTTCTGTGCGGATCCGTGGCTGATTGCAAGGATAAAGTCTAATACTATGCAAATCTGAAAATATTTATATATATATACATTTAAAGAATGGATTTGTTTTAAATTAACTTTAGTTACTTTCGCCTGCTATTTTCATGCACTGTGGATACATTACACGTCAGTTATCCTATCTGGCTGCCAAACAGGGAGGGAGAGCAGAGCTGCGTGAAGCATCACATTATTTAGTTAAATGGCGGCAAAATAAACAAAAGGCACTTCAAACAGAGTTAGCATTCATTGCGCCGTGAAAGAAGTTTCCACCGTTTTATTTTGGGTGTTTCATGATTTGATTTATGAAGCAAAAAAAAGATCTTTCTTTTCTTACGGCTCTCTTGCAGTTCTATTCATAAAGTACTGATGATCGTTATAATCACGCCCTCAGCGGTCGTCGGGTATTTTTCGTGTCTTGCGTTGTCAAAGCGGTTTCCTCACTGACGCCGCTGGTCTCAAAGTGCACACACATCAAAGGTAGCCTCAGTAGTCGATGTGCTAGTCAGAAAGAAAGAACACAGAGACGCTATGAACGTAAAAGAATTTCTTTAGATACCAACAGAAGGAATAAAGGGTTGTATGTCAAAGATAAAATCCAAAGCAGGCGGCTGTATCTTGGACACAAGGCGACTGCCTTTATCAGAAGATAATTAAGGGTGAAATACGGTTGGTTTCTGGCCACCAAGCCTCTCGGGGGGAATCATAAGTTTCATTTTATAAACAGATCAGATACATGCCTTTTCCAAGCCAAGTGCTACACTGGGGCTTTTCTATCAGTGGAAACTCTACTGTAATTTCACATTACTTGCTTTCCGTGACCCTGTTCTGCTTAGTTGGAATGTGTGCTACTGTCCTCCCACATGTTTGCCTTTTCATATCTTCAGATATTGAGCCAGTCGGCGTTTGACGCCTGCAATCAGTGTGCTGAGCTTAAACTACTTGGCAGGTCGGCGAACCTGGCTAGTGTACAGTTGTCAGAAAGAGGGGGAACAGAACAGCCCTGCATGTTATTTCCTCAACTTTGTTCTTTATCTTGATAATAAAACATTCCTTCAGAAAACAACAAGAGCACTGAAACACTTTGTATGCTATTAAAAAGTCAAATCAATTAAAATTAAAATTAAAAATTTGGATCAACTCTGCGATAATTTCTTTGCAACAACTTAATTTTTTCCAACAAAGCCATTTTTTCCTGCTGCAATTGGAGACAAATCTGCAGCACACACACACACACACACACACACACACACACACACACACACACACAGATAAAAGTTTTAGAAAAATATTCCTCTGTAAAACTGAGTTGGCAAAGTCAAACTACATGAAGATTAGAGGTTGAATGAGTGAAACTTCTCACTGGTATTTCACCAACCGCATGAGTCATGTCTGTAGCTGCAACTTCTTCTTTTTTTAAAGTTCAGTCAAATTTTTTGGGTGGTTCAATTTATTCAAGCATTCAGAGTCCAAGTATATTATCATTTTTTTCCCTTTCCACTGTCTTCCTCCTCTAGAGTCGGTGTGGACCCTGACCAGGACCTGCAGCTCGGTGGAGACAACTTCCAGGTCCTGCAAGGGGTGAGGACTGAATTTAGAAACGGCTTAAAGGTCCTAAAAAAAACAAAACCCCTACCAGCTTTCTGTTGAAACTGTCGTACTTCTGCAGTTTTTATGCTGATGTGGAGCCCAGTCAGCAGTGTGTGTGTGTGTGTGTGTGTGTGTGTGTGTGTGTGTGTGTGTGTGTGTGTGTGTGTGTGTGTGTGTGTGTGTGTGTGTGTGTGTGTGTGTGTGTGTGTGTGTGTGTGTGTGTGTGTGTGTGTTAAAAATCAGTTCCTATATATATGTGTTAAAAATCAGTTCCTCGATCGATAGATAGATAGATAGATCTATCTATAGATAGAGATCTGTGACGCTGAAGGAATACAGGTGGGGTCGCTAGACGAGAGTAAGTAATAATATATGAACTAAAATAGATCAAACTCAAGTCGTCATAAAATAATAAAAATGAGTTCAACAAATTCAGGTGAAAGGGACTGAGGAATTGCTATCCCACTTCTTTGGTCAAACTATGTAATTCCAAAATTCAATTTATCCCCGTCATGTTTTCATCAACTGCGCATTTGCAGTTCTAATGACGTCCACTTTTGCACCTGTTTTCTGGCAGCACATCTTGTTAAGCGCCTGCGTTGCGGTCTCCACTTCCTCCGCGTCATGTGATCTGCACCGCTGGCCATGAGACCACAGACTCGGTCATCATTTATGACATTATTCATCATTTCTCTAAATGAGGGCCGGGGGGGAGCAAAACGAAGCCAGATGAACCACCTGATAACTACATGTTGCCTTTTCATTTCATTGTCTTGTGTGTTTTCAGGAAGGTTCTCATGCTGAAGGACAGAGTAAAACCAAGCAGGAGAGCGCCTGGTTCTTCAGAATGTGGTACACTTTCGATCACAAGTATCCTTTTCCTCGCTCAACTTTTCTTGTGGGAAGCGACGCAGCAGCTCCGCTTGGCTGTCTTCCCTCTGCGTTTGTCTCGCCGGACGTCAAACTGCAGGCACCACCTGTTTGTCTTGGCTCTCGCACATCCATTTTTGCTCCCCCCTCCACCTCAAATATGTCTGAAGAAGAATCAAAAACCCTCTGTGAGAACAGCTCATCCTCACGTTTTCCTCCCACTCTGATGAACAATCGCTCCCTTGCTCCCCCGAGGCGGCTCATTGTCTTGTGTTTTGACACAAGGAGGAGCAGCCGCAGCTCAGGTCTGGCCGGAGGTAAACGCGCTCCACGGTGATGGTTGGAGATGATGCTCCTCAAGGATTCATGTAACCGAGCCAAGCAGTGCAGCTCTCCAACCCCAGCATAACAGGAAATTGGGATCGCCCTCTTATTCCCTCGCCCCCTCCCCTCCCTCTCCACCCTGTAATTCAGCCTGTTGGCCTTTGAGGCTGCATCGTTCTGCTCCCAACATTTGGCTTCAGCTGTTTCTGAAAGTCCCACGCAGATTTTGGCACTTAATGTCCGGCCGTCTTGCAGCATTACGAGCCACATTCATACTGATGTCATGAGCTGGCAGCAAAAGGGGGCTTCCGGTAGGAAACCACATCCATTTCAAGTCAGATTGACATGAGATAAAAAATCATAATAAAAAAAAACCCCTGAACAAACTCTTTCCTGATTCAATTAGCATTATCAGCAAGCTGAGTTGGCGGACAAATGAATCCATTGCACTGGTGTGTGTGTGTGTGTGTGTGTGTGTGTGCGCGCGCGTTTGTGTGTGTGTGTGTGATAGTAATGAGTGCAGTGCTTTTACTCTTCTGAAGCATTTCAAACGAGATTTCGTGGTTCGTTATATCATCTGCACCCAGTCAGGGCTTTTCTTCTTTGACCTCATCAGCCAGAAAGGTGGCCGCTCTGCTAGCGTGCTCCGCTGGATGCGTCCTCAAGCGGTGCACCGACCTTTACGACCTTTCACATTCACCAAACTAGCGAAAAATTGGCTTAGAGTGTGAGACTGTGGTCTGAAGTGAGACGTGTGTAGTTCTCTAGCAACCAAAAAAAAAAAATCTGTTAAGCATAATTGGTCTCTGTTCAAAGGAACATAATAATGACCTGCTAACTGGAAGAAGTTTTGGTGATGGGATTTTTTCTGTTTTTCGGTCTGCACCTCCCTGGAGTTTTCATCCTTAACAGTTCCCCAGTTACCTGAAGCCCATTCTGACCCACAGCGGCCCGCCTCTCACCTCCACCCTGCCGGCCTACTGTGGACCTCTGGCCAGCTGCCTGACCAGCCCTCAGGCCTACGAGGTGAGTCACAAAAGAGGAGGGGCAGCCTCCAGGTTATCGGGGGGGAAAGGGGAGGTGTCATTGGATGTTCTGCTAAATGTATTTATCCGTTATGTGCCACATGAGAGCCAGAAAATCATCTGCAAGCCAGCTTTGCGGAAGAAAAAACAAAAAAACTGGTTGTTGACTTGTGGCCCTCGGCAGATAATGTGAAGTGAAACATTTTTGAGTCGTTTCACTCATGCTTTCACTCTTTTTGTGGCTTTTATTTCTCAAAGGCAGCCTCCATTTCCTGTGAAAATAAATCTCGTGACCTTTAAAGGTCCCCTTTCAGACCTTTATTTAACATTCCTAAGTACTGTGGAGCAAGACTGCACAAATATTTTATCCACCAACCAAATTCTTCCCACCCCCTCCAGAAATATCCTCTCTTCTGGAATGGGCATATTTAGCCCTGTGTTTGCAGCTTCTTGTAAAAAGCTTGTGTCTGATTCTGATGCTTTGTTGGACCTTAAACAAGTTCGAAAGGGGGCAAAAGAAAACAAAGCGGCCTCAGAGGGCGGAGCCAACAAGTTGCCGAGGTGTGAGTGAGGTAATGGTTGCCTTTTGTGACACAACAAGCAAACACAGGAAGTCTGAGGTTTTCGCGTCGAGGGGCGGGGGGAAGTAAAACACAGACTTACGGTAGAACATCAGGGAAGTGACGGCGTAGCGGGGTTACCTGAGGTCATGTGCTTTAATCAGCCAAGGGCAACACTTGATGTTAAAACACTCCTGATAATTAATTGGCATAGCCCTCAGAGTGCGGTGACATTTAAGAACGCCCTCTGTGTGCAAAACAGGGGCGTCTGGTGTCGCTGCGGAAAATAGCGGAGTGCTTAAAGTTTAACCTTCCCGCTTTCAGCTAGTTTAGCTTAAAGGAGCTTTTTTCTTGCGTCGGTTTTAAATGTTTGCTCCGTGCCCCAGAAAGGCCCTTTTGAAAGATTTTCCTCGCCGGAGAACTGTAATTGCGTCAGTGTGTCCCCGTAGCCGCCGGCAACAAAACAAGGCCTGAAGAAAACGGACAGTCGAGAAGCTCTACTTTGTATTCAGAGCGCACAAAAGGCCCCTTTTCATGCGGCCTCCTCAATGCTGATCCCTGTTCTGAGAGACACGGAGCGCGCTCTCATATTTTAGACAGAAACCTCCATTAAGCAGACTGCACCCCCCCCTCCCCCACCCCTCCCACCTCCCAGACCTCCTTCACATATTCTCTCTTTCCTTTCATTTCAGCTGCTTGAGATTTTTTTTGTGACCCAAAAACTCCCCCCTCCGCCACCCCCTCCTCCGCCCCCCTGCCCTAGTGTCTGGCTGGATGCTTTCTTGTGTGTGTCTGAAGCCGCGCACACGCAGTGCACGGCTCCGCAGCCAAGAATGTGGGTTGTTCATGTAATCAGGGTCCACGCTGGGAAGAGTTGCATCAAATAACGTTTTTTTGTCATGTGCCTGTTTTCCTGCCAAGGATGTTATTAAATGATAAGAATTGAAGGTCTCCCAGAGTTGTGGCTCCTGTTGTGGGTTGCCGTCCTGTGTTTTTTTTTTTTTTTTTTTTGTTTTTCCCCCGCTACTTTTAAACAACATTTTTGAAAACATATTATCCATCATGTTTTGTACTGGAAATCATTAAAGATGTGAGACTCACTGTGGATGTCAAACGCAGTGTTTGTACTCATGATTATTAAAAAAATATTCATTAGGAAAAAAAATCACAAAATCGGAAAACTTGTTTATTGTTGTTTATTGATGTGCGATGAGTGTTGGATGAATTGAAGGGAAAGAGCCCTGAGTGGTCACAGTCAGTTTGAAGAGGGAATTCCCAGCCTCATCACAGCCTTGATTCACTAGATTCCTCTGGAAAAGACACAAGTTTGTATTTTTTGAGGTTTATTTTAATTCTTCTTCATATGATGATATTTAACAAGAACATTTAGAAACTATTTATCATTTCATCCTGTGCATGTGTGCAATGAGAACGTAGCCGTGGCCCCTCCTCCTCCTGTGCCGTCCCGGCCGATTGTCGGGATAAAAGGTTGTTATGCAATATGTTTTTTTTAATCCCATCATCGCTGTAATCCCAGTTGACCCAGCGTCGGCTAATCCCCTCCCCCTGCCCCCGAGGACATGAACACACTATTGATCGTCAGCCAGCTGGTCAGTTAGTTAGTTAGTTTGAGAGCTGTGAGAACATCGTGTGGACCTCTGTCTACCCACAATGCAACATGGTCAAATCAACAGTGGGAAACGGTTGGGGGGTGATCTCCGAAATCCCTAACCCTAACCCTAACCTGCGAGAAGCCTCGCAGGTATGTGTGGCTCACCTGTCTCCACTGGGGGCAGCGTTGAGGCCACACCGTCAAAATTTGAGCGAAACGCACTCACAGTTTGTGTTGTTGTTGTCTGAACTTGCTGCTGCTCGCTCCACTTACCCAACATCTCCACCCTCCCTCTGCTTTTCTATTTTTTTTTCTTTCCATTTTATTTTATTTCTAAATCCACAGTGCCCCCTATGATCTTCTGTGCCGTTAATGTCAGTCTGTTCACGCCACATGAACCCACTCTGTCCTCCATTTGTGTATGTGTGTGTGTCCTCCTCCCCACCTCCACCTCCCCGACCTTTTTCACAGAATCAGGATCAGCTGAAGGAGCCCGACAACGACTTCTTCAACGGTGACGACAGCCTTACCTTCACCTTTGGTGACACATCCATCACAGCCAACGGGGCGTCCGGCGGTGGCAGCGGAGGAGGAGCAGGAGGAGGGGACAGCGGCGCCAACAGGACGGCCTGGAGCGCCAACGGGAAGCGGAGCGCCAGCACCTCGGAGGAGGCCCTGGAGCCCGAGCTGGACTCCCACGAGCAGGAGCTGCTGAGCCGCGGCACGCGCCTGGTCCTAACCACGGAGGACCAGGCCTGATGGCTCCGCCCTCCTTGACCCCTGACCCCTTGGCCTCAGAAACTCCCCCCCTGCTCCCTCCCCAGGGCCTGCAGTGGATCCTCCCAGGGACGACTCGGAGGACGAGACGAGGTAGCGGACCAGAAGAGGGGAGGAGCTTACGAACTGAATTCATCCGGGGACGAATACTCCCCCAATACTGTGAATTTTTTTCCCTCAATTTTTTTTTTCTCATAAGCAGGCTGTGAGAAAGAAACAATTCTATCTGCCCTGTAGAACATGTGACCGTATGTTCAGCGGAAGATGAGGGAAATGTCCGGCGGGCCTGCCGTGGTGTCATCTGACCACATAGACTCCATACTTGAATATTTGGCAGAGGGAAGAAAAAAAAAGAGAAAATAATGTGAAGAGCGCCCACTCCCACCCAGCCCGCCCCTCTTCTGCTGGAGTTCCCGAGGATTTATTGGTGTGCGCGGTGCCACGCTGAGGGCAGGATGCTGCCATCATGTTGGAGGCTCGGCCGCTGCAGCTGCCGCAAGGGGGACAATGTGAAGATGTGAAACCATCACAGTGCTGAGCTTTGTTGCCCCAGTGTGAGGTGGTTTCTGTTATGACGCATACCACCCTGTGACTGTTTAAAGGGAAAAAAAAAAAAAATCAAAATAATGAAGTGAAGTGAAGCAGCACCTGTGATTCTTTGGACAATGAAGAAACGTTTCTCATTTGTTTTGGGAGTAATTATATTTTTTTTTCTTGGATGTGATGCTGATTTCTCAGAAGTTATCAATAAAAATCAGACATGTACATCCCGAGACTGGAGCTGCTAGTCTAGTAAATATCATTAAAATCTGGAAAAGGCCATATTGCACAGTATAGATGACTGAAAAACACATATTCCAGAATAAATGGTCAGGTTAGTTTTCTTAAAGGTCCCATATGGTCCCAACCTTCCATGTGTGTAAGGAGGCAAAAACAGGATGGTCTCAGAAGGCGGAGCCAACACCTGGCATGAGGCGCCCTTTGTGAGATCACAAAGAACTGATTTCCAAAGCCTTTGTTGGGTGGACTCCGTTCTGAGGAGAAACATTTGTAAAGATAGTTTTCCTTTTTCATTTTTAAAGACAAGGGTTTTCTTTCTTACCTCGACGTGTTTGGACGGAATTTCCACCTTCCTCAGAAATGTCATGCGACAGTTTGTATGACGCGTGCTACCTCTGAGGAAGGCGGAAGTTCCGCCAAAACACGTCAAGGTAAGAAAGAAAACCCCTTGTCTTTAAAAAGGGAAAATGGAAACTATGAAGAAAGAAGACCTAATGAACATAATTGATTTGTAAAGATAATTGAACTTTTTATCATTAATATTATTGTGAACTTCAGCGGCTACTTTACGTCGAGGCTGTTGGAGGTTTGCTGCACGTTTAAAGAGTTATGGGATGCGGCCTCCCTTTGGTAACAGGATACCTGAGTGCCCAACTTGTAGTTTGTTATGAAAAAAGCAAAAGTGGGACCCGGGTGACATTCCCACTTCCAATCAGAGCCGATGCAGTTTCTGTGTTTTGGAACCAAACGAATGCATGTTGACTCAACACGACGTTCTCCTCCGATCAGCAGTCATGTGTTTAATGTATATATGGTACCAGGTCAGAAAACTGGTTTAGGACTCATCCGCGTTGCTTTACGAAAAAGCAGAACTCGAATTTGATTTTTATGAGCCATATAGTTTTAGAAGTTGAATCATCCATATTTTTTGCTTGTCGGCGACCTTTTTTAAAAAGTTTTTTTTTTTTTTTTTTAGAAATTCCTCCCACTGCAGCAAAGAGCAGTGGGAGCAGTATTTACATGCTTGTGTGTTGTGTTTTTTTTTTTAATTTGGTTTTGTTTTTTACGAAGTCAAGATGTTTTCAAGCTGATTAAACACGGGCCGGTGCCGGTGGACCCACTTGGCTGACTCGGCAGCTTCTTGAACAAACACGTTTCTCTCTGAGCGACCGAAGATTTGCCCGCTGTTTGTTTTTCTTGAATTTACGAGGGGCCTGATGCAGTTTGTGTCCCCTCCTCCCTCTGCCGGGCCTGGACGTCTGCACCGCTGCCTGTTTGAAATTCTGCACACAGCACGTGTGGCCTCCTGTGTTCCTCCCGGCTGCCGGCCGCACAACGACGACAATAAAAAACGTTTTTTTTCTTTGCAGCGACACTTTCCGATAAAAGAAAACCCTTCCGTTCTCCTGCTCAGTGCGGCCCTCGAGGACGGGGATTCATCTAGTTACATAAACTGTTACCTAGTTGAAAAGCATTGTGGGTCATTTATTTTTTTCTAGGATTGGAGTGAGTAACATCTCATAATCAGTGTCCAGGGCATTAAATTTACCAGTCTGTCACTTTCAGTGAGGATAAACTACTGATTTTGGTCTTGATGCACCTTTAATTACAAATTATTTTAGCATTATAGCAAAAATGTTGTTAAAATTTGATTTCTGATCACTTTTGTTTTGAATTTCTGTACATTTGCTGCTTTTAAAATTCAAATCTTTTCTTTTTCTTTTCCTTGACATGGAAGCAGCGCTGCAAAGTCGTCGTGGCCGAGTTAACGAGTGACTGCAGGCCAAATTAAAGCGCGCTGCTCAGCACTTCCCCTCAGTGAGGGCGCTTGCCGGGGCTTTATGTAACCCTCTGGGTCGGACTCTTCTTGCTGCGTTTACATCTGAGAGATGAAGGAGACGTTGCTGGTTGTTGCACCTGCCGCACTACGCATGTCGACATGTTAATAAAAGGAAAAATGCCAGAAGTTATGAGACCCACCTGTTGGTTCTTGTCTGAGAAGCAGTAAAATGAGGTTGGAAAATGCATTTACATCACCCAAATCTTGTTTAAAACATGTTCTGCTCATTTTCAGCAACTGCACAATTAATTTTCATTTTCATCAGCAGAAAACGACATTCTTAGAAAAAGAATTGGTTTTGGCAGGAAGGCTGTAAACTGAGGGCTGACCTGGAGGTTGATTTGTTTTAGTTTTAAGTAAAAGATGGACTTCTCTCATTCCTGGAAAGTTCTCTGGTGAGCCAGAAACACTTTTGTTAGAAAACTTCAGCTGAGTTTTGCAGAATATTGGACCTTAAAATGTGCAGATTTCTGTGTTTTTACGTAAAACATTTTCTGTCAAACTGCTCGGTCACAATCAGCTTAAACCTTTGTTAAATATCCTTCTAATTAATTCAAAAACACGTTACTGCAACTACTGAGCATGAAAACCAGTTAATTCAAGAAGAGCAGGAATCATACTGCTCTGACTTTATGCTTCCAATTTATTTTATTGAGGTCAGTATTAAACGGTCATAAAAGTTATTTCATTACATGACATGAGAACTCATTTCACACCAATTACAACGGAACCAACTTCTAAAGTTGAACATAAGGACGGCAGTAAACTTCATGACTCCACCCTACGCTCATTCACAACTCGGGGAGATGTTGTACTTTTATACAAGTTTTTAGCTCGAGGCAATCAGACTGGTAAACATTACGAAACAGTACCGATTTCAAAAGAACAAAAAAAAAAGTTCATTAGTACAGAACAGAGAGCTTCCCAAAGACATGTGAGAGATTCTTTTTTTTTTCTTTTTTTTCAACCAAGAATTCACACCTAAGTGATTGTTTTGTCAGTTGGGCAGCTGCAGCTCGCCGGATTCCTCATGAAGTCGGAGGTCGGAATGACGGGTCGTCTTTGGACCGCGAGCAAACACTGCGGCCTCACCGCCCCGCCGACTGGAGGCTCTGAGCGGCTGCAGCTCCAGTGTCAGTTCAGTCTGGCCGGGCCGGGCCGGGCCGGACAGGACGAGCTGCGCAGGCCGACTTCAACCTGTGCTCCCGAGAGAAGAACCAATCCTGGGATTTTTTACGGCCCAATCCCACACAGGATTTGTGTAACGATTAGTGCTACTAAAAAGGACAGCAGGATAAAGGCCGGCGGCTCATCCCTCTGCCGTGTCCATACGTCCTCTCCCAGGCTGTCCTTGGCCCCTGTTGCCACTCAACAGGCAGGTGAGACAGTGGGAGGCCTGTTCCCGTCTCTTATTAAAAGTCCTTCGTCTGCGGCTGCCTGCTTTTTTTCATTTCCCCCAGTTAGTCAACCTGTCTGGCTGAGCTGATGGAAAACAAGCCAGGAGTTGTGCTTATGAGCTCCCTCTGGGCCACATTCCAGCCGCTTGCACTGCTATTCCACCTCATGCCCCTCTCTGCCCCCAAAACCAGGTCTCTGACAGGAAAAGAAGAGATGAAGAATTAGGCAGTGGCATCGATTATAGCCAAGAACACAAAACAGTACCTGTCTGTGTCGAGTGTGCTAAGGCCCCCTAATGAGCCTTCATGTACAGCTGCGTTTAATTACTCTTTATTTCCATCCAGAAAAGCCTTTGGTAGCATGTTTATTTGTTCTAATGTATAAGTCCCACTGCTGCACAAATCCTGCTAGCAGCAGCTATGCTAGGTTGACATTTGCTTCCCGCTTTTGAGCCATTAGCTGCTAAAACGCTTCAGGCGGGAGCTTAGCAAGACAGACGGCTGAGTTTTAGAAGGTGAAATCTGAAAATTAACCACCTTTTGACGAGTCGCATTAGTGAATTTTTGTTGTGAGAATTAAGCCGCCATTAAAAGGCCACTTCGTGTTCTAGTCACAATGAAAGACTGATTAGTTATTTCCCAAAGCCATTGAAATGAAAAACAAACGCTGGAACGTCACCATCGACGCAATACAGCAAATAAGGCGATAAGAACTAACAAAATAATAAACCGTCAGCTCAAAAGAACCACAAGGGCTTTTCAAGACTTGTCAGCGTCGCCATGAGGGCGGAGGGGGCGCGTCGAGAGGCCCTGCCCTGTTTGTGCTCCGAGCTGACGGCTTGCAAACAGCCCCACTGTTTGCTTGTGAGGGTCGGTGCTGGTGGTGACAGGCTGGTGGTGACGCCGGGAGCTGCGGCCTGTCACACACAATGACCTCCTTCTTGACAGTCCGTGGCCCGGCGGCTCTGACCCAACTCCCCCCTCCCCACCAGAGAACCCGGTGGTGCCAGGAGAGAGGGAGAAAAAAATTCCCTCGATTAAACAGAACATCAGGAGGACGCAAAGGAGGGAGAAATGTTATCTGCGACATGCCTGCACACATACGTAGACACTCTCTGGGAACTAAACCCATCAGTTACGGCTGAAACAGAATTTCTCGAAGCACAAACTGGCAAGAAAAGAGGCTTAAGGGAGACGCTTTTGCCAGAAAACAGCCAAAGCTCTGTAAGCTGGGATCAGTCCAATTTGACCTAAACAATACTAAATGTATCACAAGTCTGCGGAATGATTACAAATCCCCAAAAAGAACACCTCATAAGCTTTCCTTACCATTTCTTTGCTTTGTGAAACAGGATTCAGCTAAAATGTCGCTACAGATTGTTGGCCAGCGTCTTGGATTTGTTGATATTCGTCTCGTTTTGACTTGACGCTCGCCTTATTGAAGTTTCATAACCCGTTTTGAGCAATTTTCAGCCTTTCGCAGTGACAGGAAGAAGGAAATGAGTGTCGTCTATGTGCAGGGACGAACTCAAGGCTCGACACGCAATGTTACGTCAACTTGCCTCGACTCTGCGGTGAACTCTGAGCACAGCAGAATTCAAAAGTCTCCTTCAACCACATCTATACCAGGCCACGAGCGTCTGGTTTGGTTTTTGATGATAAAATGTTGATTTAAGATAAAAAAAAAAAAAACCCCACAACTCGCTGGCTCTGAGTTTTCACGCTGCATTTTCTACGGGGCATTGAGGGACAATACGTTCCCTCACGTTCCGCTGTGGTGGAACACACACTCTGGTCACGTCTAGAAGGTGCCAGAGTTTCGTTACGTGAAATCAGCAGAGTTGGGTGAGAGAAACGTTGCCTCTCTAAAATAATCCCCACACGCCCAATCTGTTCTCAATCTTGCTCACAAAGAAAGAGGTCAAAGGTCGCAGGTCTGACGCGGCTGCACAGCTGGAGGCGCTGAAGAATGTGAACCAGCAATCTTCCCCTGAGCCGAGCAGGCGTTTTTTGTTTGTTTGTTTGTTTTGGTTTTTCTCAAAGCTCTAGCTACCTTAAACCACCGACCCCTTGGTGTGGCCCCTCAGGTGGGTTTGCCCGCGTTGTTCTTCTGGTAGCCCAGATGCCTCATGACCTCGCTGCAGAAGGCCTCCACCTGGCCGATCTGCTCCACGCTGAGCCGCTCCCTCCAGGCGTAGATGGCCTCCTTGGCGTCCCTGGACGAGATGAGGAAGGGCCGGTCGGACGAGTAGCCCCGGCCGTGCGTCATGTTGAGGGCGAACTTCTCCAGCGCCGGCATGCTGGACAGGTTGGAGAAGCGGAAAAGCCGCTGCAGCTCCTCCATGGGCCGCAGCACCAGGTCCTCGTAGCGGACGCGGTGGTAGCTCCTCCTCAGCCAGGGCGGCGCGTTCATCACCAGCAACATGTCGCTCAGCCAGTTGTCGCAGATGATCTCCATGGCGCTGGACACGTAGCTCTCGGCCCGGTTGACCTTGCTGCCGGGCACCAGCAGCCGCTTGTACTTGTCGGCCTGCTTCTTGCTCCTCAGCACCTGGATGCTCTCCTTCACCAGCGCCTGCTTGGACTTGAGGCGCGAGTTGTGCACGGCCCTCGGGTCCCTGAAGAGCTGCACGATCTGGAGGTTGATGGCCGGGTCCCTCATCAAGGGCACCAGGGTGCTCAGGTCCAGCACGCGCACGCCCTTGATCACCATCACCGGGTACTTCTTGCACTCCCTCTCCAGCTCCCTGATGTCCCTGCGCGGACACTTGGCGCACTGCTCCTCCTTCACCAGGCCGATCTCGTAGCGCTTGTGCGCGGCGCACAGCGGCTCCGAGCACACCACTTTGTTCATCTTCCAGCCGAAATGAACGCCGTGGTGATGTTCTGCGTGCCCGCGTACAGCCGGAGCACCGAGAAGTCGCAGCGGTACAGGGCGCTCATCATGTCGCGCACGGCGCCCTGCAGGCTGCCGGCGTCGCCCGGATACAGCGCCTGCCAAATGTGCCACATGGGCTCGTACAGGTAGAAGACGTTCGGGTGCTGGTTGAACAGCTCGCCTAGGAACGACGAGCCGGTTCTCCAGGTGGCGTGCAGGTAAATGTGCGTACGAGACTGGCTCCGGTTCGTCGCCGCCGCCGCCGCCGCCAACGAGGGATCGGTCGAGCCACCTCCACCGCCGCCGCCGATGAGGCTGCCGTTGACTCGGTAACCGTTATCCCACAGCTGCGCCACCGCCACCTCCAGCTCCGGGCATCTGGACTGCTGCTGCACGCCGTGTCCCGCATGCTGCGCGGATTTGTCGCGGTAATCCAACACGTAAGGGATTAGCAGCAGCAGGCCGGAATATGCCAAGATGAGAACCAAGTATTTCTTGTGCAGCCGCCTCTTCATTTCCTCCTTCGCCGAGCAGAGCGGAACGCAGCTGGGAGGGGAAGCGGCGAGCTCGTCGTCGGCGCGGCGCTTCGTGAGGCAGCAGCAACAGCAGCAGCGGCGCTGTGGCCGCCTCGGCAAAGTTGTGTGCGCCTGTGCGTGTGTGTATGTGTATCTGTATGTGTGTGTGCGTGTGCGTGTGTTGTGAGTGAGTGATGGGAGGGGTGTATTAACCACGCCCCCTTTCGAGACAATACACAGATTAGTTTTATTCTGGCCGTACGTCACAATCCCTTTGCATTCAGACTGCACCCAGAGTGTGAAGGTGTGATCTGTTGTGTCTACTTGCTTTGCCTGAAAACCACTTGACTTAGAACTGAATCGTTCAATTACATCTATCTTCACATTTCTGTTCGGTTCCCGGTGTGTTTTTGGCATGGCGAAAACAATTTACTAAGGGGGCGTGGTTTAGCCCACTCAACGTACATGCCTTGCATCCCCAGAGCCGCCCTCGTATAGCTGCAAAGAATCATGGGAAACTAGTAAAACATAGCGATATATGCCTTTAATTTTTGTGTTATTTTGTGTTTTGCGAGTGTATTTGACATTTTAATTTTTTTTCATAACCACTATGTCCGCACTACAATGAATGAAAAATATCAAGTTCACCGTTTTCAATTGTTGATGCTTTGTCCTGCGCATGCGCATTGTTGCGCATTGGTTGTCAGAAACAAACCCTGCGCGGTAACCGCCACCACACTCAGAGGTGCACAGACGAATGTCAAAATGCTTTTTGTAACAAAAACGCTCTTTTGTCTCACACGACAGCAAGGGTTTGCACGTTAGCACTGCTTGTTCCAGAAGCAGCAGGCGCTGGCGCTAGCAGGCAGCTAGCTGGATGCGGAGCGCTTGTTTCTGAAGGCTAACACCACCATGGCTCACTGGACCGCGTTCGAAAAGGAGACTGAGAAGGAGACGAAGAAGCTGGTGAGGTGCCTCAGCGAGATCGAGGATGAAGAGGACCAGAATTTTCAGTTGGCTCTGAAATTCGCCTCGTCTAACTTCAAGTGAGTGAGCCGCCCCGGGCGGGCGCTAGCCTGTGAGTTGCTAACATGCAGCCGAACGTGAGCGGCGGTCTGTGATGCTAGTGACGGTGTCGTGCCTCGGCAGGTTCCATCGTTTTCTGGACGTGGACAGCCACAAAGTCAGACAGAGCATCAGTGGGTGAGTGAATCTCTATGGTGCCGCATGAGCCATTTGTATCGCTGTTATGCTTCAATGGTAATGTTGCACCTGGGTGTTGCATTTTAAACCAGCTTCCTCAAACTCAGCGGTGGGACTTGTGTCACCCAGAAGACCATTTCTGTCATGTTTCACCTGAGAATTCATGCCAAGTTTCACTCATTTTAAATAACGCAAATTCTGTTCTCCAGAATCTATGAGAAGCTGATGGTCCACTCTGACTTGAGCAAAGCAGAGAGCTGGATGAGGTTGACTGAGGAGTTTCTGAACTCGCCTCTGCCTAATACAGATGGAGTCAAGGTTAGCTGGACTTTTTCCCCAATGGGTTACAGACAAGAAACCGCTGATGGCAAGAGTGATGGGCTTCATTTGATGACCACACACGCCCCTCTAGCATACCATCCAGTTCCCTCAGGTCCATAGTGTTCTGTCCAGCGATGTGACAAAAGCTACATAGCAGCCAACACGCTTCTCTGTCCGTTCACAGTCTGACGCGCACTACAGCGTCCTGTCGCTGTTGCTCATATTATCGGGGTCTCCTTCCAACACGGACTTCACGGAGAGACCCAGGGTGAAGGAGGCGGGTGAGTTGATGGGGCTGGTATAGACAACTGTACATACACACACACACTCAACGTTCATGGTCAAAATCTATTTTCCTTTCTTAGAAAAAGAGGACAACTTTGACTGGGCTAAATATCTGATGGAGGGTGAGGACTTTGATACTGGGCCGTACCCCGACACCCCGGTGAGGCAATCAGAACCCACTCTTCACTTACCCAAACAAAGATCATAGAAAGTCATATTATTTTTAGAGGGCTTGGCCTGGACATCATCATGTGTGTATGCTGCGATGTTGGCAGTTTCTTTTGAAGGGTTAAAATCACAACGGTAGACAGTAGGTAGTCATACTCGACTCGGAGGTGAGAGGTGTTTTCAAATATTCAGCAGCCGGGTTTTTGTCTGTCTTTCAGGAGTGGTCTGAAGATGAGAGCGATGATGACGACAGTCAGCAGCCCATCAGCAGAGAGGATTCTGGGATCCAGTTGGACAGAACGCCGCAGGAAGACCAGGACAACAGCAACAAGACCGTCCCAGTTACGTGGACAGGTGTGAATGCGCGTCACCTGTGAATATACTGAAGTTCTTCTGAAATGCGAAACTAATTGCAGTTTGTTTCCCAGTGGGTGAACCGGATGCCCGGGCCTGGCTGGAGCAGAACATAGTGACGCCCTACTGGGTGGCTCACGCTCCTCGTTTCCCTCACAGTTTACATCTACACTCCAACTTGCTCAACGTTTGGTAAGACTCCCTAGCTGCTGCTCTCTCGGTGGATGAATTTCCACTACGTGGTGCAGGTCAGGTGACCCACTTCCATTTGATCACCTCTCAGGTGTTGCAGATAGGAACTGCAGCCAGGGGGAAACAAAGGCGCATGAATTTGGATGTCGGCATATCCAAATGAGACTTCTTTCATAAATGCAAATGTGATTCGGATGACTGCCGGTGCCTCCAGGTGCTGGCTTTGTGACGCGAGCGTTATTGAAAATACAAATTACTGCCGTGAACGTCCCAGGCTTTAATGAGCAACTTGCTTCTTTTCCTCTTGTGAATTACTCCGATCTGTACAGACTCAAAAATACGGAGGCAACAAATCAAAATCCATTCTCTGATTTGGTTTGGGATAACGTGTCGATGGTTATAAGCAGTGCTTTGTGTACATTGTTCTACTTTTTTCATATAAGAACAGTTTGCGGAAATTTAGGCCAAACACAGTGTAACAAGATTTCACAGAGGTAGAATATTTCATGTGCATTAAAAGAACTTATGTCTTCAGTCAAGAGAGAATATGAAAATGAACGTTCGTTAGGTTGCAGATGTAGTCATATAGAAAGTGCAATTAGCCAAGAATACCAGCGTGCTTGTATATCTGCAGCAGTGTTTTTCAACTGCATATAAACACACCCAGGTTGAGTGAATATAAATATATGAAGAAACGTCTGTATATATATATTTTCTTTTTGGGGGGGTTGTGGCTTGCCATGGGATTTTTTAATGTAAAAAATGTGCTGTGGCTTGAGAAAGGTTGAAAAATACTGATCTGCAGTATGTGTGTGCTTAAATCGAGATTTATTTCAGGATATTTAATCCCTCGCCTCTCCCTTCTCAGGGATCAGCACTTGTACAACACGGATCCACTCTACCTGCCTGAAGAAAAGGCTTTTGTCACGGAAACCCAAGTAATAAGAGAGACTCTGTGGTAAGAAGAAGCAAAAAAAGACATTGTGCACTTCTGTCGTTCAGTTTCACTGTTTAATTCATTGCAGATTCTCTGGCTTCCATGTGTGTTTTAGGAAATAGTCGTCTCATTTGTTAACTAAAGTGTTTCTGTTGTGTTTGTGTTTCAGGCTTCTATCTGGCGTCAAGAAGCACTTTATATTTCAGCAGCATGATGGGAAAGTGTCAGTCAGGAACAATGTCGTCGTAACTCACCAGACCAGCGTAAGTGACCTAAATTGAGTTTGTTTTACGGCTCTGTTCTTTTGTGCCTTAGATCTTCTGTTCAAATGAAAAATGCTGTGTGTTGTGTCTGCGTGCGCTGCAGAACTGCCTGTACTCTGTGCTGGAGCACATTGCCGTGTACGGGCAGGCCGTGTCCAGGCTGCAGAGGTTCATCGACGAGGTGACCGGCTACAGCTCGGAGCCGTGCCCACCGGGCTCCGCCTCCTCCCACGGTTCCAAGAAGGGTTCCGAGCCTCCCTTCAGGACCTACCAGGCCTTTGTGTGGGCGCTCAACAAGTTCTTTACCAGCTTCAAAGAGGAGCTGACCACCATCGAGAGGGACCTCATCTGTAATGGTAAGCGGTAATTGAACACAAACACCATTGTTAACATGATGAATTTAGTTCGACGCTAGTTTGCAGCTGTGGTTTAAAGCTTCATGACTCAAATATGCAAGCAAAACAGGTTGCGATGATACGAGCGTTCAGTTACAGCACACGATTAGGTTCGCTTTGCAGCTGAATGTTTTTAAGAAAAGTGGTCAGCAGAAAATTGACCTTTGTGGAGACACAAACCACAGTTGGAGCTCTGAATATCTAATCAGCAGGTTTGAATGCAGCCTTCTGGTCTGGGAGCTGCATTAAGAGGAGGTGGAGAGTGGTTTCTGTGGGGAGGTAGGAGGTAATTGAGAAGACGGATTGGATGTAGTTTCAAAGAAAGGACTTTTGTTTGAACACACAAAAACCACTGTGTGCACGACATTGAGTCTTATTACTCGACCTGTAATTGGTTTGTGGGGCTGCACAATAAGAAGGCAAATGTGTTCTGGCTGCAATTCAGAATTTTACGGTGAATTATGACCTTTCATTCTGAAAACATCAGTTCAAAGCTGCTGCTGTCAAGTGTGCAGTTGTGCAAAACAACAATGTTTTAAAAAAACGTGACCTTCCCATTTTAGCAAGTTGTTGTTGACTTCTGCTGAGTTCAAACTCTGCACATATGTTGTTTTGCACAGTTCTGCTCCATCAGTGTGGTTTTATGTGTGGTTTTATCTCGTGACACCATCACAGTTTGACATTTTCTGTTTGTGTCCCCTGCCCCTGTGTCTTGCAGACGAGACCGTCACTCTGTCAGAAGTGCTGGAGAGGCTCAGCCCTCACCTGGCGCAGATTAAAGTGCTGCACAAAGTCTTTTGCACCGGCGTCGCCGAGGTCCCGCCCGAGACCCCCAACGTCGTGCGAGCGTCTCACCTGCTCAACACTCTGTACAAGGCCATCATCGAGTATGACAGCATTGGGGAGGCGTCGGAGCAGGGGGTGAGTCGATGCCTGAGTTTACACAAACTAGCCAAAGACATGGAAACATTTGAAGGTTGCTAAGAATAAGTTGCTAATAAGTTGCTAACTTACAGCTTATTTTCATCTTCCTCTTCCGTTCATTATACAAACAACAGATTTAGACCTTAGTTTTGTTTAGTTTTAGTTAACAGCCTCACAGAGATATAATTGCCCTTTAGGACATCACATCATAGAGATATTACACTTTTAGTGGCTTTTGCGAAAGGAACAAAGATTGAGTTTGTCTCATTTCTAGGCAAGTTCACTGGCAGGATAGAGATGCTGATTAGCCTTCATAAAACAGCCATGTTGAACCTTTACAAAGAAATTCTTCTGAAAATCTGTGGGTGTTCTCTCTCTGCAAGGTGGCCTTGTTATTTTCACTGTGGACGGAGACGGTGAGACCTTATCTGGAGATTGTGGACGAGTGGATTGTTCACGGCCACCTGTTTGACCCAGCTAAGGAGTTTATCATCCAGAGGTATGTGACCGCTGTATTTTTCTTTCCTGTTTTTTATAAACCCCAACTCTGTAGTGCGCTGCGCTCCCAAGAACTGACAGAGACACGCTTGCAGGAACAAGGACGTCCCGGTGAACCACCGTGACTTCTGGTACGCCACCTACACGCTGTACAGCGTCTCCGAGACGGTGGAGAACGAGGAGAAAGTGAGCGATGTGGCCAGCGGCAGCTCCGGAGGCGACCAGAGCTCCAGCAACCGGCAGCTCACCATGGTGTCCTTCCTCAAGCCCGTCCTCAAGCAGATCATCATGGCCGGGAAGTCCATGCAGCTCCTCAAGAACCTGGACTGCAAGGAGGCGGAGCCGCCCAAGGGATCCTCTAGGGGTCAGCGTTTCTTTCTTAAATGAAAGCTTTGTTTCGCTTTTTGGTTTGTTTGGGTTTGTTTTGTTTTTTTTCAAAAACAAACTTGAATTGTGGAAACGCAGATGCAGAAAGGAAGAGTGTGTACACGCTGTTTCTGGAGTCGGTGCAGTCGCGCCTGTGCCGCCAGGAGGAGTCGCCCACTGACACGGTGACGGAGCAGAAGGCCACAGAGAAGAGCCTCATAAAGATGCAGGCCATCATCGCACAGCACCTGGAGACCGACGACGTCCACGATCCCCTGTTGGCCATCAACTTTGCCCGGTGAGCAGCGACTTTGCTACCGTGACGGCCAGGGGACGGCTTCTTTTGTTGTTTTGTTTTGTTTTTTTGTCCCAGTGCGTCGCAGCTAAAACGCCCCGTTGGTTCGTGTTCCCCCGTCAGGCTGTACCTGGAGCAGAGCGACTTCCACGAGCGTTTCTCCGGCAGCGACTTCAACGTGGAGCGCTCGTCGCGGTCCGTCACCTGCCAGACCTTTGAGCTCACGCTGCGCTCCTGCCTCTACCCGCACATCGAGAGGAGGTACATCGAGTGCTGCGGCAACCTGATGAAGACGCTGAAGAAGGACTACCGGTGGGTTTTCACGCCCTCGTTCCGTGCCGTCGTTCAGGACCTGTTTTTATCCAGCATATCTGCATCACCTGCGACCCTCCGTGTCTCCTCAGGCTCCTGGAGTACCTTCAGGCCATGAGGAACTACTTCCTGCTGGAAGCTGGAGACACCATGTACGACTTTTACACGGCCATATTTGACAAGATGCAGGAGAAGGAGAGCTGGCAGCAGTTGTCTTTCCTCAACATTCAGCTGCAGGAGGCAGTTGGGCAGCGCCACCCAGAGGACAGTAGCAGGTACTGCATGTACTTTATACAAAATGTCATAACTATGGCAACCAAATGATTGCACTAAATAATCAAGAAAATGTGAATAAAGAATCTGACAATGGGTATAATATGGGGTCTTAAAACACAATGTCTTGATTTAGCGCTGTAAAATAAAAGTTGATTGATTGAAAGCAAACAAACAAACAAAAAAAATTTTTTTTGTCTTTTTTTAAAGGTTGTCTGTCTTCTTGGAGACCATTGACCCTGCCAGGAAAAAACACCCTGTCAACAATCTAGAGGTGCTCACCCTCAGTTACAAGGTAACAATGCAGATGCAAGGCTGAAATGTTTACCCATCATTAAAGGAAGGTTGCATTTTTTTTAAACTTGATTCCGCCCCTTCCGCCCTCCACAGGTTCCCTGGCCTGTCGACATTGTTATCAGCTCCGAGTGCCAGAAGATCTACAACCAAATTTTCCTTCTGCTGCTGCAGATCAAGTGGGCCAAATACAGCCTGGACACTCTGCGCTTCAGCGGTACGGGCTTGCGATAACTACACTAATGTCCAAACACAGAAAAGTTTTTCCGTTCTAATGCAATGGTTGTCTTCAAATAAAAAAATGCAGATTTCACAGACGTGGCCAAGAAACTGGAGGGAGCTCAGGTGGAAGAGATGAAAGTCAAAGAGCCTGTGAATCAGCAGATTCACCGTATGTGTCTGCTGCGGGTCAAACTGATGCACTTTGTCAACAGCCTTCACAACTACATCACCACCAGGGTGAGAACCAATAATATTAATGTTTATAATGAGCCAAGATATTTCTGGGTTTTACTGCTTACACGTCGAAAATGTTTGCTTCGTCCTTTTTTCTAGATTCTGCACAGCACAGGACTGGAGTTTCAGCACCAAGTCCAGGAAGCAAAGGACCTGGACCAGCTGATTAAAATCCACTACAGATATCTGGCAACGATTCACGACCGTTGTCTACTCCGGGAGAAGGTAAGAATAAGGGGCATCTGTGTTACCGTCTTAAAATATTTCTTCCCAATACTACGATATCGGCTGATGTCTAATTCTGCCCATCCGTGTTCACAGGTCAGTTTTGTGAAGGAGGCAATAATGAAGGTTCTCAATCTGGTCCTCATCTTCTCAGACAGATGGCAAGCAGGATTTGGTGCCTGGAAGTAAGAGCTTTCATCCCGTTACTGCTGAAAGTATTAGATTTGCCGTCGGTGCCAGTGCCTCCGAGATCAGCCTCCAAAGGATTAATGCAATGTTTGATTCTATTTCAGGATCGAGTCCATTGACAAGATGGAATCTGATTTCAAAAACTGCCACATGTTCCTCGTGACGATCCTGAATAAAGCCGTGTGTCGCGGCTCCTTCCCCCATCGTGAGTAAAACATCAGTTACTCTTATCTTTTTTTTAATTCACCGTGCCTTATAAAACCTCTGTACATACAGACATATTGGAGGTAAAGTGATGAAATGTTGTGTTTGTGCTCTGTGCAGTGGAGTCTCTGGCCCTCTCGCTGATGGCAGGTTTCGAGCAGTGCTGAGCAACCGTGCACGTGTCTGTTCTCATGCGATGGACTGAACCCAAAAGCTGTCGTCTGGTTCTTTGTGTCTCTGTGCTGTCCGTCCTCTGATGGCTGTCATTGTTCATTCAACACGACGTGCAAGACATGATGTCACTATCTGCTCTGGCCGTTAAGAGACGTTTGAATATTGTGTGCGCATTGGTTCCAATTCGAGAAGACGCCTCCTTTCCTGCACTTACACAAAGTATGTTTTGTAAAAAAATAAATTGTTTATACTGTGTTGTTATGCTGACTGTTGACGTGTGTAAAATGAAGCACAATAAATCTTATTAAGTTAAAAAGTTAATTCATATGTATAGGGGTGTTCAGTCTGGCAGTTCTTTTTTTTTTATTCACTGTGCGATACGAGAGGAAGCTTACACTTATCTCATTAACCTAATTTGCCTTGAAGGTTTGCCAAAGTGGCTCAATGTTCCACGCAAGTTCACTGTCCTTCACATGATTAAGTCTCGGTGAAAACGTCTGAATGCACTTCAACTTCTAACTGGTGGCTTCTAATGTGAACTGAAATATTACTATATATTAGGTATGTATAGGTTATATATGTATATAGGGTTGTTTTTTTTAGAGGCATAGCTAACTTTGTTACTAACATACATGTATTTTTTTTTTTTGAAGTTGTTTGTTTGCCTTTAATTGTTTTAAGTTTTACTTTTTGGGGATACTTAAAATGTTTGTATAAAAATACTAACTATGGTACAAATTTGCATCAGTAGCACGGAGTCATTTGGAGCGAAACAAGTTAATTTATTTAAATTTAAAATGAAAGTCACAAAAATTGTATTTTAAAACTCATCGTTGTATACATATTGTGGTTCCGAACCACTACTGGTAAAATATCGAAAAGTTTAGTGGCGCTATTTTCTTGTCATCTATTTTAATCAGTACAAGGCAGTCCCGATGAGAGGACAGCTCCACTAGTTTGTGTCTCGTCGTTGCACTAATCTGCCTCCATACCCTCCATACATTCAGCCAGGTTTCCCTACATTCCTCAGACCTCACCTTTCATCCCGGTGGTGCCCTAGTGGAGAGCGGCGGCACCGCAGCTCTGCGCCCAGTTTCCTGTTGAGTTTCCCTGTCTCAGAGAGAGACAGGAACTCCCAGCTCGCCTTCTGTCCTCCGCCCATGATAATAACACCGAACTAGGAACGATTCCCTTTGGCCGTCGACTTGGGAAGAAGACGGGGGGAAAAAACACAACTGATCGAAAGCCGACCGGGTGTGAAGCTGCTGTCCGGAGGGAAAGGTGACAGTCCGGATTTAATGGCGCTGTAGTTCCCGACTGCTAACCGCACAAGTTCGCTCCCCCCTTTTCGCTAGCCACTGAACTCCGGGTGAGTGAAACGAGTCGCCGCCAAGTTTCAGGGAGTGTGTATTCCTTGTTAAGCCACGGGAAGACGGGAGGTTTATTATATGTATATATATTTTAGAAAAAGTTTAAAGACACTGTTTTTGTGTACTTTCTCCCACTTTTAACGACACTTCGCTAAAGTTGACGATTCCGAAACGTCGGAAAGCTTCGCGTAATTAGCGCGTGGAGTGGAACAGCTTGTTTGCAACGTAAAGCCGTTTGGCTGGCTCACAGGCCCGGCTGGGCTGTGACTAATCTCAGGCCGCGACTCGGAACTCGGACACGGCCATTAGTGCATGACATGTCGGTGGCTAGGATTACCAGGAGTTTTTACCTCTGTCATTATTGTCTCTCTGGGCGACGTGAATACGGCGCATTTGTCATTTGGTTATGAGTGTGAGAAGCGGCAGTGGGCGTAAATACGCTCTTCGAGTGTTAAACGATACGTTAAAGTTGTAAAAAAAAGAAAGAAAAAGTTTTTAACTCATTGTTGTTGGTTATTTTGCTAATAATTTACTTACGAGCACCGATGTGTGTGTGTGTGATTTGTACTTCATTTTCATAACCGCTTAATTCGATGCGTAATACAATTTACGATAGTAGGATCCATGTTGCGTTCAAGTACCAAACTGCATTCCACACCCTCAGATGTGTGTTGCGTTCAGGGCCCAGTTTTCGTTCTTCGTCTAACCTCTGGAATAGCGTGAAGCGTTCGAAATTCTGTGTTAATGTTCGGACAGACGCTGAGCGAAACACATTGCAACTGGCTGCAAATACTCCGAAATTAACTGTATGGGAGTTGCAACAGCAGTTGCCTTCAGCGTCAGTCCGACAATTAATTGCTGACTTTTGAAATGGAAGAATTTTACATAGGAAAGTAAAGAGGACGGATTTGTGGTTTACTTTGTTGCGCTGGTTTTAGGGCAATGAGGTTTGTTTACAATCAGGAAACGCTGTATATTTCAACTTTTGTACTCCAGCGGTAAAGCCACTGAAACCATGCATTTGGTTTCTCTCTTCTTAAGCATACATCCTTTATCGATTTCTCATATCTCCATATGTTACACGCTTCTTGATGGTAACGCGGCTGCGTGTTTGGTTTCGTTATTTTTTTTTAGTTAGTTTCTTTGCACAGCTTCTGGATCAGCAGCACTGGTAGAGATTGTTCTGTTTTGACAACGGTGTCACAATATCTGTCAAAATAGGTGTTAAAACGGTGCGTTTTCACACTTCAATCTGGAGAAACCTCAGCAACTTCCTTCAGGGTTGAAGCTCCTTGATGCAGCAAACTTAATAAAAGAAGGTTATTTCACTTTCAGGCCAGTTGTGTTGTCATTCATGGTGGCTAAGGAGCGTTTCTGCAGGGCCTTAGGTTGTTTCACCTCTTTGCCACTTGGTAGAAACATCATGCAGGTCTCCGGTGCGTGAGTGATAAGATCTCTGAATCTGTGACCTGCTGTGTCTTGCAAGGGTTACCTCTGAAAAATGTATGGTGCTGTTTGCACAAAGTGCTGTGAGTTTCTGGGGTTTAAACGTCACTCCGCGTACGTAATGTCAGGTTAACTATCCAGCCCTGGGAACAGTTCCATATTTACCATTGGAACATCACAGTTCCCCTTGAGTTCTTCATAGTCCAATGAAAATTGCTGCCTGTGGGCAACATACCTTTTCATCTGTGGTGTATGTTTTACTTTCATGCATGCTATATTCATTGTGTCACATTACTGCTCTTGAAGTGTTGGTAGGTTAGGAGGTTCATACTAGACAGGTCACTACTGGTATATCACCCAGTTTTAGTTTTTAGCTACAACAAGCAAATTAAACATTTGATTTTTATGTATGATGATAATAATGTGTGTACTGTAGGTTTCACACCCAATTTCAAAAACAGACAAGCAGGGCAGAAACAAGTTACTTTCACATTTTGTAGTTTCATTTACGTCATAAGATTTAATCAGTTTAGTTTCATGGAAATATCTGTTGTGGCTTTGCAAAGGGGCTTAAAAAAAGACATCAACTCCTGCCGTTATGAACTACCGTCACCGCCCAAATGTATTAACTTTACCTGTCCAACTGCATGTTAACACAAATGTCTAATCAAGCAACTCTGCATTCAGGCACGTAGACAAGTGACAAGTCAAATGAAGTTCAAAACAGGCATTAAAAAAAAGGAAGAACGTTAATTTTTATTTGACCTGCGATGAGTATTTTATGGAGGGTATTTCCATAATTGATGATGTTGTGGGATCAGCATTCTCTTGGCCAAAATGCCAGCTGATGTCAGATGTCAGGTTAGAGATGCTAGATGACGGCAATGAAAAGCAACACACTTTCATTAGTGATGTGTGCAGCAAAGGTGGTGAAGCGAGGTGTGTGAAGCAGACAGGCTACAGTTGCAGAGAACCACACTGTCCGCTACTGTCAGCTGAGAACAGGAATCTGACGCTATTGTTCTCAGGGCTACCGAGTCTCTGAAGCTGGACCACTCACGTCCAATATGGACCTACATTTTTGGGTAGAGTTTCCATCTCCGTGTTGAAACGTGGGATCAGCCCAGTACTAGCTTGCCAGTGAGTAATAGTGTAGAGCAGGAATTTGTCGTTCTGGCCTTTTGTGCTTGAGTCCGATATAAGCTTCTTACTGTGCAATTACTGTGCACACACAGCGGTCAGCAGCAGGGCCGGATGCATCAACACTTGACGCGGACTTCTCTAAATCGTCTGCAACTCAAGGACAGACTTCTTCTTGAGGAGGTTTCACTCCTTCCTAATGGGAACTGAACAAAAACGCGGTTCCTTTTTTTTCTTTATCATTAGGTGATTTATTTATAGCTGGCATGTGTCAATGTATGAGTCACTCAATACAGTTTTCTAGTGTCCTTATACTCACAAGTTAATGAAAATGAGAAGAAAGGCCAGTTTGTTTGGATTAATTTGTTGCTCTTACTTTATCAGTTCTGCCTTGCAGCATCTCATGCTTCCTTTTGTGTGGGGTTCATACTTCCCTGTTCTGTAACCAAGCATCTCAAGTCCGAGCTACTAACGCAGAGCTTCACGGTTCACTTTGTTCGAGCTTATATATAGACACGGTGCGGAATAATTAACGAGAGATTGGTAACATTTAGCACTTCCTATCTGACTTCCTGCATGTTTCAAATAGTTAATGTCACAACACAGCTCCCTTGCTTGTGCACAAACTCTGTCAATCATTTGTAGCGTTAAAGTTCCTTTTATTTATTTACGTCTCAGCTCAAGACAGAGAGGAACTCATTTTACAGCTTGCAATTCAAACTAAGTTCATTGCTGCTGTAAGAAAATTCACATTATCAAGTATCTGCTAGTGCTTTAAGCAAACTGACGTCCCTGCTGTTTGTTATTGTGCAAATATCAAGGAATTCATCAGTAATGCATTCAAATGCGTGATTTGAGCAGTTTGTTTGGAAGAGCCCAATAGATATACACTAATTCTCCCATCAGTCTGAGTCTTTGGTGGAGCAGCTTTTAGATGACTTTGATTTACTCATGGCGCCCCCTATGGCTGCAGTGGTGCATCAGAAGAGGAGGCAGAGGATGTGTTGTCTGACCTCCTGTGACCCCTGGGGCCTGCTGCCTCGCTGTGACTGCACAGCTTTTGTGCCGGCGCCGCCCCCCCGCCACCAACCCTGCTGCTGATCGTTTGACTCGCCCTCAGTCCTGATTGCAATAGGTTTTTTGATTGTGTGGTCAGCGGCGGTGACGTCTGAAAGTCAGTAGTCAGCAGCAGCAGCCTGAGAATGCAAAAGCTCATCGCATTTGAACATTAATACAACGCCAATCTGTTCAGATTGGAGCCGGTTGGTTGCGCTGCATGTATTATGGTATTAGAGGGTGTTGGAGTGGGAGCATGTGGAATAAATATGGAACCTGCTGAGCTGCTTAAAGGGCAGTTAATGTTTAAATGTGGAATTAATAATGTAGATACTGTGAATAACAAGTAAAAGCTGCAGGTTTTGTAAGATTGTAGTTATTAAAACACTGATTTTGGAACCTTGCACATTATGATTTGATTTGTAACAAGGACTTTTCCTTCTGATGAACATGGAGCTTTTAAATACTACTATCTGTTATATAACAACAAAAAAGGAGTTGTGAGATAAACAAACATTTTAGATGATGTGTGGTGAAAACACGGCCGACAATATAACAAAAGTTTTTCGCCAAAGTCGGGAGTGAGTCCTCATTTGTTTGTGATATTACTGAGGTTATTTTGGCAGGAAGCTATGTTCTTCTTGTGGGCACACTCTGGTTTCCGTCTCTCAGTGTTGAAAGTGTAGAAGCTCGACTGCAGAAATGAGGGCCCGTGGCACTGCGGTGTTCAGACTGATGTAGTTGAACGCTCTCCCCTTTCCAGCACCATGACGTCCACGGTGACCCTGGAAGATGCTCTGTCCAACGTGGACCTGCTGGAGGAGCTGCCCCTCCCGGACCAGCAGCCCTGCATCGAGCCTCTCCCCGCCTCCGTCATGTTTCAGGTCAGTAGTAGTGAAAGTTTGATATTATTCAGGCGCATTAAGGAATGCTGCACAAAGTTACTTGTGTGCAAAGACCGATCAAAATAACTCTGTTTTTTGTGTCATTATTTCTTGCTACATGCCTGCACACTGAGTCTTTGGTTTGCAATCCTCCCACAGCCCAACTTCAACACCAACTTTGAGGACCGCAACGCCTTCGTCACCGGCATCGCCCGATACATTGAGCAGGCCACCGTTCACTCCAGCATGGTACGCACCAATACGATCTCTATTAAAAGAAATCTGCAGCAACAAGCTGGTAGGCAAATGAGGCTGAAGGCTTTTCAGTGAACTGGAACTGCGCTGCGTTTAGGCAGCAGAATCTAGGACCCAGGCCCAGAAGTTAATGGCCTGGAGACAAACTGGTGCTTTGAGGCATCAGCAAGTGGGAGAAGTGGGGTTTGTGTCCAGTTAGTGTGAGTTAATTGTTCTGGGTCCCAATCAAACGGCACTGTGGATTCACGGGCACTGGGCAAAATGAAAGGTTGCACTGGAGGAAATGGAGCACGTTGATTTAGGTTTTGCCCTCCGCTTATTATTTATTTTTTTTGGTATTGAGACCTGGTCATGAGACTTTTTTGTTGAATCAGAACGAAATGTTGGAGGAAGGGGAGGAGTACGCCATCATGCTCTACACCTGGAGGAGCTGCTCACGTGCAATACCGCAGGTAACCATTGTGCTGCCACCAAGATTGTTACTGTCAACATATCACTGAAGACTTTTTGATCATGTTCAGTCTAAAAAGATAAGTAGTTAGATGTTTATTGTTGCTAGCATCTAAAACTTGACTTGTAAGATCGGCTCTGATACATTTCTGAATAACTGAATTAAAATTTGGGGTTTGTGACGTTGCCAGCTGAATGAAACTTGTATGGTCACTTCCAGACATATCAGAAGGTCCCTTGCTTTCATTTTTCAGGTGAAATGCAATGAACAGCCCAACAGAGTGGAGATCTACGAGAAGACGGTGGAGGTTCTGGAGCCTGAGGTCACCAAGCTGATGAACTTCATGTACTTCCAGGTAAACGATGCACTGAATTTAGGATACACTATCCCTGCCTGCTCACTTCCTAAGTGTAAATAAATAAATGCAAAATGTGGCCATCTTTCAGCGCACGGCCATCGACCGCTTTTGCGGAGAGGTCCGCCGCCTGTGTCACACAGAGCGCAGGAAAGACTTTGTGTCCGAGGCCTACCTGCTGACCCTCGGCAAGTTCATCAACATGTTCGCCGTGCTAGATGAGCTGAAGAACATGAAATGCAGTGTGAAGAATGACCACTCTGCCTACAAACGGTACGCAGAGATTCCCACCTCAGACACAAGATGGCAGCATCACCCCAGCACAGTGTCTTCTAAAAAATTCCATGCCTTGCCCTCAGAGCCGCCCAGTTCCTCCGGAAAATGTCTGAGCCTTCGTCCATCCAGGAGTCTCAGAACCTGTCCATGTTCCTGGCCAACCACAACAAAATCACCCAGGTTGGTTGGCTCCACCTCGCAGCATCAGCACAGGGCTCCTTGCCTCAGTTGAAAATAATTAATCGATGCTGCTCTACTGTCATAAAGTGACGCTCCAACTTTGTAGCATTATTTGTCAAAACCCACCAGATTAAAAGTGCTTCCCTTCAAACATCCCGTCCTTTCCTTCCCTTCCTCCCCAGTCTCTGCAGCAGCAGCTGGAGGTGATCAATGGGTACGAGGAGCTGCTGGCCGACATCGTCAACCTGTGCGTGGACTACTACGAGAACAAGATGTACCTCACTCCCAACGAGAAGCACATGCTGCTCAAGGTGAGCGCCGTGCAGGATGGTGTTTTGCTCTCTTGTTAGCGTTTCTTGTTAGCGTTGAGAAGGCGAGACGGGCAAAGTGCTAATGCGCCTCACTGAATCTCAGGTGATGGGGTTTGGCCTGTACCTGATGGACGGGAACAGCAGCAACATCTATAAACTGGACACCAAGAAGAGAATCAACCTCACCAAGATTGACAAGTTTTTCAAGGTACGCAGGGGAAACAGCGGGTTTGTTGAGACGCAGACTTTGCGAAATGGTGTCTCTTGTACTTCCTCTAGAGATGTAACGATATGAAAATTTCACATCATGTTTGCTGTGACCAAAATTATCACGATTGTTGTTCTTATCACAGTATTGTTGAAATGTGCTGAAAATGTTATAAAAAAAAAGAAAGAAAAGAAAGTGCTTATACACACACTGAAATCGTTTAACCAAGTTTTATTTTGAAAACACCAATAAAAGAACAAGCAATTCCTCTGGGATTTTTTTTTTTAAACGGAACGCTGTTTTCCGTCTGGAGTTCAGGTAAACATGGAGTCAGATTAAAAGCAACTTAAAGGACGACTGGTTGGGGTTCGGGATGAGGTTTGGTGCAGGTTAAAGTGAGGGGAACACATATCGACGGGTGAACAGATTTCGACATAACACTGGCATCCGGAGCTACGACAGAGTTTATAACTTCAGCAGCGGAGCTACTATTGTGCCGGAGCAGAAATGGACCGAACATACATCTCTAGTATAATTATTGTGCGTCTGCCCCAATTCTGCAGCAGCGTTGGCAATAAATAAATAGCAGTGACTGAACTGAAACATGAGATGCTGTTTTGCTGCTGTACGTGCCGTGTGCAGAGAGCTGCAGACGCGACTTGCCAATGGCACCAATATGTTGTATTTTTACAGGAGTAATAGTTAGGTAACACTTAAAACTTCAATTTACTTAATTGACGACCAGTTCCCCCTCAAAACACACCTGGAATTCGGACTTTGTCCTTATTGAGGGCAACGTTAATAATAACCGTCTGGCTTTTTACCGTAGTTTATCCTTTTACCAGTAATCGTTACATCCATAACTTCCTCACAGTTGTTTTTCCTCAGTTTTTATTTTTCGCAGGTGAATTTTATTTGACTGCAACATCCTCATGTGGCGTTGATGAACATCTGCCTTGTTTCCTCTGGTAATCACAGCAACTCCAGGTGGTCCCGCTGTTTGGTGACATGCAGATCGAGTTGTCCCGCTACATCAAGACCAGCGCTCATTTTGAGGAGAACAAATCCAGGTGAGGGGAATCTTTTTTTTCTGCTTTCCTGAGACACCGTCGTAACAGTCATCCTCTGTTTGAAATGGAAACGGGTCGATCGTGGCAATCGTCCTGTTCTCCCTGCTGTACTGACAATGCATTTGCACCCTCCCCCCTCCCCAACACCCCCGCCCACTGCTGCAGGTGGACTTGCACATCGATATCCAGCAGCCCCCAGTACAACATCTGCGAACAGATGATCCAGATCCGCGAGGATCACATCCGCTTCATCTCGGAGCTGGCTCGCTACAGCAACAGCGAGGTGTGTTTGAGACCCAAATGACACACTGCAGGTGGAAATTGTCGTCGCAATGGTCGTCTTCAAGGTGTCAGATTGTCCCTGAAGATGGGAACCAGAACATCACACACACATTATTACCTTCGATCTGGGCCCATCGCAGCCCATCCACCTCCTTTTTTTGTCCGCTTGACAAGCTGTCTTTCTTCTTCAGCAAGGGGGTGTTTTAACTGTGTGACTCATGCCGCTTCGCTCTGCTTGAACACTGTCTTTGCAGCGATTTATACTGTCTTCACAAAATAAGCGCTGATTTGTCTCCATGTAGGTTGTGACCGGGTCGGGACGTCAGGAGGCCCAGAAGACTGATTCTGAGTACAGGAAGCTGTTTGATTTGGCCCTGCAGGGCATGCAGCTGCTCTCCCAGTGGAGCGCTCACGTCATGGAAGTGGTGAGAGGCCACAGATTTGTTTGCCTTTACGGAGCCGCAAGAGCGCTGACCTCATTGGGAAGCACACTGACTGACAGACATTAAATCTGGATGATCTTGCATCTCTTGTTAAAATCAATGAATTAAAACAACAGCAAACCTCTGTGACTTGTTGCTGCAGTACTCGTGGAAGCTGGTTCATCCGACCGACAAGTATTCCAACAAGGAGTGTCCTGACAACGCGGAGGAGTATGAGAGAGCCACCAGATACAACTACACCAGTGAAGAGAAGTTTGCTCTGGTGGAGGTCAGTCCTCATTTCTGTCATATGTGCGTTTACAAAAAAAATAGAGTTACTGATCTCATGATGCCTCCCCGGCAGGTGATGGCCATGATCAAAGGCCTGCAGGTGCTGATGGGCCGTATGGAGAGCGTGTTCAACCACGCCATCCGCCACACCATCTACTCGGCCCTGCAGGACTTCGCCCAGGTGACCCTGCGTGACCCGCTGCGTCAGGCCATCAAGAAGAAGAAAAACGTCATTCAGAGGTGCCCATCAATCCAGCGCCGCAGTTCTCGCAAGAGAACTGATGCGGTTGTAAATGGTTTCCTCAGACTGTCTCACAGATGTGAACATGCAGTTATTTTGTGGCTCGAAAAAAAACAACATTTTTTTGACCTCCAGCCATTTAGCAGCTGTCAGCTGAAAAAAGATCTCAGAATATTTCAGCTACAAGTAATACAAGTTATTGAAGTGTGAGAATTCATTCATTTTCACTTAATATCAACCAAGACATGTTTGCGCAATGGTAAAAGATTAATTGCTGTCTCACTTCCATACACCTTATCGTAACAAGGCAGTTTCCATTAACATTCATCCTCAAATGCTGCTGTTAAGTCTCTGTAGCTGCTCCCCGCACATCAACTGTCATATCACACGTTTGGGTTGTCGAGATGCTTGGGTACTTCCCCCTCTCGCCAGAAACGCATTTTCTTGGTGCACTCACAAGGGGCAGGTGTGCAGGTGTGTGCGCGTGTGTGTGAGTGACACTTTAAATGCATGCACAGATCACCAGCTTGCAGCAGTTTTCTGAGCCGGCGTCTCCCCCTGCAGCGTCCTGCAAGCCATCCGCAAGACCGTGTGCGACTGGGAGACGGGCCGGGAGCCACACAACGACCCCGCCCTCCGTGGAGAGAAGGATCCCAAGGGCGGCTTCGACATCAAGGTCCCACGGCGGGCAGTAGGGCCGTCCAGCACGCAGGTGCGATTCTCAGTTTAACGCGCTCTTCCTCCGACTCTGCTGATTTCCTTCCTATCGCTGAACGGGTCCAGGTTAATCAGGCTTATGAAGGTCAACGAGGCCCTGCGGCGCTCCGGCCTGGAGATCAGGTCTGCAGCGCGTCACGTCAAGTTAAATCACTGCAAATGATGAGAGAAGTGATAGAAGCTGAGAAAATATCCCCGGCTGCTCCAAACCTCAGAGCCTGGCGCTGCATTCTCGCTCGTCCTCCGTCCATTGCCGAACAAACGCAACCAAGCCCTCGTTTCTCGTTGGAAGTTAATTTGTTTGGAACCGCGACAGCGTTTGAAATGATTCATTGTTGGATTGTCGCAGGAAGCACAACAGATTTATCAGCTTAGAGCTCAGTTCCAGGAACTAATCTGCTACCCAGGTGCACAACAATCCCCTTCTGTTTCTTCTGTTTTTTTAAAAAAAAAAAATCAAGAACCAGAATTGATTTTCCACACAATATTCCACTTTAAAGTTTGATCTAATAAAATGTTGTGCATCCAGGTGAACCCCAGCATGTATATAGTGCTAATCCAAGGGTAAGAACACTCCACCTTCCTTGCTGGTGTCTTTTACTATGATGAGAATTCTGGAATAATCACTTCTTCTTATTTAAACACACAGCCTTCTGTGTGAGGCTGAGACTACAGTACTTGTAGTTTTCCTCCTTGGTTTTGCAGTTTGTTGTTAGTGAGAGCCCCTCGTGTCTTCTCTCTCTGCAGCTCTACATGGTGAGGACGATGCTCGAGTCTCTGGTTGCGGACAAAAGTGGCTCCAAGAAGACGCTGCGCAGCGGCCTGGAGGGCCCCACCATCCTGGACATCGAGAAGTTTCACCGCGAGAGTTTCTTCTACACTCACATCCTGAATTTCAGTGGTAAGTCGTCAGGATTTCCTCAGACCGCTGCGACAGAGAGAAACGGAGACTTGACGAGGGGTGTTTTTCTGTCTTTGCAGAGACCCTGCAGCAGTGCTGCGACCTCTCCCAGCTCTGGTTCAGGGAGTTCTTCCTGGAGCTCACCATGGGCCGCAGGATCCAGTTCCCCATCGAGATGTCCATGCCGTGGATCCTCACCGACCACATCCTGGATACCAAGGAGGCATCCATGATGGAGTATGTCCAGCACGCGGCGTCCTCGGCTATAATTGTTGACTCGTTGAAGTGTTTTTCTATCTTTGGACCTCAAATTATGGCCCCGGAAAACCCAAAATTGGGATTAACTGTTCATCTTTTTTAATCTGTGCTGTCAGATTATCGTGATACAAAGTAGGATTTACTGAAGCCATTAGCACATTTACTGGTATGAATCTTAAGTGCTTTATTTTTTTTGGGGAGGGGGCTGCTCTGGTTGGCCCAAAAGTTCCCAAATTTATCCAGTAAACATTTATTTTTCTGTTTGTTTTTTGAAAGCGGTTTTGCAGGGTTCCTGTGAAGAATGTAGTAATGGTGGCTAAAAATGACACTGGCTTCACACCTGAATTAAACCTGCTTTCCTCCCAGGTATGTGCTGTACCCCTTGGACCTGTACAACGACAGCGCTCACTACGCCCTGACCAAATTCAAGAAGCAGTTCCTGTACGACGAAATAGAGGCCGAGGTGAAAAAACATCCGAGTCTGTTCGTGATTTGAGAAGATTTGAGATTTTTAAAATAAGCATTCTCAACATTTTAGGACAGTCTGTTGTCCCTTTTTAAAATAGGCACGTTTGAAGAACCCTTGGGTCTCTGAGCTTTGAATTTCACAGTGCCACAGACTTTCTTAAACGTGGCGTGTGATTCTCGTTTCAGGTGAACTTGTGCTTTGATCAGTTTGTCTACAAACTGGCGGATCAGATATTTGCCTACTACAAGATTCTGGCAGGAAGGTACGTGAAATCTCATCAATGTTGTTTGTGTTGGGTTTGCTATAATGGTAACCTGTATCTCTGGTGCATGGTTAAAACTTTAACTAAAAGTCACTTAACAAATGAACAGCTGGCGTAAATTGTTCCAGCTTTTATTTTTGAATAAAGATGTTGATATTAGATATTGTACATTTTGATTTTTTCACTGTAATCAAGCTGCATTCATTGAACTCCCTCAGCCTCCTGCTTGACAAACGCTTACGAACCGAGTGCAAGAGTCAAGGCGCCAACATTCCCTGGCCCACTTCCAACCGCTACGAGACTCTGCTGAAGCAGCGCCACGTGCAGCTCCTCGGCCGCTCCATCGACCTGAACCGGCTCATCACTCAGAGGGTTTCGGCGGCGCTCTACAAGTCTCTGGAGCTGGCTATCAACCGCTTCGAGAGCGAGGACCTCACTTCCATCATGGTGCACTCAGCTTTTCCACATTTTTCTCGTTCAAAGAGTTCTCGTTTTTCCTCATTTGCTGAATTTATTGGCTCTGTTGCTGCGTGCGTGACATCCTCAAAGGAACTGGAGGGTCTCCTGGACATCAACCGCATGACGCACAAGCTCCTCTGCAAGTTCTTGACCCTGGACAGTTTTGACGCCATGTTCCGCGAAGCCAACCACAACGTGTCGGCCCCCTACGGCCGCATCACGCTGCACGTCTTTTGGGAGCTCAACTACGACTTCCTGCCCAACTACTGCTACAACGGCTCCACCAACAGGTGTGTTTCATAGGCTTGGAGTTGAGACGCGTGTGGTTTTTCACGTGGTTGGAATAAAAGAAATGACGGAATAAAAATTCTCAATATTTGCTCAAAGTTAAAAGTGATGTCGCTGTGTTTCAAGCCAGAAGGAGCCCGAACATATTTATCATGAATACATCCACCCTGTGTTCAGGTTTGTGCGCACCATCCTGCCTTTCTCCCAGGAGTTCCAGCGGGACAAGCCACCAAACGCTCAGCCGCATTACCTGTACGGGTCAAAGGTCAGTACACAGCATGGCTCCGTGACTGCATTTTGTCTGATTGTTTATAGTGTTGTTTGGCTGGGACGCTGAAATACTCCCTGCTGTAGATATCATATGTGTTAATGTATAAATATGAGGTTTTATCCGTGAATGAAAGTAAACCTGCAAAAGTCACATTTGAATTGAAACATTAATAAAAACATGTTTTAAAAATCTCAATAATAATGAAAAGGTGAAATAAAATGGCCTTTGGATTGTGAGATTTTATTCCAAATGATCCAGCGCAAATTGACTGAACCGTCAGACAGGAGCTAAACTACAACAACAGGAAGTTGCATTACGCATGCAGTGACGACTTATGGCAACAGTTATCTTGCACAGATATTAAATCAGGAGAACAGATGAGATGGAAAAGTCTTTCCTGTTTGTTTGTTTTTTTAGCTTTAGGGTTGTCCAGGATTATATTTCAGGACAAAGATACTGGTTAAACACTCGGTCCGGGCAGAGCGCAGCGCTGCGGCGTTGACCTCGCCGCGCCGGATTTACTGTGGATCAGCAGCGGACAGCTTAGCCAGCGCTCGCAGCTCGCGGCCCTGCGTAATTACATGGCTGTTGGCCTGCGCGGCGAGCAGCGGGCACGGCACCATGCCGCCCAGCTTGGCGCCGTCCCTGCTGCTGCCCGCCCGGCCGTAGGGCGGCGCACGGACGAGTTGCGGCGGCTGGAGCGGCGGCCGCCACGCGGCAGTTGTCGTCGTCATCGCCGCCGCCGCCGCCAGCGGCCCGGCCGTGCACGCTGCAGATGGTGCGGAGGCAGCCCCACAGCAGGATGGTGGCGATGAGCAGCAGCAGCACGCAGCAGGTCAGCCACACCCCCATGGCCAGCTCCCAGCCCGCCCTCTCGTGGCCGTCGCCGCTCTCGCTGGCCGTGCTGAACACCTGGCACTGGTCCCGCACCGGGTTGGCCGCCTGGCACGTCACGCAGAGGAAGTAGGCGGTCTGCGGCAGCAGGTTGCCCAGGTGCGTGCTGGTCTGGCTGACGGGGATGCGCTCCTCGTGCTTGAAGCTCTTGCGCTTGTAGCCCATGAGCAGGCTGTTCCAGTTGGGGTCGTACATGACGCTGTAGAAGGTGTCCAGGCAGCCCGGCGACGTGGGCCAGCTCACCCTGGCAGAGGTGGTGGAGATGTTGTACACCACCACCCCCATGACGCACGGCTGCTCCCCCTGGAGGCGGTTCTTATTGGGCCAGTTGGAGAGTTTTTTTTTTTTTTAACGTCCTCTGTTATTCTAATTTCACAACAGTGTTGATCTGGAAAATGGCAAAACAATGAAAAGATTGTCAGCCCTGACAGAAGACGTTCAGCATATTGTAAATCATATAGTATAACGGCTCCATCCACACATGTCCAGATATTTCATTTGAACCAGAACTTCTCGACATTTGACAGAAGAACTCTGCCACTGTAACTGAGACACTTGCATCAAACAGATCATACCATAGTGGAATATTTTGAGCATATAATAATAATTTTCCTTTTCATTCATTTGGTTTAAAAAAATTCGATAGAGAGCTAGAAAATTAAATCCAAAGCAAGAATGTGCATGTGCAAATTTAATCAGTAATATTATAAGATATTGCAAATGATCAGTTTTTAATGAGTTCACGGAAACAGAAAATTCTCACTTGTTCCATAGACCACTGTAATTGAAAAGCCCAAGCATATATAAATTGTTTCTTTCTGTGTAAGTATGCATGTGACTAAAAGCTGCTATTAAGACCTGATATGCACAAACAAGACACTATTAATAGAAATTAAATCCGCTGTGCGTGTTGCAACGGCAAAAAACAGCATTGAACAGAATTACGAATAAATTCAGTATAAAAATAGCGCCGACCGCGGCATCACGATACGGAGGATAAGATGTGGACTAACAATGTCAGAGAGGATAATAAGCATTGTATGAAGGATTATCTGGAATAAAGTGCAGCGGTTGGGGGGGATGGGGGTGGCGGGCGCATCCACAGATGTTGAAATAAATAATTTATTGCCGGGCGGTTTGTGACGAGGCTTATCTGGACTGTTACATCACCGATACGACAGGTAATAGACACAAACTTGAGGACGCTGATGAACCAGCCTGGCTATTTTTTTAAATTTCCTATTTACCATGTATTAAAACATTCCTTTGGATTTTAAATACGACATTAATGCTGAATTAGATTAATGCTGTAGCAGAACTTTTATTGAACTCCGTCTCCACTGATGCGGAGCAGGTGTGGTGCTGTCCAGGAATATTCAGAACGAAGAGGATCAGTTTCTCAGTTTTTTGGGCATCTGGACATTAGTTGCAAATAATTTTTTTTTAATCAAAATTCTTTGATTCTTTTTGCATGACTCAGTGAGGGAACTCTTATTTTTTATCATTGAATGAATTCAGTTCATTTCATGAATTTATATCATTAAGAAACTTTCTCTATGTGCAATAAGTGCAATATAACTAAGCTTATAAATCAAAATATAATTAATAACAAAACCCGAGTGATGAGATGAAGGACCTACCGGAGAAACCTTGAGCCGCTGCACACATCAGTCCATCCAAGTGCCTCCAAACTCTGTCGCTTGGGCTCCTCCATGGTTTTGACCTGCCGGTGCTCCAACCGCCGGGCGAACTGCAGGTTTCTAATCATCAGACTTCAGCGTCCTCGTCTTTCTTTTTGCCGCCGCCACGCTGCTGAGATTGCAGATGGATTAAATCAGCAGCCTAGACTCTGCAGACAGGAGAGAGAGAGAGAGAGAGAGAGAGAGAGAGGAGGACACGGAGGGATGAGGCTCAGATGTCAAAAGGATGTGGAGTTGAGCGTCAACAAACACATGTCGTGATGTTTCTCATTTAACAGAAAAAGTTTTTACAGGACGTTGGAGTCGGTCGGTCGTTAATCTCACTGTTGTGTCAGCTGCCCAGTAGCTGCATCGGCTCTCTCCATCTCTTTATCTCTCTGTCTCTCTCTGTTGGTCCATCTGTTGATGAAATCTGCCACCATCTGCTGGACACATTTCCACAGCACATCCGCGGCCCCTGGAGGAGGCGGCCAAATGTCACAGGCCGTCCATTCACACGGATGTTTCGCACTTTAGCGCCAGACAGGATTGTGTCTCTTCGACGTGCAATGAGCTTTTCCAGCCTCCGGGCTTAAAATCTCAGCATCGCTCACTGAATGTCTCATAATCTGGCAGATTAGTTGAATAGCCTGTTGAGTGTGAGGTTTTTTTTTTTTATTTGTACATCTGCAATTAAACTGAACACTGAAAGGCTTCAACACCCATGCTGCAAATTGTTGTATAAATATATTTAAAGGACCCATATTGGGCCTAATTTCAGTTCTCAGTTTTTATCTGGACTGCTGAGATGACGGAAAGTACGAGTAAAAAAGTAAATGTTGAACTTTTTCTGGAGATGGTCATCATCCTCCTCTCTTTTCTTTCTTCTGCCCGCAGACCCTGAACTTGGCCTACAGCAGCATATTTGGAATCTATCGGAACTTTGTGGGACCGCCGCACATCAAGGTGATGTGCAGGCTGCTGGGCTACCAGGGCATCGCCGTGGTGATGGAGGAGCTGCTGAAGGTGGTCAAGAGCCTGGTGAGTGGCACACGAGAAGAAAAGAGACCTCCTCGCGTTCGGGCGTTACTCATCTCAGCTCTGTTTGGTGTTTGCGCACAGCTCCAGGGCACCATAATGCAGTACGTGAAGACCTTGATGGAAGTGATGCCCAAGATCTGCAGACTCCCACGTCACGAGTACGGTTCCCCAGGTAACTGAGCCATCAGATGCTCGTCACCACTTCATCAATGGAGGAGTTAGTCGTTGAAATTTCAATCAGGACAAAATGACAAATCTTTTCCTTCTAAATTTAAAAAAAAAAGATTTTTTTTTCTCCACACAAATCAAGACTTTTCCTTATTTTTTCTAAAAAAAAAAAAAAAAAATACATTTCCTTCTCAGAAAAATGGAAGAAACAAGCTGGAAGCTGGTATGCAGTGCAGCCACTGATGCAGAGCTATTTTCAAGCTAATTGAAGCTCTGGAGTGCCGGCAGAACAGACTGTGTCATTATGATGATTCCTCGGATGAACCACTTTGGCTTGTAATGTCAGCCGTCTGCAAAAAATAAAGGAGCTGAAGCGACATGCCGAGCACATTATTTACACCCTTGTCCTATAAACACCGGTCAGGAACGATCTCACAAAGTGGCTTAATTTCACAGACGCGTGCTAACTGCTGCAGTTCCAGCTGCATGGAGAAAAAAAAAATAGGCTGCGTTCGTGCACTCGTTAGCGACAGCTTCTCTCTGACGCACGTCGGGCGTGGATGGGAGGGGAGGTGACACTGTGGCGTGCTTCTCCAGGAATCCTGGAGTTCTTCCACCACCAGCTGAAGGACATCGTGGAGTACGCCGAGCTGAAGACGGTGTGCTTCCAGAACCTGAGGGAGGTGGGCAACGCCCTGCTGTTCTGCCTGCTGAGCGAGCAGAGCCTGGTACGGACCCCGCCTGGATCGGAACACCACACACCTGGAGTTATTGTTTTAACCTCTTTGGTGTTTTATCTCGCAGTCGCAGGAAGAAGTTTGTGACTTGCTGCACGCTGCACCTTTCCAGAACATCCTTCCCAGAGTCCACGTCAAAGGTGAGGAGGAGCGGGGATGAAGGGAACATGCATTGCTTTGCATGACAAAAAAAAAAAAATCTTGTGATTCTGAAGTTGCAGTTTCTAAACACCAGCAGTGTCCCTGGGAAGAAAAAAACACGATTATAGTAGCTTAAAATCACAATACTGTTCAGAATAATCTGTGATTTCAAGAATTAGCCAACTTTGTGATTTCTCAACAAATGAACTCCATATTTCCAGAGAGTTCTTGACAGCCTAGAGCTGCCCGTAAATATTAAATTCAATGATACAATAATACATTAAGTGAATATTTCCAAAAATGGCATTTTGGGTTTGTGGTGCCACTGATTGTGTTTTTCCTCCACAGAGGGCGAACGGCTCGACGCCAAGATGAAGCGTCTGGAATCCAAGTACACGGCGCTGCACATGGTTCCCCTCATCGAGCGCCTCGGCACCCCACAGGTACGTCCATACGATCACTGGGTCCCAGCAGGATGGGCAGCCGAGCACAGAGCTGACAGACTGATCCCCTTCACCCCATCCTGCTTCTCTTTCAGCAAATCGCCATCGCTCGCGAGGGCGACCTGCTGACCAAGGAGAGGCTCTGCTGCGGCCTGTCCATGTTTGAGGTCATCCTGACGCGGGTGCGCGGCTTCCTGGAGGACCCCATCTGGCGCGGGCCGCTGCCCAGCAACGGCGTCATGCACGTGGACGAGTGCGTGGAGTTCCACCGCCTGTGGAGCGCCATGCAGTTTGTGTACTGCATCCCGGTGGGAGCCCACGAGTTCACCGTGGAGTGAGTCCAGCCGCACTGACCCACGTGCACTCACTGCATCCCTTACGGTTCTAAACTTTGAGTTGCTGCTGCTCCTGTTTTGCAGGCAGTGCTTCGGCGACGGCCTCCACTGGGCCGGCTGCATGATCATCGCCCTGCTCGGCCAGCAGAGGCGCTTCGACATCCTGGACTTCAGCTACCACCTGCTCAAGGTGCAGAAGCACGACGGCAAGGACGAGGTCATCAAGAGCGTGGTGAGTTCACGGTTTCAGGGAATTGTGAGTGTCACGGCGCTGAGTTGTTGACGTTTTAGTCACAGGCATTTCAAAGTGTGCGTTCAGTTGCAGTGGAGAAGAGAGGAAGGAAGTGGGAACTACGGTTCAGTTCCATCGGCCTGCCGTCCTTCGTTAGTTCCCTCAGATCTTGCGGTGGAGTAAAAGTCTTCATGCAAAACTAACTTCTAATGCTCTTCCTCCTCTCGTCCCCTGCAGCCGCTGAAGAAGATGGTGGACCGGATCCGTAAATTCCAGGTGCTCAACAATGAGATCTTTGCCATCCTGAACAAGTACCTGAAGTCGGGTGATGGCGAGAACATGCCGGTGGAACACGTGCGCTGCTTCCAGCCGCCCATCCACCAGTCGCTGGCCAGCAGCTGAGCGGCCACGTCGAGCAGTGAGATTCCAAACACTGTCAACATTGCCAGACTATCAAACCTGTAATGTCCAATAATATTCCCTCTTATTTTTTACCTTAGGATGATTAAATGTAACAAAGTTGGGCCACTTTTTCTCAGAATTATCTCTTTGTATTCACTTCGTGCCTTATCACAAAATGGATATTTCTCCTTTTTGGATGAACTATTTGTTTTATACTTGCAGAAAGCTTTAGATCAGGGAAGGAGAGACATTTTATCAGATGAGTATTTAAGGATTTGCTGTGGTGGTATATTAAGGGTGAACAGTAGCATATTTTATGGGAGGGGGGGAGAAGGGGAGTGGGGATGGGGACCTAATTTTTGTACTTTCTGTACTGTTGAACGTGCATGCGCAAACTTTTTTAATGATGAGGAAAAGTAACAAAAACTCACACTCATCTTACACATTTATTCTCTGTGCCTTTGAATGTTTTTAATCATTTTAATTCAATAAATATGTAACAAATCTTGTTGGTTCATTCTGTGACTCTTTCACGCGAACGCTACAATGAAGTTCAGAATGGCCAACACAACTGTTGTCACTTTCAAGTATCACGAAAAGGGGAAAAACAAAACAAGAAAAACTAAAAATAATCAGATCAGGGAGTCATTGTCAGCAGGACCTCGTAGAGAATATATATATGTATGTATGTGTATATATATATATTTATACATACATATATATGTATATATATATATACACGTATAATAAAACTTGTCTTCTTTTTCTGATTCGTAGAAAGTAAGTCAGTGCATGATGCGTGTACATAAAACAAAACATCTTTGTTTTTTATTTTATAAAACGTATTATATTTACAGCGCTACAGAGGAATGGAATCAAGTGCGAGCTGGTTCGATATGACCAGGTCGGACTCTGAGAGAAGTAAGGCAAATTAAAATGGTCGATACAATCCGCCCGCCGGTAGATCCGACTCCCCCTGCGGCCCCCCCGCAGCTGATTGTCTGGTTGTTTTCCAGTAACTGTGACGACGCCACAGTGACTGAGTCAGTGAGAGGCTGGTGGGAGGGGGACGAGGAGGAGGAGGAGGGGGGAGAATAGTTTCCTCTTAGTGATCCACCGAGGAGGTCATGGCCCCGTTCCTCCGGGAGAAAGCCGAGTCCAGCCCGCGGTCGTCGGCGCCGTCCGTGTCGCTGCGCAGCAGTTCGTACGTGGGGTGCGAGCCCACGCCGTTGGCCGCCGGGAACGGCCGCTCCTCCTTGCGCGTGTACACGGGCAGCGTGGCCAGGCTGACGTTGACGTCCTTGAAGGCGTGCAGCAGGAAGATGCCCACGATGATGGTGAGGAAGCCGCTCAGGGTGCCGATGACGTCGTCGGCGCCCATGTGCTCCCACTCCTTGAAGAGGATGGCCGAGCACGACAGCACCGACGTGGTGAAGAACACGTAGTAGATGGGCGTCACCAGCGACGTGTTGAAAATGTCCAGCGCCTTGTTCAGGTAGTTGATCTGGGTGCTGACGCAGGACACCAGGCCCAGCAGCAGGAACCAGGCCAGGGGGTTCCTCGCCACGTTCTCCCCGGCGATGGCCTCCTTGATGGCGATGCCCAGGCCTTTGACGCAGGACACGGACAGTGCGCCGATCACCGAGCAGATGGTGATGTAGACCAGGATGTTGTTCTGCCCGTGGCGGGGCCCCACCACAAATATGAAGATGAGGGCCACGATGATGACGAGCGTGGCAAACATGACGAAACCTGGTGGCAGGAAAAACAAGGCAGGGCAGCAGGTGAGACTGTGCAATGACTCAGCGTGGTTAAAGGAGACCTGCCAACCAGGAGGCATTTTGTTTTGACATTTTCAAATACAAGGGTTAAGTTGGGGCAACTGGAGCTGTTCTTGCGATCTTGAAGACGTTCGAAAAGGCTTCTTCGTTTCCTGACCTAAACTAAAGAAGCCTTGAGAAGATGAGAAGCAAAATGTCTTCAGGATCGCAAGAACAACTCCAGTTGCCCTAACTTAACCCTTCTACTATGAGAGGACCTGGATGACTGAGAACCTTTACAGACATTTCACATTTTAAGATGCTGGTAAAACTCGCATCTCTAAATTATGCACAAAGCTACACGTGAGTTCTGTCAGAAATGTGTCGCACTGTGTCTGTCTGACAGCACAATGCAGCAGCATGGTGAAGCAGTTTCAACCAATTACTGTAGAGCAGCAGAGATTTAAGAGTCTGCTCATCATAAATGTGAACAGTTAATAATGCTGCTTTGACTGTGACAACAATTCATAGAGTTGTTTTGCCAAGGTTGGCAGTACTGTTAAAGGGATAGTCCGTATAAATTCCTACTCACTCTAAAGTGGTAAAGGTGACATTTTCTCACCCACATAACCATTCTGGAGTTTCACAGAAACGGTGATTTAAGTCACTGTGACAAGTTCTGCTAGCATGTTAGCTCAACTTAAGCGGGATGCACCCTGTCTGAATCTATGTGTCGGCATTGGCTGAAATTCTCCTAGTGTGTGAAATTCAGAATGGTTGTGTGGATCAGACAATGTTACCAGATCCTCCATCCACATCGCGATGAGAGGTGACTCGGTTTCAATTCAATCCTGGTCGGTGGTATCCCTTTCAAAAGTCAGCAACAACGTAAAGCCTATGAAGCGAACACACACCTGGGTCCACCAGCTTCTTGGACATGTGCTCAAGGCTGCTGATCTCCTCCTCCTGCGGAGCGTGAATGACCATGGTGGTGGAGCCCAGGATGCTGAGCAGGCAGCCGAGCTTGCCGTGCAAGTTTAGCCGCTCCGTCAGGAAGTAGGACGACAGTACTGCGCTGCAATGGCAAGTCAAACTCCATTTAGTGTGACGTGTGAGTGGAAAATCAAACTAAAAATCAAAATGTAGATTTTTCTTTTAATACTATTCATTCATATTAAACAGTAGGGGTTGGAATTGCTAGGTACCTGACGATTCAATACGATTCGGAGGGCTACGATGCAATTAATTGTGATTAATCGAGAATCCCGATTTATCACGATTCACACATACACAAACATATATATATATATATATGTGTATATATATCCAAAGCATGCAACATACAGTGGAACGACAAAGTCCCAACAGACTTTGTGATTGGCCTCGCCCTTTGCGACTGCATTGGCAGCTTTGTTCTGGTGTTGGGGGTGGAGCAACTGGTGGATTTTCCTCCAACTCCAGGTGCCAGCAGGTGATATGCTTCCTCATGTTCCCCGTGACACAACTTACAGTGTGACTTGTCGAGTTTCCATTTCCCCTCAACCTCGTAAAACCCAAAATGCTGCCACATGCTGGCTATAAATCCCGAAGGAACCGCTCAAATTCGTTGTTTTTCAGTCGTCTTTAACGCGGTGTCTCGTTTCATGAGTTGGTCTGGATCTGCGTTGCTCGTGTGTATAGTGTGCGTCACCTTGAACGGTCCGGTACGACGCCGCAGTGCAGTCGCACATGAGTTATGGCCTCATTAAAAAAAACAACTTAATTTGTGTATCGATTCTTAATTGGCAATGTCATAATCACGATTAATCTAAGAATGGATTTTGTCCCCCACCCCTATTAAACAGTGTCTTCTAAAGAGAAATTGACATACTTCAGATGGCCTAAGTAAAGCATGAGACAGAGGTAGAACACGGTGTAGTGTTTGACGTGTACCTGACGAGCACGCTGAGCGCTCCCAGCGGAGTGACCAGAGTGGCAGGGGCGAAGGCGTACGCCGCAAAGTTGGCTGCTTCACCAGCTCCCACTTTAAAAAAAAAATAAAAAAAAATACACGTAGTCAGGTAGCAATTATGAAAGCACTGTGGCGCAATAATGTGAGATGACATAAAATGACTGCTGCGACTTGGCCGTGTGGCAACACGTCATGCATGCAGGCAGGTTGCCATGCCAGCGAGGGTCATGCAAATGAAGGAACAAATGATCCTCTGCACTAAAACTGGGGAGGAGGGGGGAGTTTTAGGGGACAGACACGCTGTGAGCGTGTGAGCACCTGGCCGTTTTAGCACCTCAAGCGAAAGAAGTAAAGGATGAACTTTGAATTTTTGTTTACTTTTCAATTTTTTTTTATGGGACACATAAACAATTTATGTTTAACCGTGATGGCTGTATGGTTATGTAATGTTTTTAAACCACTTAGCACAGTTTTTAACTCTTAAAAAACTAAAACAAAACAAAACACTTACTTGACAGCAAACCGGCCCACCACAGCCACTCCTTTAGATATGCGTGACCGCCCTGGCCTGAAGAGGACAAAAGAAAAGAACAGGATTTCTTTCATTGCCATACAAACAAAATCTGACTTATTTAATCATTAAAACTGCTCGTGAGCTGAAGCATGTGGGGAACTTTTATTGGTTTCTTCTCAAAGAAACCATATCGAACAGCTCATAGCAAAGAAATGGTTTCCAACAACTAACAAAACTCAACAAACCTGAACTGTTGGAATGTTATTTTCTTGCTGCACCTACTGGTTCTACTGCCTCCATTCCATTCTGACTCACAGCCATGGAATTCTGACTTCTAACACTGTTTCTACTGACTGACGTTTTGCATTAAAAACAGATCAGTGCCAGACCTGCTCTCATCGATCCCTTCCTGGCCAGCCTCAGGAGTCCCTTCTTCTTCAGGATAAAACTGCCACCGATGAAGATGCTGGAGCTGATAGCCAACGCCAGGCCGATGTAGAAGTCATACTTCCCTCTGTCCTGACCCATAGTGACACTGGATGTGTTCGAGCGCTCTGTCACATTGACCACCAGGCAAGGCAGGTGATGGTCAAGTGTACAATTGTAGCCGGTCCAAACACCTGAAAAACAAAAATCACAATAAAAAAAAAAGTGAGGTTGTATTCGGACGAAAAACAAAATAACAAGAAAAATCACAGCATTACCATAGCGACCCACCGTCTCCACAAGTGACGGTGCACCGCGGCCACACGCCATCTAACTCGGACGCCAGAGCCATCGGCGCATTAGCAGCGGTACGGTGCTGCTAGTTTCGGCTGCCCTTCGGCAAAACAAAATCGGTACTCCGGAGACGGCACCCGACTGGCTGCCTTGCACTCTGTGAGCAGTTGAATGATGTCGCTGCTGTGTCAACATCCTTCTTTATGGACGGCAGTCATCCCGGAAGTGTCACGCCACTCTACTTACCTGGGCTGCTCGGACTGGGTGTAGGTCGTTAAATTGCCCAGCCCAGTACTGCCGCCCAGTCCGGTTGATATTTACACGACTTTCACATCTCGCCACACTAGTCGCTACACAGTAACGCCAATAAAGAGGGCACATGAGGGACGAAATCGCTAAACGGCATTTTTACTGGGCGGGTTGGCATCGCGTACGCGTGGATTGGCGCGGAGGCTAATTTAATGCTAGCCGTTTTAGCCTTAAAGGAGTCGCTAACCGGCTTCCGGAGCGGTTTAAGGAGCCAGAATGAGAGACTCGGTACCTAATCAGCGGTGTCCAGTTGGGGTGTAATGGCGTTGGAAGCTGGGTCGGTTAGCTCCTCTGCTTCCCGGCCGGGTGTGCGGCTAACCAGCTCATACTGCTTCCTGGCACACCGACCGAGCGAGGCGGCAGCAGCTACAGCGTCTCCGGTGAGTGGCGCACCCGCGACCGACCAACTAGAGCTTCTTCTTCTGCGGCTCGGAATGTGACCGCTGAACTGTGAGCCCTCCTCAGGCCGAAGTCCAAAAACACAACAGATAGCGCGGCAGCTTGTGAGTCTGTCTGAGATACGGAGTGTGAGAAACGCGTAGTTAATTAGCTAACTAGTTAATAAGCCAGCTATTCCCTCCAACGTGCAATATAAAGGAAATAATTAAAGCTCCCGTTAACTTAAATTCCACCCGCTTTTAACATTAGAGCTTAAAATGTGATTCTGTTTCTCTGACCTACATCTTAGCCTCAAATTAGATTAGAAGTGGCAGGTCTGTATGTATATGAAATCATAATTATATTTAGGAAGAAATCAGAAAAACAATCATTATGGACAGGAATGTCTGGTAAAACCTTTAATCAGTAGGATCAGTCTTGCTGTTGCTACATGATAGTTGATCTTACAGCGTGTTTATAAAAGGATTTTTTTGGTCTAGCTTATAAAAGTCAACGCAAACTAGACAAACACAGTGGTAACAGTAATGGTGGAACGTGTTTAATAGTATGTAAATGATTAACTTTCCACTATACATGATATACACCAAACATGTAAGTGGGAACACGTAATGATAAAAGCTTATCTTTGTTCATAATTTCCAAGGCAGATATACAAAACATTTAAGTAGTTTTTAGCACTCATGATACAACACCTGCAATCCTGCAATGAAGAGCCTGCTTCTGAATTTACACTGAATAATTTAAATATATGCTGAATAAGTCAAGCAGAGGTGAGTCTCCACTCATATGGTCCAACACTCCAGAGAGTGATTCCAGAGGCAACACAATTGCCTTCATTCAGTCGTTTGTTTATCCAACCAACAGTGTTCTGTGTGTCTTCAGTCTGTAGTTTGGTTTTAACAATTGTATTAAAAATTTCCAAAAATCAATGTAAAACTTTTTCTTATCTTAGTTTTTCTTTTTTTTTTTTTTTTTTCTTTTTTTCTTTTTTAACCAAAAGCTGTTAAAAAAAATAAATAAAATGTTGAGAACTGAAAAGCACACGTTATGTTTTGGTCACGACTTGTCCAGGGTGTACCCTGCCTTCGCCCTAAGACAGCTGGGATAGGCTCCAGCAGATCCCCGTGACCCTGAATAGGAATAAGCGGGTATAGAAGATGAATGAATGAATGAATGTTTTGGTCACTTGTAACGGCTTTGTCAGTAGAAACCAACAGGAGCATCTGTTTGGCACGCAAGCATCATCAATCATAAATACTTTGCCTTCATCAGTCTGTCTTCATCCTCCAAACGACGGATGCCTCGTGTGAAATGCGCAGCAAAACCACGCCGACGCACACGGTGGCCAGAGCGCACAGCATGGCCAGGCAGTCGGCCGGAGTCAGAGCCGTCCACTCCCTGAACAGCAGCGCCGAGGCCACGATTACGCTGGACGTGAACGTCACGTAGTAGATGGCTTCGAACGCGTTGGAGCTGAAACTCTCCAGGGCCTTGTTGATGAAGTAGAACTGTGTCAGCACGCTGACGGCCAGGACCGCCGCCAGGCCTGCGAACAGAGCCAGGGCGCCCTCGCTCTCCGGGCGGGCTGGCTCTCCGAAGACATCCTGCGCTGCCAGGCCGAGTCCTTTGCTGCTCGGGACAGTGAAGCTTCCCAGGAGGGAGCAGATGGACACGTACACCATGACGTTTGACGTGCCGTGAGCAGGAGCGACCAGCACGATGAGCGCGAGCAGCAGCAAAAGCACCAAGACGGCGTACGTCACAAACACTGTGGGAATTGCAAACAACAGTCAGAACAATTTATGTATACAGATCAGATGGTTCTAGATCAGGGGTGGGCAAACTTTTTGACTGGTGGGCCACAATGGGCTCTAAAATTTGACAGAGGGGCTGGAGCAGCAGCAGGCGGATGGAGTGTTTTGGTGACCCACTTCATAGGAGAAAAAATGGGATTTAGAAAACATGTGGTTTAACGTCCATTGAAAATGAACAAAAGCAAAGTTCCAACAAAATATCTGTCTTTGAAGCCCCACTGTATTTAGCTCTTTATTGAAATTACTTTTAAAACACTGAATTTGAAATTACTCTTAAAAGACTGACAAATGATAAAATACAGGTATTTCGTGACTTACTTACTATTAATATAATTTCTCCAAGTACTGCGGGCCAGATTAAAAAGCTTAACGGACCAGAAATGGCCCTGTGAGCCATAGTTTGCCCACCCCGGTTCTAGAGCTATGCACTTAATTAAATCAAAGAACAGCATATCTATGTAAGATGTTGGCAACTCCTGATAGTACAAAACTTGGAAACCTATTGCTACTAATACTGCTACCATAAAAACAACTATATAATAGGAATACAGTATTTCTGTATTTAAGACATTATGTCAGCATGCAAAATGGAGAAAAGGTAAGAAAAGAAAAAAATTAATTTAAAAATAAACTGTGAAAATGTTGTTTTGGTAAATAGAAAATAAATGTAAGTGTATGGAATGTGAGGGAAAATGTTGGACTCTAAGAAAAAAAAAAGGTCCAAGAAGACATTCAAAAGCAGTCACTCAGTAAACGAGCCTTATCTCCTCAAACAGGCCGTTCCAAAGTCGAGATTTGGATTTTACAAGAGCAGTGTGTAATAATTCTTGTGTACCAGCCACAGTGTGGATGCTCCTTTTATTACTGTTTTTGTTACTTTCAGATGGATTGTTCTTTCGGAGAGACAAGCAATGAAGACAACAGTAATTTTTTTCACCTGGGTCTAACAGTCTCTCCTCTAACTGGGCTCTTGATGTGACGGCTTCTGCTTTGGGAGCGTGGATGATGAGCACAACAGAGCCGCAGCAGCACAGCACACAGCCCAGCTTTCCCAGGAGGTTTAAATGCTCCTTTAAGATCCAAGACGCCAGCAGAGCCCTTCATTACCCAAATCAAACAAACAAACAGCAAAACAGCATTCTGTTACTTAAAATGCATGCATAAAATAATCCAGTATTTCTGAGTAATGAACATGTATCTGTTTTTGAGGTAGCAAGGAAAAGTCATTGGACTGGAACTCACCCAAATAAGACTCCCAGGGCCCCTAAAGGTGTCACTATTACAGCAGGGGCCACGTTATAGGCCAGGAAGTTCCCTAGTTGACCTAAAACCACTGTAGAGAGTCACATGCAGATGTATATGTGGGGCATCATGCCTGGAAATAAAACAGGCAGCGTGATTCTGTCTGTTTTGTTAATAACCAATCATCTGTGTAACCATCCTTTTGCCTGCTCCACTTTCCAGGGCTTCCCAGTCTGAGACGCCCTTCTTTTGTTGCTATTCAAACATTTGAAAGGTCACGCTAGTAGCATCAGTTCTAGCTAGAAGCTTCATAAAATAAAATAAAATGTTGATTTTTCCTTAGAGGCCATAATAAGCAAATGGCTAAACGTGCTGTTTTGTGGAGACCGGAAAAATGTTTTGGATAATTTGTCAGAAACATTTCCTTGAACGCTGAGCGTCAAGATGAATTTAACTACAGTATATCCACGAACGATGGGTGGCGCTGTACTCACTGCACAACGTGCCAGTCCACCACACCGCATCCCAGAGATACGATCCTCCTAGGGAAAGTAAAGCAACACGTTAAATCGCGGATGAGGGAGATAACAAAAGCCACTGGTGTGTCTCTGCGGCCTCAATTTATGACGTTTGTCAGTAGATTTCAATTTGTTTGTTTTTGAACAGCGCTTCCTCGTTTCGGTTCTTTTTGGTCTACCTCGGGCTCGGGAGCGTAATATTCCCTTTTTCTGAAGCACAAATGTTGAGCCGTTGATGAAACTTGATACAACGGCTATCGCTATTCCAGCTACAGATGACGAGGCGCCCTCAGACCCCATGAAGCGATCTGATTTTAACTGTTTTGAGCTTTACCAAACCGGAATTACACTGCAAACTCCACAGTGTACCGTTGGTGACTTGAGTCAGGAAGTGAGACATCGCGCATGTGCAGAAAAATGAGGCGTCCGACTGTTCATGTTGGTGAGACAACTCTTTATTAAAAACATGCAAAGAAACCTATAATGTATTTCTATAACAAGCAGAGGGAAAATAAAATATGGAATCACTCAATTCTGAGGAAAAGAAATGGAATCAAAAAACACACGGCATGGACTGTCCAGTACTCTTCGTCAATCTGGCTCCAATTTCTGTTGCCAGATCAGCTTTGCAGGTTGGAGCCTTGTCATGGACCTTCTTCTTCAATTTCCACCACAGATTTTCAATTGGATTGAGATTAGATTTAGATTGATTAGATTGAACTTTATTGATCCCAAATTGGGAAACTACACTGTTGCAGCAGTCAAAAAGTGAAAATAGAAGAATAAACATAAACTATACAGTAGTTACAATTTACAGTTTATTATTTACAGGCCATGACATTTACCTTATGCGTCTTTCTTCAAGGAAAGTTTTCACAGTTTTTGCTCTATGGCAAGATACATTAATTATTACATTATTAATACCCTGTTTAGACATGAGAGACTGTAGGGGTAGTCAGGCCTAACAATATGGTAATTTGAAAACGGGTTAAGATGGACGAAACAGAGTGTGTCAATTATGTATTTAATAAAGTAAACTAAAGTGCGGGTTAACAAAGAAACAATCCTAACAAATACAAAGGACAATTTAATAATTAATTTTAAACAAAAACAATCCTCTCAAACAGACGACGGCTAGCAAAGACAAAATTACCACGGAAACTGACCACAGGGTTTAGAACAAGCTAAAATTAAATGCACAACGAGAACCAAGAAGAACACTACCACTGTCACTGTTCGACAGCACACGATGAGGCTGTTGTTACTGCTGACTCTTTACCAAGATCAGAGTCAGAGAGAGCAAGAGCCACATGTCCTCTGCCTCTTCTGTACTCCAAGCTCAGCAGCTTCCAGGTGATGTGCATTCTGCAATTAGACACACACTCACAACAGACACACCCACTCTAACATATATATATATATATATATATATATATATATATATATATATATATATATATATATATATATATATATATATATATATATATATATATATATATATATATATATATACGTATATATATATATATATATATATATATATATATATATATATATACATATACATATACATATATATATATATATACATATATATATACATATACATATATATATACATATATATATACATATATATATACATATATATATACATATATATATACATATATATATATATGAACGTCAATACTGCCCATCGCTTGCTTGAGTAACACCGCCATCTACCGACCACTGTTTTTTTTTTGTTTTTTTACTCACCCCACCCCTCTCATGTCCCGCCCCTTTGCAAAAGTAAGCGCTTGTTTTAATACACCAGTCGGTACAAGCGAGCGGAGAGACATAAACCGATTCTACGAGGACTTTAAACCCTTCATGGTTAGCGCTCACCACGAAATCCCGCCCACTTATATTGTTTGTATGATACATATCGATCCCTCAACCATTCCAGGCTACGACTACGTAATTTGTTTCCATGCCTCGTGCCCCGGTCCTCGACCTGTCAATCAAAACCATGATGAACATCTTGTTAATGCAGCAGAGCAGCTGAGGGGACGAGAATAGCTAGAGGAGAGACAACGCAGGTAAACGACTGTTTTGTTCAACAAACTGACATGCCACCGGCCGCGCTGACAGCCGCCGGGATGCTGCATGTTCTGGGCTTTCGGTGTCACAATGACACAGAATTGTGTTCATCCTTGTTTGGAGGATGGGAGCTAGTTTTGGCGTTAGCCAGCTAGCGATTGAATGCTAGCCGTCCAGCGAGCTAAGAAGTTAGCTGTAGCCGCCAAGCTAAAGTGGACGGTTCCCCTGCTGTCGGTGTTGCGTTATGAGTTTGGCGTTGCCCCGTCACTCTGCGTTATTACCGACAGGCGTTGTGTCTTCTCTAATTTGCGACCACTTGGATCAAACGTGCACCCGGTCCCAACAGAGACTGTGCCCTTGCTAGCATGAAATGCTAGGATACTCTCGTTTCGCCACGAAAGTCCCATGTCTCGTTGCATGTTGACACAGTATGTACAGTCAAGTTTATGATTGTAAGACCAGGCAAAATGTGAGATATATGTCTAGATTACATTTCATACAAATGTATAATGAGAATGGTAAATCGGATAAAGATTAAGCGTCCACGCTGCAGTGTTATCCTCACGTAGAACCTTCACAGAAGCACCAGTGATGTGCAGAAATGTCCCTCTTCGTGCCATATCTATGATGGTGTATGTTAAACATTGCCATTGATAAGATAGCGCTACGCTTTGAATACTGCCTTCAGGAATGAACTGTTTACATTTGATTATCTTTAACACACTACTCTCTGACGCCGCGAGTTTATCCACTTGATCTAAAAGCAGTGTACATGTGTTCCGTGTTTAATGGCCTTCTAAGCGTGTCGCTGACTGGCAGTCATTGCTTATTATTCTGAATGTTGTAACTATTATTTGTCTATTCGCTAAAATGCTCCTTTTTGCTCTCTGCAGGTTGGCTGCGCTTGCAGCCCGGAGAGGAGGGGAAGATGCCTTCTCCATCTTTTACCCTTTATGCTCAGCTGAGGTTTCATGACAAATGGCTGAAGATAGATTTGCAGGTATGTGTGGAGGAAATCATGCGTGTAGGCACTCTTCAGGTGATCTGGAGAGAATGCGGCGTTCTCTTCTCGGCCACATGTGATTCATAAAAACTGGAAAAACTGCAAATGCTGGACAGTGTTTTTTCATCTTGCCCACATTGCCATTACAGATTAGTCTGCTACAATTTTTTTACTCTTCTTATTGGAAATATGATTTTTGTTTTCCGCGGTGCCCATTACATTCTAGGAGGTTCACCTGGTAAAGTAATTTACTTTGAAAGGATTTGTGTTGTGAAAACGGACTTGTGTTGATTGATTGTAGTTGTGAGGCAGTCCCTCCAAATTACAGTTTACCCAACGTTTCAGGAAAAAGCACTTTGCCTCACGGAAAAAACAACTGCACCGCCCGCTTTATTTTGACAGGAGTATATTTTATCTGAGTGAAAAAACACTTTGGAGACAATTTTTTACACATCATCAGCGCTATTCAGAGCTGCAGAAAATTTCCTCAGTGTCTTTGCTGTGTGAGCGTCGTTGTCTTTGACTTCTCAAAATTTGGTGAATTTGACCTCGGAAAATAAGGAGCTCTTGTCTTGTTTTTCTGGGTAAGGCAAAGCGTTAAAGGTTGTTTTGGAGTCCGCTAATGTGATGGGGTGGTTATAAGACGATAATGTCACACCAGGCAGTCTCTATTACATATCCCATTACAAACTGTGCCAGTGGAAAAACATTGTGGGCGTGATCGTTTTCACCAAAACACCAAACAGTGGGGGACTTGTTTTTATCTGCATGATTAAAATGTTTGTATACAGAAAGCCCCCCCTACCCCCCCCAAAAAAAAAAAATAAAAAAAATCAAAATCAAATAAAAAAAAATAAAAAAAATGTGTAAAGAAATAACAATGTGGCCACTGCTGAATCTGTTATAGGCTGCGTTCATGTTTACATCCTCTGTGTGGGACCTGTAGCCATGTGACACAGAAGCAGGAAGTGATTAACTTGTAAACAAATAGATACGGCAAAGTAAAAAATTAACCGCTTCCCCTTTCCTTGCTACTTAGTAAGCACCAGGCTGTTATAGCTGGAATTTCTTTGGGAGCCGCGCTAACCGTGAAAGCTGCTGATCGAGACAAAGATCTGAATTCATCTGATTTTAAGAATTCTTTTTTTCTGTCGGTTGCAGCGGGCGTTCTCTCCGGAGGGGCTGAGCGAGATGTGGAATGAGATGGTGAAAGATGAGGAGATAACATTTAATGGAGAAGAATCGGCTCACCCAGGTACGACGTGCTTTCATACTCGTTCCCTGTTCTGCTGTCTGTTTAACGACGTGCTGGGTTCCACTTGGTGGTGTCTGGGGGAGGGGAAGCCAAGGGAGGGTCAGAATGTAAATCTGCGCTTGGTGCACTTATTTCAGAGGATTGCACCGACTGCTTTGGAGCCCAGAAAAAGGATGAACCCAACGACAAAGACAAGAAGGAGGAGGAGGAGACGTCCACGTCGGTGCACCACTCCATCATAGAGACCTGGGACTGGGGCCGGCAGCCAGGTGAGAGTCGGCCCGACGAATGTGGAGCAGCGGCGCCGTGCCAGCCCGCTCTGACACTTGTGCTTTCACGCCTTCTGCTTTCCAAGTGGGGTAATTAATACCGCCAGTAACAGCAGAAGGTTGCACAACACCTAAATGTCGCCCAGATACGGAGATACTGTCCGTCCCGGGCGTCTGGCCCGTTTCTCGCTGCCGCGTCTGTCTGCTCGATGAGCGTCGCCGCGTGTTTGTTTCGCTGGCACGTGCACCGCAGAGGCTGAAATGACAGCTCGCCATCCGAAGCGTCTGAGCGGTTATTTTTACCTCGCCGAGTGTGATCCTGGAAGGTGTTGCAATGTGGCCCAGATCCTGCCAGCATCGCCCCTACATACACCCCCCCTCCTCCCTACGCCGATGTTTACTGGTGGAACTGGGGCGGGACAGTGGTGTGGTGCGGGGAGATAAGCGCTGCATTATGGGGGAGGTGGTGCGGTGAGCGCACGCTTTGCTGGTTTCAGCTTGGGGGTGGCCGCACGAACCCGACTGGACCGAGGTGAACCGGATCATTCAGGGCAGTGCACCTGCACCGGTGGGGAAAGTTCACGCGGCGCACTTCCTGTTTCTCCGTGAGCGGTCTGATGTGTTGCCACCGTATCAGCAGCAGCAGCAGCAGCAGCAAAGTGTCTTTTTCTCTCCTGAACAAGTGTCTGATCCCCAACGAGCGGCTGCAGCAGCTCTCAGAAATGTCTCATGTATAATATATTTGGTTTTGAGAGACCCGGTCCGACCAGGACTCGCACACGTTGTGACAGCCGAGCACAGCTGACTGCCGAGCGCTTCATACAACCCCAGGCCCTGCTGGCTTACATAAAGCTTAAGTGGATTTCAGACTTGCTATTTCTGCCCATCTCATCCTGGCTGCTGCACTCGTGTGCAGATGCACAGTAAAATAATTTCCCATCGGCTGCATCGGAATAAAGGACCTCTTGTGTTAAAGGCCTGTCAGGGAGAGTGTTGACTGAACTGGCAGTGCTTCACCTCAAGTGAGAGAGTCTCCAGTCAGAGCGGAGCTAGAGAAGTTTCCCAGTAGCTTGTGCTGCTGGTGTGAGGAGGGCATGATGGGACATTTTTATTGCTCTTGAATAACAAACTGAAACACACAGTGCATTCGTGTTTATCCACAGCGTGTTAAGAATAGACTCAGAGAGTTTACAATACAGACAGCTTTTATTCTTATCATCATCTCATAATCAGCCAATTTTAAGTTTCGCTCTTTACTTATTCAAAAGCCAGCCATGTGTTTTGGATGTTGTGGTTTTAATTTTGTAAATCAAAAATATAATATATTCTTATTTTTATAGTATGTATATAGTTTGCTATCAATTTCATCTTAATAAGTAATAATAATATACTTTATTTATTAAGTTCTTTAAATCAAATACATGATTTCAAAGTGCATCTTAAAGCAGATGTTACCAAATACATATTCATGATTCTCAAAGCAGCTGAAAATATTTTTGTCTTTATTTTGTGATTAGAAGTTTTAAATCTTAATTTATTGACAGATGAAATAGAATAGTAGAATAGAATAATTTTAGAATAGAATGTTGTTTTTTTTTGTTGTTTCTTTTTTTTAACTAATAACCTCCAACTATTTGTGCCTTCACCCGTGTAAAGTAACAGCCGAGTTCCACCAGATTCATTATTGTCACTTCTTGCAGACGAGACGGAGTTGCAGGACTGCCTGGGGGTGCTGGTGGACGACCAGCAGAAGCTCTCGGCCCAGACGGCCAAAAGCACGCTGTCGGCCCAACGTCTCCGGCAGCGCCTCGTCATCCTGGAGCGCTACCTCATCTCCCTCAGCCACAGCATGATGGAGGAGAAGTACAAGATCCGCTGGAAGACGCCGCCCAGCCCGCCGCTGCCTGCCGCCGACAACAAGAGGTAGCGACCGCGGAGTCGGAGTGGTGTCCTTAAGTGTTCCTGCGCTTTGTTAAGGAGAAACCATCCGAAACGCACTCCTAAATGTACAACACAAGTGCACCGCAAAGTTCTGCAGCGCCATGAATCGCACACAAGAAGTTGTGTGTCACAAATTCAACAAAAAACCCCACAATTTCCTGTGTATTAACAAAAGTCCCAACGTGATTCATTTTTAACCCCCGTCATATTTTCTCTATTCCCTGCAGCCCTCGTCCGGCCTGTAAGGGAGTGGAAGGCTTGGCCCGAGTCGGCTCCCGGGCGGCGCTGTCCTTCGCCTTCGCCTTCCTGCGGCGAGCCTGGAGGTCGGGTAAGAGAGCCGGCGGACGCTAGCGCTTAAGATGGCAGCTGCCGTCACGGCAGCGGCGCGGCACAGCGCTCAACAGCTGCTGATGGATGTGTTGCACTGTGTCACATGCAGCACTTGATAGTAAACAAACTGCGGTGTTGATGCTTTTAGCCTCAGCGGGTGGCGGCGAAGCAGAGCGGGAGTTCCTGGGTTTGTGGTAAACAATCTGATCAGGGAGCTCAGGTCAACAATCTGTTCCTCTAGCTAAGTAATAGAGAATAACCACTATTAATATTTAATTTATTTGAATTGTACAATGGACTGGAGAGGATTTTAAACTAGAAACTTGAAACTAAAATGATGATCAAACCTCGCATTGAGCCGGACAGCTGAAATTTCAAGTCTGTTAGTGGAATTGAAGAAATTGGAAAAATACTGGAAGAAGAAGCACTGTTCCAGGAATCCTGAAGACTTGCAGAGGACTGCATTTGGAGCCAGATCCCTATTTAATGAACTGTTCACTCGGCTCTTTCCCAGAGGGAAATGTAAATTAAACTCTCAAGATTTGGCAAACGTTCCACCTGGATTGCAACCAACTCCAAACAGCTGGAACAAAATCAAGGTTCTGATGTTGGTTCTGGGTCCATTACTGTCCAATGGACTCCGGTGATTAGTTGTTGTGTATGAGGAGCATATTACATATTTTTTGGGGCAGTAGATGGACTTCATTGAGATGGTACTTTTGCCCTGGTTTTGCATGAGACGTTGTGCACTTGTGTGTTTATTTTGTGGTCTTCCTGATCTTATCACAACTTCCACCAACCACAAATGTGACAAAACAAGCTTTGCTAGATATATATAATATGCGACGACAACCTCATCTCAGTGTAAGTACGTTGCATTGGTTTAGGAACTGGAAGTGTGAGCAACACACAACAGATAGAGAAGCTGTGTTGTGTTTTGTTAAGGGCTGATGTGAGCTGCTTGTCCTCAGGGACTGGGTGGGAACAAAGAGTCGGCCTCCTTTCTCCCCGCTTCCTGTAACATGACACACACATACACACACACACACACACACACACACACACACGCACGCAATCGGATGAGCCTTTTCATCCTCCATCTCACTGTATTCCTGGACGCTTTCAAACATTCTTTCAGCCGTTACCTGCTGACTTGAAAGGAGACGAACACTGGCGATGCTCTCCTGCTGCTTGAGAGCCGCCCAGTGGTTTATAAATAGTTCTCTGATTTTGAAGAGCCTGGGTGCTGTAGTTACACATTTTGGAAGACAAAATGTTGACAGTGTCCTGCTGCAAAGGCAGGTGTGATAGGCTATACACAACACATGGCCATTAAGTACAATACATTGGAAAAAATCATTTTTTTATTTGATTGATTGTCTGTTTCGCAAAGGCAAATTTATATTTCCAATCAATTATTTATGCATCATCCATTTCCCTTCATTAGACATTGTATGGCTTTATTTTAATACATTATTTATACACAGCAGACTTTCTTATGCTGCAACAATCATAACTTAGTACCTTACTAGCTCAGTAGATGTGTTATTCAACAATGAAAGACTGTGAGTCATGCTCTTTCTTTGGTGCAGTCTTGCCTGATCTTGGTAGAATTGTTGAAGCCCTGTGTGGATCTTGTTGCTGAGTATCAAGAGCGTGTATGTGTGTCTGTGTGTGTCGCAGGCGACGATGCAGATCTTTGCAGCGAGCTCCTCCAGGAGTCCCTGGATGCGCTGCGGGCTCTGCCGGAGGCCACGCTGTTCGACGAGGGCACCGTCTCGTCCGTGTGGCTGGAGGTGGTCGAGAGGGCCACCAAGTTCCTCAGGTCGCCGTTTTACCCATCCTCATCTCATTCTCCACACCGCACCAGTGTTTTGCTCGTCCCGTGACGTTCCAACATCCCTCCTTCTGTTTTTTCGGAACAGTGACGTGCACGGAAGTGCCACCACCAAGGGCAACATTCCGCTCCAGGACCAGCACCTGGCTCTGGCCATCCTGCTGGAGCTGGCCGTGCAGAGGGGGACTCTCAGGTTAGCTGCACACCTGCACATCACAGGGCTTAAAGTATTCCGGCACCGTGCCGGATCTCCGGCCTTTGACTATAATTAAGAAGAAAAAAAATCACATCCACAAAAAAAACTTACCAGGCCCCTTCATCAAACCGCTACTGTCCATATCTATGGCCACACATGGTTAAGCTCTAGCAGCAGTTGATGATACGTTCAAGACACCTCAGGGGGAAATAATGATATGCAACTAGCGTAAAAAAAAAAGTTAGCCGACGCCATAAAGGAGACCCCGGCCATAAAGCAGCAGTTTGCGCTCCCCAACATACAAGTTGTTTGCTAGGAGGAAGCAGCCACAGCTGGGTTGTGCTCTTGTAGTTCTGGGTGCAAACGGCACCGCTGCTCGACAGGATGAGGAAGCCCTTCTCTGAACACACGACCTGCGTGACTCCGAGGCTGGACAGCCACTACGGCTGATTGAATGACTGATCCAATTTGTGACTTGAGAATACGTGTGTGCTCCTTCATTGCGGAACGTGATTTGTCTTTTACGATCACACAACCGTTCGTGGAGCTGTGTGAAAAAGTAGCTTTTGATAAAAATGCTTTCGAAAAACTGTTTCCAATCGGCATGCCAGTTATATGGTGTTTTGTTTTGAAAAAAAAATGATGGAAACTTTGCAATTTAAAATTAAAATATTAATTATAGTTCATTGTTGCTCTGTGGATATTTGTATAAATTACCTTTTAATTAATTAATTGGTTGCTAAGTGAATAATTCAAATTAATTAGCCTGACTGAGTTTCCATAAGATTGTTAACTTTACTTTCTAAAATTCACATTTAAACTGAAGGTTATCTTGTACCCTGCCAAGCACAATGCCAAAAGGTTGTCAAATTGCCTGTGTGTATGCGTCAGATCCACTGCACCCCCACTCTCTGGACTGGAAAAAGTTCAAGTTCAGGATTTTTTTTTTTTTTTTAGCTTTAAGTCCTGCACATCAGCCCACATTGCAGCCCTGCACCACCCAGCCACTCACAACCTCCAACCATGTCTCTGCCGGTGTCTCTCTCCAGTCAGCTGCTGTCGGCCGTCCTGCTGCTGCTCCGTCTGTGGGAGAGCGGCACCAGGGAGATGGACAACGAGCGCTCCACCCAGGGCACCAGCGCCCCACTGCTGCCGCTCCTGCAGCGCTTCCAGAACATCCATGGCACCAAGGAGGAGCCCGTGCCCGAAGAAGAACCTGAGGTGGGAGAAGTGTGAAGCGTGCTCGTCGTCGTGTGGAAGGGGCGCATTACAGTCAAGCTAACCGGTGGTGCTGCTGCTGTGATTCCCAGATCCTCACTGCCCCTCTGAGCCCCAACGAGAGTTTCCTGCGCTACTTGACCCTACCTCAGGATAACGACCTTGCCATCGACCTTCGGCAGACGGCTGTGGTGATCATGGCTCACCTGGACCGACTGGCTACTCCCTGCAGCCCCCCGCACTGCAACTCCCCCACATCACACAAGGTGATGACTGTTTTTATTTTGATCTGATGAAGCTCCAATGATGCTCTCAGGACAAGTGATTCTAAATATGTATTTAAATACATAATCAGTGTATATAATGTGGTAATGTATGTATAGATAATGGGTGTCTTTAGTTTCGTCCTTGACTTCTCTTGCCTGCTCCACTTTTGGTTATTGTGTTATAAGGCACTCATTTATCGCAGGAAGCTGAATCTGCTGGAGGCAGAGTAAACGGAGTTAAATATGCCGTTTCCTCGGAATCTGTAGTTTTTTTTTTAGATGAGAAACTCGCACAAGGCTGTTCCACTGGAATCCAGGATTAAACAGAATGATAAATTTAATCTTCTGGCTTTATCTTTTCCGTGCCCTTTGCCACTTTCCATGCCACTGACTTCTTTCCCCCCTCCTGCTTTTTTTTACTTCCAGGGAAGCCTGCAGGAAGTGATCGCTTGGGGGCTCCTGGGCTGGAAGCTTTACGCCAACGTGAACGGGCCCATTCACTGTAAAGCTCTGTCCAGCCTCGGAGTCACGCAGATCGTGTGTTCAGAGAAGGGCTTCCTCATCCTGTCGAGCAGCGGTGCCGTTTATACCCAGAACTACAAGAGCACAACCCTGGTTGGTTCCTCGCGATGCCGCCCTCGCCGTTAAAACTGCCTCGGCATTCTCCTGTCCGCAGCTGTTAAAAGTCGGCCCGCTTGTTTTACCGCAGGCTCCCACGCTCATCCACGGCCTGAGCTCCAGGAAGACGGTGAAGCTGGCAGCTCACCCCGACGGCCATCACTACCTGGCGCTCACCTCCAACGGGGAGGTGTTCTCCTGGGGCAGTGGAGACGGCGGGCGCCTCGGACATGGAGATACAACGTAAAGATGACACACACATATTAGGCACGGTGGATGTGTTTTTCATATTAGTTAACAGCTTTATCACAGTAAGATGCCCTTATTGTGTTTCAGGTACTTAGAGGAGCCCACGATGATTGCAACTTTCAACGGGAAACAGACTGGAAAGCACGTGGTGCACGTTGCTTGCGGCAGCACGTACAGCGCCGCCATCACCGCTGATGGAGAACTCTACACCTGGGGCAGAGGAAACTACGGTCGCCTGGGTCATGGTGGGCCCTAAACTGCATTGTGTCACTCAAATGTAAAAATAAAGCTTTGTTGGGGTTTTCTCACTGACAAAAAATCTTGTGGGTCTCCAGGCTCCAGCGAGGACCAAACTACGCCCATGCTGGTGACGGCGCTCAAGGGGCTGAAGGTGGTGGACGTGGCGTGCGGAAGCGGCGACGCACAAACACTTGCCGTGACAGAAAATGGTAAAAAAAAAAAAAAACAGAGAAAAGATAAAACCTCTGCATCTAAAAACCAAAATGTTTCTTTTTTAACCTAGCGTCTCTCTGCTCCTGTCTGCACAGGTCAGGTTTGGTCCTGGGGAGACGGAGACTACGGCAAGCTGGGCCGAGGAGGCAGCGACGGCTGCAAGACACCGAAACTCGTGGAGAAACTGCAGGACTTGGACATTGTGAAGGTGTGCTGTGGCAGCCAGTTCTCAGTGGCCCTCACCAAGGATGGACAGGTGTACACCTGGGGGAAGGGCGACAACCAGCGGCTCGGCCACGGCACCGACGAGCATGTTCGCTACCCAAAGCTGCTCGACAGTCTACAGGGTGAGTTTGGGCTGCTTTTTAAGGTTCATACTGGCTTTTGCATTTTTGTTATTCGTCCCAGACTCCAAATCAAATCAAAGTTTATTTGCATAGCACCTTCCATACATAAAATGCAACCCAAGGTGCTTGGCAAAAATGAAAAGTAAAATTAAAATAAAGATTAAAACAGCATTTAACTGAAGTGCTGCTGTCAATTAAAACCCACCCCCCTCCTCCCAAACAAACACAGGTTGTCAGCCACCTCCCCCACCCACCACCACAGAACCTGTCAATAAGAAAAAATGACAGGGCACTGAGAAACCGTAAGAGGAAACAGCGACCCGGTGGCTCACATCACCAATTATCTAAAAAGAAAAAGCCAAATGGCACATTTACATTTACAATCTTTATTTTTTAATAATAAAAAAAAAAAATTCTGAAAATCAAGGCAATCAAAACATCTAAATGTTGGATGTTTCACAGGACATTGTCAAATTCAATTTTCCATAACACTGTGCCTTCAAAACTAAAATGCCTAGGCAGCCTCCTAAACATGATAACTGATGTTTTTTCTCTTTTCTTTCTTTTAGGTAAAAAAGTTGTTGACATTGCCGTGGGATCCACTCACTGCTTGGCGCTCACAGATGACGGGGAGGTTCACAGTTGGGGCAGCAATGATAAGCTCCAACACTTCGACACCCTCTTCTCCAATAAAAAGCAGCCCAAGGCGCTCCCTGGCCTCAACTCCAAGCACATCGTGGGGATCTCCTGTGGCCCAGGACAGGTAACGCATCACCATTTCTGTTTCCGTCCCGGACCTTGACCTCTCGATCTCACTCCTGGTTGCTGTTTCTCCAGAGCTTCTCCTGGTCCTCTTGTTCCGAGTGGTCCGTCGGCCTGCGCGTGCCCTTCGTGGTGGACGTTTGCCCCATGACCTTCGAGCAGCTGGATCTGCTCCTGCGACAGGTCAGCGAGGGGATGGACGGCAGCTCCGACTGGCCTCCCCCGCAGGAGAAGGAGTGCATGGTGGTGGCCACGCTCAACCTGCTGCGGCTCCAGGTAGGCGACCATTTACCTCTTTCATTCACAAAACAACGCCCTGAGGTTGTTTTGTCAGTTTATCTGAATTTCAATCACGGCCTAATGGATGTCCTCCTCCTCAGCTCCACGCAGCCATCAGCAACCAGGTTGACCCGGAGGAGTTGGGACTGGGCCTCGGCAGCGTGCTCCTCAACAATCTAAAACAAACGGTGGTCGTGCTCGCCAGCAACGCCGGCGTGCTCAACACTGTCCAGGCAGCTGCCCAGGCTGTTCTGCAGAGTGGCTGGTCTGTGCTGCTGCCCACCGCAGAGGAGCGGGCGAGGGCCCTGTCCTCACTCCTGCCTAATGCTGGTAAGAGCCGATCTGGACACCGAGCTAACGCTGATTAAACACAGTGGCGCCCACTTAGTAGCCACTTAGCCCAAATTCTTTAGTGTGGAGATACTGAGGATCTTTTTTTCTCCCCCAGCATCTGGAAATGAGATGAGCGTGAGTCCTGGCCGTCGTTTCATGATCGACCTTCTGGTCAGCAGCTTAATGGCTGATGGAGGTTTGGAGTCTGCTCTAAATGCAGCCATCACTGCTGAGATCCAGGTCAGTGTGTCAAATGGACGAGGCATTGTTTGCGTCTCCTCTTACATTCTCTGCAATCTGTGCATAATATTTGGAAATAGTGGTTAAAAAAAAACAATTTTTTGTTTGCGTTGCAGGACATCGAAGCCAAGAAGGAGGCGCAGAAAGAGAAGGAGATTGATGAACAAGAGGCCAACGCTTCCACCATGCACCGCTGTCGCACCATGCTGGACAAGGACCTCATTAACACAGGCATCTACGAGTCTGCCGGGAAGCAGAGCCTACCGCTGGTTCAGCTTGTGCAGCAGCTGTTGAGGTACTTGTTGGCCTGCGGAGCCCCAAACATGCAAAGCGATGCCCTGCTGCGTGCCGACACACATTTATTCATTTGATTTCTACAACAGGAACATCGCCTCCCAAACGATCGCCAGGTTGAAAGATGTCGCCCGGCGCATCTCCAACTATTTAGAGGCGGAGCATGTCAGCAAGGAGCGCTCGGCCTCGCTGGACCTGCTGCTGCGCTTCCAGAGGCTGCTGGTTAGCAAGCTGTACCTGGGCGTCAGTGGCACGGAGAATGTCAACGGATACAGTGAGCGCTTCCTATCCAGGCTGAATGTTTGTTTCTGGATGTCAAGAGTTGGGTTTTGCCTTCTGCTTCGGTCGGTAACTCTCATGTTTTTTTGTTTTTTGTTTTAGATCCAGAGCTGTTGGGCGTTGGTTCCCTGCTGAAGAAGTACATTGCGCTGCTCTGCACTCACATTGGAGATATTCTGCCTGTGGCGACCAGCATCGCCTCGACCGGTCGTCGCCACTTTGCTGAAGTCTCTCGGGTCATTGAAGGAGATCTAACTGGTAACCTGATTCTATTTTCTTTGCTGATTGTTAAGTGTAGTGGGTCCCGGCTAGAGTATCATGATAACCCTTCAAAAAAAAGGGAAAAGTCAGAGGACAATCAGCGAAGCCACACCTGTTGCTCATTGCCAATATTTCAAAACGTACTATATACAAAATTAAACATCTACTCACTTCATGTCATTTTAACATTGTGCTTCTTTTGACACAGACATAAATCCTCAAAACAAGTCATTTATGGTAACTGTCCATATATTTAAGTACTCACTTATAGAACAGTGTTATTATAAATTGCAGTAACAACTCTATATGATTGTGACCTGAAACAATAAATCAGGCGGCCACAGTGCTCACTACTGAACGCCACCATCCAATGCCACTGGCGCCACTCAACAAGGTTGCTGCCACAACCGAAGAAACTAAAACTGAGCCCAGCATTCACACACAATGTTACACTAACAGTGTAAGGACCCATAAGAAAAACCCTGAAATGCCCGGGAGACAAAAAAAAAAAGAACGAAACAAAAGAAAATGGTCGGCCGCGGCTTCAGACGCCATTTTCCCAGCCAAGCTTGTCTCCTCTCTCTCTCTCTCTCTCATCATCACCGCGACACTCGCATACATTCAACACACTCATGCACAACACACATCACCTAGACTGCTTCACTTGTGTTCAGAAATGTTCACAGTTCAGTGAAAAATAAACAACATATGATACAATAACGACATACCTTCAAAAAAAAAGGGGAAAAGTTGGAGGACAATCAGCAAAGCAACACCTGTTGCTCATCATATCAAACATCTGGATTATGAGCCAGGCTGACTTCCACTTCGTCTTGCTGAGCCCCAGTGACGCCGCCAATCGGAAACCTAGTTGTTATCCTACCCAACAACGTTTAATCTAACACAATAAAATTGCCGCCATAACAAAAACTCAAATAAAATACATTTTGTGAGTATCACATATGCAAAAAAAAAGGACAGTGTCAAAGATGGCTGTCTTGTATTTTTCTTCCCAGGAGTGCTGCTGCCTGAGTTAGTGGTGTCTATCATCCTCCTCCTCACCATCGATGCTGGACTGATGCAGGAGACTGGCTCCATCCCCCTCCTGGCTGGACTCCTGGAGCACCTGGACCGTTTCAACCACCTGGCCCCAGGACAGGAGAGGGATGATAACGAGGATCTAGCCTGGCCAGGCATCATGGGTAAAACACTGCCTGTGCTTTCAGTGTTTGTTTTTTTGTGAGGACAAGATTACCTGAACAGCTGCACAGTGAGTGACCCTCCCCTTTTTTTTTTTTTTTTTTACCCCGTAGGATCATTTTTCACTGGCCAAAGTTCCAAGAACAACGAGGAGGTGTCTCTGATTCGTAAGGCCGACCTGGAGAACCACAACAAAGACGGAGGCTTCTGGACGGTCATTGATGGGAAGGTCTATGACATCAAGGACTTCCAGGCTCAGTCCCAGTCGCTGGCAGGAAATAGTATTCTGGGTAAAAGCACTTCTTAACCTCTAGAAGAAGAGAAGAGATTTCTCATTAAAGCTAAATCACTCTTGAAAAATGTTTTTTTTTCTTTTTTTTCTATCACAGCCCAGTTTGCAGGAGAGGACCCGGTGGTTGCTTTGGAAGCTGCTTTACAGTTTGAGGACACTAGAGAGTCCATGCAGGCCTTCTGCGTTGGACAGTACATGGAGGTATCAGCAGTCCCTCTGCATGTTTCTAACACCCCTTTTTCTGGCTTTAATCACTCACGTCAGATTTTCGATTTTGAAATATTCTTTCCTTGACAGCCGAACCAGGAGACCGTCACTACTCCGGACCTCAGCAGTCTTTCCTCGCCGCTCATCGACACGGAGAGGAACCTGGGTCTCCTCTTGGGCCTCCACGCCTCCTACCTGGCCAAGAGCACTCCTCTCTCCCCCATGGAGATTGAATGTGCCAGTGGGTTCACTGCTTTTATCCAGTCTGTTTATTTTTCTTTTCAACCACTCAAGCTTGTTCCAATTTTAAAGCATGTGTGTGTCTGACGTTCACCTGCGTAGAATGGCTCCAGTCCTCCATATTCTCCGGGGGCCTGCAGACCAGCCAGATCCACTACAACTACAACGAGGAGAAGGAAGAGGACCACTGCAGCTCTCTGGGCACCACCACGCCAGATAAAGCTAAACTCTACTCCCGCAGAATAACCCTCAGCGACCACGCGCAGCCTTTCCTGCAGGCCATCGCCGACAACAACACTCAGGACCACACTGTGAAGGTATCGAAGCTGAGACCAGACAGCCACTCTGAGCTGCCACTGTCAGGCTGAAGGATGCGCTGATGGGTTTTGTTTTTTTTTTTGTTTTTTTTTGTCGCCATGTGACAGGACTTCCTGTGCCAAATAGAGCGTTGCTGCAAGCAGTACCATCTCATTACACCCATCACTTTCCCCCCGGAGCATCCCGTGGAGGAAGTCGGCCGCCTTCTGCTCTGCTGCCTGCTCAAGCACCAAGACCTCGGTAAACTAGCAATTTACTGCCGCGGGTGCTCGTTAAGGGTGAACGAAGAGCCCCTGCCAGGAGACTCGTCGCTGTCGTCACCCAACGGAAAACAAACTTGAACCTCCTGTATTTTATCCTTTCAATTTTACGGCTCATGATTAATAATGGTAGTGAAACTCATCCAAAGGGGACCAAATGTTTTAGATACCTCTCGTCTCAACTGATTGTTATTACAAAATGTAATATGAACTGATTGTGGATGGTACTTCTTTACAGGTCATGTTGCACTTTCACTTGCCAGTCAATGTGCCTTGGGTGTGGACCAAGGAAAACAAAAGTCCCTCCCGAAATCTGTGATAGACGTGTGCCGCATGGTGTACCAGGCCAAATGTTCTTTGATTAAGGTACAATTGGCTACTTGAAAAAAATTGACAATAATCAACAATAACGCGATAAAGCTCGAGTAAGTTGACTCTTGACGATGAATTTGCATTCATGCCTACTTCCAAACGTTAGACTCACCAGGAGCAAGGCCGCTCCTACAAGGAGGTGTGCGCCCCGGTCATCGAGCGCCTGCGCTTCCTGTTCAACGAGCTGCGGCCCGCAGTCAGCAACGACTTGTCCATCGTGTCAAAGCTGAAGCTGCTGAGCTCTCAGCCGCGCTGGCGGAGGATCACCCAGAAACTCATCAGGGACCGCAGGAAAAAAAGAGGTTGGAGTTTGTTTGTTTTTTTTTATTCCAAACCCTCCTTAACGCACGCATTTGTTTTATAGATGCGCTGATTCTCACTTCATGTATGCTCATTTCAATCTTAAATCAGTGCCTAAAAAGTCAGAATCAGCTGACATAGAAGAGCCAAAGCTGGAGAATGAAGGGACCATTGAAGAAGAACTTAATGTGAATATCAGCCCCACACCTGCTGACATGAAGTCACCCACTAGCAGGACAGCCAAGGTGGGTCAAACGAAGATTTCAATAAAACAACAACAGCTAAACAGGTGTTAAAAACAAACACATTCAAGAAGCTGTAACCGAGCTTGTTGATGTTTAGTTTGTCGTATTAAACATATTAAATGTTCTTATTTTTTTCTAAGAGCCTTTTTGTCATGTCATGTCAGAAGAGAGGACTTATTTCATTCTTATTATTTTTATCATTATCGTTGTTATTAAATTTCCTTTATGTGTTGGCGGTGATATGACAAATAAAAAACAAGTTTCCGGACTGACAAACCAGTGCGATTCTCTTCTCCACAGCAGGACAAGTGGCATCCGCTCCTCAGCACTGTGTCTCATGTCCAGAAGTACCGCTGGCTGAGGCACAGCGTGCAGGGATTCTCCTCCCAGTCCAGCCTCATGGCCACCATAGTGGAGTTTGCGCTGAAAGAGGAGCCCCTAGATGTAGAGAAGATGAGGAAGTGTCTCCTCAAACAGGTGACTGTCAGACCGCCTCAGTCGACCAATTAGACGGCAGGCTGTTTCCTCCCACCGTGGGGGCAAAAAGTTTGACAGGTGTTGCCTTCTTGCAGCTGGAGAGGGCTGAGGTGAGGCTGGAAGGAATCGACACCATGCTGAAGTTGGCTTCTAAGAGCTTCCTGCTGCCTTCCGTACAGTACGCTATGCTCTGTGGCTGGCAGAGGGTCATACCAGAAGGGACCAACATTGGGTGAGCGGACAAAAATCTCCAGTTAATTAAGTTTGAATTGATATTACAGAGGTGTGTTTTTTAGTGGATTTCGTGGAGCTGTGAAGTTTGTTGGATCAAAGTTTGACGTCTCCTTATTCCGACCCTCCTTTGCAGAGAGCCTCTGTTCGACTGTTTGAAGGACATAGATCTGATCCCTCCCTTTAACCGCATGCTTCTGGAAGTCACCTTTGGCAAGTTGTATTCCTGGGCAATCCATAACGTTCGCAACATCCTACTGGAGGCCAGCGCCCGTTTCAAAGAGCTTGGTGAGCGCCGGGTTCATCCCTCAACCTGGACAACTAACCTGTCGATAAAGTCTTAGGATTGTCAAAGATTCCCACTCATGGAAAACTTTCCCATTGCCTGTTGATGTATGCAGGTGTGCAGCCCGTCCCCTTGCAGACCATCACCAATGAGAACCCAGCGGGACCGAGCCTTGGAACCATTCCGCAAGCCCGCTTTCTCCTCTCCATGATTCACATGTTGTCTCTGAAGCATGGATCCAACAGCCTCAGTCTCCTGCTCAACTCGGGCATCTTGGCCCTCACGCAGAGCATCCTGCGACTCGTCGGTCTGTATTTTTCTGGTGTGACTCGAAAGACAAAGCCGTGAAACTCTGGTTTACGCATCAATGTTGCCGTTGCTTGCAGGACCCAGCACGGACAGCAGCGAGGACGACCTGAGCTTGTGTGCCCTCGGAGGCTCGGCCACAGTGCTGGAGGAGTCCAGGAAGGAGGCGGCGCCGGCACCACTTCCCGCCTCGGGCCCCGAGCTGGCCGCCATGATGAAGATCGGCACCCGGGTCATGAGGGGAGTGGATTGGAAATGGGGCGACCAGGTATTGCAATTATTTCTAGACTTGCGTGTAACAGCACTGAATGATGCCGTTAGCTGTTTGATATTTGACCAAGGGTGTGTGCTCTGTCCAGGATGGGCCGGCGCCGGGCCTGGGCCGGGTCATTGGGGAGCTGGGGGAGGATGGTTGGATCAGGGTCCAGTGGGACACGAGCAGCACCAACTCCTACAGGATGGGCAAAGAAGGCAAATACGACTTGAAGCTGGCAGAGCCGCCGCCAGCCGCTCAGCCTCCCGTCGAGGACTCGGACACCGAGGACGACACAGGTTCGTTTTCAGCCCACAATCCCGTGCCAGGCAGAAGCAACTTGTGTGACCGAAACTGAATGTGTGTGCGTGCGCCTGCTCTGTTCCAGAGGGCGAGCTGATGGAGAAGAGCAGCCACCCGACCGCCATGATGCTCACCAGCACCGTCAACCTCCTGAAGACGCTGTCCCTGTCCGCCGGGATCTACGCCGATGTGCTGCAAACCGACGCCACGCGGACCCTCTGCGGTCTGCTGAGGATGCTGGTGGAGAGCGGCGCCAGCGACAAATCAGGTAGAACTCAACCGAACCCGGTTGAGAAAGGAGCAAAGTTTTTTTGTTCTTTTCTAAAGTGGAGTTGTCTCTGCTGCTGTCAGGCTGTCACTCCAGCAGGCTGGTGTCTCGGGAGCAGCACAGGAACTGGTGCACGCTCGGATTCATCCGCAGCATCGCCCTCATGCCCCAGATGTGCAGCATGCTCAGCACCTCTGCGTGGATCAGCCTGCTCATCCGCATCGTGGAGGGGCACCAGTCGTTTAACGCCGTCACTCTGCAGAGACAGGTAGAAGGATTCCACTCAGCTACGTAAAAAAAAAATGTATCCAAAGATTTTGGCTGTTTTCTTCAAACTGGGGTTGTGAGAAAACAAAAAATGACCTGCTTGCAATGCCTTCCCTGTCTACCTGTGTCTGCCTGCAGATCCTGGCCCTGCGCCTCCTGCAGGCAGTCTTGCCGTCATGGGAAAAGATGGAGCGAGCTCAGGACATGAAGTTCCTCGTGGAGAAGCTGTTCAACTTCCTGGGGAGCCTGCTGAGCACCTGCTCCTCAGACCTGCCGCTTCTCAGGAGTGCGTCGACTAATCACTCCTAATCACAGTACAAACTGTGCTGTCTCGCTGTGTCGCCTCTCTTGCATCTGTGTTTAAACTGCCGCTTCGTCTGCCACACAGAAGGTTCCCTGCGGAGGAGGAAGTCCCGCCCCCAGGCTTCGCTCACGGCCACTCACAGCAGCACGTTGGCGGAGGAGATCGTGTGCGTCCTGCGCACCCTGCACTGCCTCGGCCAGTGGAACGCCATGATAAACGATTATGTCAACACCCAGCTGAGCTCCATCGGAGACGTAATGGCCGGCTGCCAGTCCGAGGCGGTACGAGCTCTCAGCACGCTGACTGCGCATTTACTGGATAAATAAGATTATAAATAAGATTCTGTGAGGAAGTTGGAGTCTGACTGAGTGAACGTCTGATTCTTCTCTTCACAGTGTTTCCTGGAGGAGTACTTCCCCGAGTCAGAGGGCCCAAGAGTAGGGACTCTGATGGCGGTGATGGCAGTCATCGGGGGAATTGATGGGCGCCTCAGACTCGGAGGCCAAGTGGTTCACGAGGAGTTTGGGGAGGGAACCGTGACCCGCATCACCCCGAAAGGACGCATCACCGTCCAGTTCCAGGAGATGAGGACCTGCAGGGTGTGCCTGCTCAGCCACCTCAAACCAGTATGTACCCTTTTTTATATTTAATTGAAACACCTCTTAGAACAAAATGCTGACATTTCCTTTTTCTCCCTTGTCCTTTCCCTCAGCTGCCCGTTGTCACCTTCAGTGTGCAGAACCTGCCCTTCACTGAGCCCATGTTGGCAATCTGGGCCCAGCTTGTCAGCCTGGCTGGGAGCAGGCTGGAAAAGCAACGTATGAAGAAGTCCCTGAGCCGAGGACTGACCGGTAGACAAATCGCTCACTGCTCGAATATGCTAATTGCTCCTATTCAGTATTCAGATAGCAAAGCTGAGTGCAGCAGTTCTTGCAGCCCTGTTGTGTCTCCCTCCAGCTGACCAGGTGGACATCCATCTGCTGCGCTGCCAGCAGCTGAGGCTCTACATTCTGAAGGCGGGCCGGGCTCTGCTCTCTCACCAGGACCGACTCAGGCAGATCCTCTGCCAGCCAGCTGTTGTGGACATGGGACCCAACCCCAGTGGTAAGATCTCGTCCAGCAGGCCGGTCTGGCTTGTGAACTTTAAAACTTGAAGTCCTTTGCTGAGCTAAGGACTTCAAGCCTCTCACGCGGGTTTACCATCCGTGTGAGGGGCATCAGTTTGAAGAAGTACGTGCTGTAAATCTGTTTGAACTCACTTTGAAAATGTGGGATTTTTTTTGTCTTTTTAAGTCCTCTTTTTGAACGTCAAGTCTCATCTTGTGTGTGCAGAGGATCCTGTGGCGTCCTCCCCTGACGTGGGGGACTTGTCTCCTGAGGGTCCGCTGCCTCCGCTGATCCTCCTGCAGCAGCTGCTGTCGGCAGCCACTCAGCCCTCCCCCATCAAAGCCATTTTTGACAGGCAAGAGATGGAGGTGAGTCCCTGGCTCTCTTTGTTTTTTTTACTGCATAATTTGCTACGTGCAGTTTGACCTCAGCGTCGTCCGTCACTCGCAGGCTGCGGCGCTGGCCGTGTGTCAGTACCTGGCTGTGGAGTCCGCACACCCGTCATCACCGCTGTTTGAGGAGAGCAGCTCCAGCGAGGCCACAACGCCCGTCACCGTGCAACTCATCAGGCCCCCGAAACAGAAGAAGCAGAAGACCTCCCCCGTCCCTCCGTTACCCATTGTCCTCCAGCTGATGGAGATGGGTTTCCCAAGGAAGAACATCGAGTTTGCCTTGAAGTCGCTGTCCGGGACCACAGGAAGCGCTTCTGTTGTCCCAGGTATTGATTCTTGCCGAGATGTTTGGATGCAGTCGTTGTTGTCTGCCTCTGGAGACTAAACCGGTGCCTCCTCAGGTGTGGAGTCCCTGGTGGGCTGGCTGCTGGACCACCCAGACGTCCACGTCACCGAGGTGTCGGATGCAGAAACGGTGTCGGATGAGTACTCTGACGAGGAGGTGCTGGAGGAGCTGGAGGAGGCCGAGCCGCCGTTTCCCGCAGTGAGTGTCACGGCGCCTCCGAAGCTTTTCAGCATCCGCCACATTTACACCTATCTAGACTGACCGTTCCTCCTTTTTTTGGTGTCATCAGCCTCCAGGCGCAGTCGTGACGGAGAGCCAAACGTTCAAGAAGAGATCGGATTTCCAGAGCAACGACGATTACGCTGTGTACGTGAGAGAGAACATTCAGGTAGGATTTGAAGATTTGCTCCTGCAGCATTTTGGCTTCTGGAGTCAGAGTCTGAGAATAAAGCGACTTCCTCCCACCCGCCCTGACAGGTTGGGATGATGGTAAAGTGCTGTAGAACGTACGAGGAAGTGTACGATGGAGATGTCGGGAAGGTGATCAAGCTGGACAGAGATGGACTTCATGACTTGAACGTGCAGTGTGACTGGCAGCAGAAAGGAGGAACCTACTGGGTCCGATACATCCACATCGAGCTGCTTGGTACGTGTTTCCGGTTTGTGGCCAAGACTTCATGTGACTGTGTCTTCATCTCACTGTTTTTCCCCCTGTTCTGCTAACCCTGGGTCTTCTCTCAGGTTTCCCACCCCAAAGTTCTCTCTCCCACATTAAAATTGGTGATAAAGTGAGGGTGAAGCCCACGGTCACCACGCCAAAGTACAAATGGGGCTCAGTCACTCACAGGAGCGTCGGAGTAGTGAAAGGTAAAACTGTCTCTGCCTCGATTTTGATTTGCATTTATGAACAGACAGAATGACTTGGGTGCACATGCTTGAATGGCCTCATCTGAATTCTAATGAATCTGAATGGTGCACATCAGCTTTCAGTGCCAATGGGAAGGACGTGATAGTGGACTTCCCTCAGCAGTCTCACTGGACCGGCCTCTTGTCTGAAATGGAGCTGGTGCCTAGCATTCACCCTGGAGTCAGGTCTGGAAATATCAGCGCTCACTGTTGCCCCCTGTGACTGCTCACTGTATTTACATGGCAGGAGAACCCTTCTTTGAATTTGCACGCATGTCGCTGCGTCTGCAGGTGCGACGGCTGCCAGATGTTCCCCATCAACGGCGCCAGGTTCAAATGCAGAAACTGCGACGACTTTGACTTCTGTGAGAACTGCTTCAAGACCCGCAAGCACAACACCAGGCACTCCTTCGGCAGGATCAACGAGCCAGGTCAGCCACGCGTCCCACCAGGACGCCATTAAAGGTCCAGGCTGGAGAATTTTTCAGGAAGCCCGGTATTTAAGGTAGCCGGCCTGACAGCGCGTGTCGTATTTAAGGCACCGCCAGGCGTGCTTCCTTAAAAAATGGCGGCGCAAGATGGTAGCTAACTAGGAGCTAACCCTTATTAACCCTTATTGCTCTATGTATATTCATACCTTTCTAAGGGGAGGAAAACCAAATCACTTTTATTGCACAGCGTGTATAGACTTTTATGAATGTATTTATGGGCAGTATGTTAAGCTTTTACCAATATATATTAAATAAATTAAGTAATTAAATTTTACACTCTGGACCTTTATGTCTGCTGCGTTCCTTCCTTTTTCCTAATTTTCCAATTTTCCAATTATAATTAAATCTGTGTGTGTGTGTGTGTGTGTGTGTGTGTGTGTGTGTGTGTGTGTGTGTGTGTGTGTGTGTGTGTGTGTGTGTGTGTGTGTGTGTGTGTGTGTGTGTGTGTGTGTGTGTGTTTGCCACAATCAGGCCAGTCTCCGGCATTCTGCGGCCGCTCGGGCAAGCAGCTCAAGAAGCATCACAGCAGCCAGCGGGGGATGCTGATCGACGACTGGTCCCGCGCCGTCAAGAGCCTCAACGTGTCGTCCTCCGTCAACCAGGCCTCACGCCTCATCAACTGCAGCGATCAGTGCTGGCAGTCCTCCGGCTCGCAGGGAAAGGCACGAGACTGAGCCACACGCTTGTTATTTGTGCCAAGCTGGCATTATTATTATTATTATTATTATTATTATTATTATTATTATTATTATTATTATGATTATTATTATTGACAAGTTTTTATTGCTTTCTTTTTTCCAGCACTGGATTCGTCTGGAGCTCTTCCCAGATGTTCTGGTGCACAAGCTGAAGATGGTGGTGGACCCAGCAGACAGCAGTTACATGCCTTCACTGGTCGTAGTGTCGGGTGAGTGTGTGGCTACAGATGTGGATTTTGAATGAAATCATTGCTCTCCTGTTTGAGTCATATTGTGACGTGTACTGTATGCATATTGTGCATTTTTCCAATCCAGGCGGAAGCTCTTTGAACAACTTGATCGAGCTGAAGACCATCAACATCAACCCCACAGACACGACTGTGCTGCTCCTCAGCGACTGCACCGAGGTCGGTGGCCTCAACCCTCAGAATATTGTTTTTCACTTGGCCTCGGCAACTAAGACCATGTTGTTTATTTCCCTGCAGTATCACAGATACATTGAGATTGCAATCAAGCAGTGCCGCAGCTCGGGGATCGACTGCAAGATCCACGGGCTGAGCATCGTCGGGCGCATCCGAGCGGAGGACGAGGACCTGGCCACCGTCCCCTTCCTGGCGTCTGACAACGAGGAGGAGGAGGACGAGAAAACGGCCACTGGGAGGTATTTAATACACAGCTGGATGAAGAGATTTACAGGCCAGTCTGGACCGAATCACTCTGAAGTGATACTAAAACCCACAAAACTGTGTGTCACTTTTCTGTTCTTCAGCCTTGCTCGGAAGAAGTCGTCAGGGCTGGAGTCGGCCGCCACCATCAGGACCAAAGTGTTTGTCTGGGGACTCAATGACAAGGACCAGCTGGGAGGACTGAAGGGCTCCAAGGTGCTGCTTCAGATGTGTTTTTGAGCAAAAGCAGGCACTGACATACACCCTTAAAAAAAAGAAAAAGACAAGAATCCCCTAACAAGATTTGTTTGCTGTAGTTCTTTGTGTTCAAATTCTTAAATTCTTTCCAAGTACAGAGTAATTCAGCAAATGAGTATGAAGAAATGAACACTGCAGCTATATTTGCAAATGTTAGAAATGTTTTAAAAATGAACTGTTTTGGAGAAGAATAAGAGGTTTCAAATATAAATGCGCTCATGAAGGACAGCATTTAGGAGACTTTCGTTTCACCAGCAACCTCCAACAGCACCAAATGTGTGTTATTATCACATAACAGTGACCGAGACCTGTTAAAACTGTGACTGTGCCTCATCAGATAGTTGCACTGAGCCTGTGGGTGTGAACTGTGTGTGTGTGTGTGCCTGTGTGTGTGTGTGTGTGTGTGTCAGTGTGTGTGTGTGTGTGTGTGTGTGTGTGTGTGTGTGTGTGTGTGTGTGTGTGTCCTTCACAGATCAAGGTGCCGTCCTTCTCTGAAACTCTCTCTGCTCTCAACGTGGTCCAAGTGGCCGGTGGCTCCAAAAGCCTCTTTGCAGGTGGGCGGGATGCGTGTCAAGTGTAAATGTTGTTGGAGCGATGTCAGGAGTGTTTGTGGCTTGAGATGTGACTGCTGCTGTGTGTCAAGTGCTCCTGGGCGGCACCGAGAATCCCAGAAAGCTTATCGCGACGTCTCTTACGGTGATAAAAAACACACACACACACTCTCTGCAAAATGAGTCTGACTTGTGGATTTTTCTTGCAGTGACAGTGGAGGGGAAGATCTACGCCTGCGGAGAGGCCACCAACGGCAGGCTCGGCCTGGGCCTGTCCAGTGGGACCATCCCCATCCCCCGCCAGATCACCGCCCTTAGCAACTATGTGGTGAAGAAGGTGGCCGTGCACTCGGGCGGCCGCCACGCCATGGCTCTGACCGTGGACGGGAAGGTCTTCTCCTGGGGGGAGGGAGACGACGGCAAGCTGGGACACTTCAGCAGAATGTGCGTCTTTCAAGCCTCCCGTCGTATCTTTAGAAATACGCTGTTTTTTGTGTGAACTCTGCCTGGAATTAAAGCAAATCTCCTTGTCCGCTGTTAGGAACTGTGACAAACCTCGGCTGATCGAGGCCCTGAAGACCAAACGCATCCGTGACATCGCCTGCGGCAGCTCCCACAGCGCCGCCATCACCTCCAGCGGCGAGCTGTACAGCTGGGGGCTGGGAGAGTACGGTCGCCTCGGACACGGCGACAACACCACACAGCTGAGGCCCAAGCTGGTCTGTGTCAAAGAGTCACTCCTTTTATTTTACTGCACGTTAGAATAGAGTACAATAAAGTAGAACGCCTTTAGTTATCCCACATTGGGGAAATTTGCATAATTACAGTAAGAACATAGTGCAAGGGGAAGAAAAAATTTTAATAATCAGTTAAGTTAATTATATTCCTAATATTTTAGTGGTTTCTATATGTGATCCTAATGTGCTCACTGTGTGTTGTCCTCCAGGTGAAAGTGCTCCTTGGACACCGTGTGATCCAGGTGGCCTGTGGGAGCAGAGATGCTCAAACTCTGGCTCTCACCGATGAAGGTAACGTAACAATGCACCAGACGTGAGGTCAAGACAGAACAGGTCCGCTGAGCGGTTTCTTCTCTTACCTGGTTGCTACATTAAATGTTTCTCTTCCTTTTTCTTCCCCTCCAGGTCTGGTGTTCTCCTGGGGCGACGGGGACTTTGGAAAGCTGGGCCGTGGAGGCAGCGAGGGCTGCAACATCCCCCAGAACATAGAGAGGCTGAACGGGCAGGGCGTGTGCCAGATCGAATGCGGAGCTCAGTTCTCCTTGGCTCTCACCAAGTCAGGAGTTGTGTGGACCTGGTGAGGCGCACGAGCAGAAACCGCAGGTTGTGCACAATCCTCCAATTTTGTCCTTTTCTTTGTCTCTGATGGTGTGTTTGTGTTGCCCCTAAATAGGGGCAAAGGCGACTACTTCCGACTGGGCCACGGCACCGACGTGCATGTGCGGAAGCCCCAGATGGTGGAGGGTCTGAGGGGCAAGAAGATCGTCCACGTGGCCGTGGGCGCACTGCACTGTTTGGCTGTCACGGAAACGGGACAGGTGCGCACTGACCTTCACCAGCGCAGTCACACACAGTTCGGACTCACTCCATTACCGCCGTGGCAATGCTCCAGGGGGGCGGATGTGTTCTCTTTGCTTGAGTGGACACCTCTGACCTCTGCCGCTATAATACCGTCCCTCGGGCCAAATTTAATAATGTTTGCACATCAGTTTCAACGATGTGAGGCAGGCACTGGGTTTGACCACTTAAAGAGGTTTGTGAAGACGTAGTGCTCGGAGAGGTTGTCATACTTTCTCTTGACTTACTCCCTCACCCTGACGTGCACGGCCTGTTTATATAATAGCGCTGTGGAGAACGTATTAAGAAGCAGACGATGTGTCTCTGCCAGGTGTTCGCGTGGGGCGACAACGACCACGGGCAGCAGGGCAACGGCACCACCACAGTGAACCGGAAGCCCACCCTGGTGCAGGGTCTGGAGGGGCAGAAGATCACCCGGGTGGCCTGCGGCTCCTCCCACAGTGTCGCCTGGACCACCGTGGACGTGACCACGCCCTCGGTGCACGAGCCGGTGCTGTTCCAGACTGCCAGGGACTCCCTGGGAGCCTCCTACCTAGGTCTGTCCACTTAACCCAAACCCGACTCGGAGAGATACAAGATTGAGAAACTGAATCTGTCTTCGCAGACCAAAAAATGACGCCAAAGATGAGCATATTGTCCACAAGGTGGTGCTGTTTATCTTTAAAGACAGATGTCATAATTCTGGTGGGGAACATGTTTTGTTTGAACTGGTCTTAAAGATACTTAATCATAAGGTTATGTGGCGCTACAAGTATAATTATGAAAAATCTTGAATGTCACCTATTGTATTCTGTTTTTTGATCTTCAAACATGCATCATAGAGACCATAATTATCTTGACATTAATGCTCTTTTAACCATTTACGGTTATATAAACACTAACAGCTTCAATATGCCTGCTTTTTCACTGTCATCTTACAATATTTATTGTAAATCTTAATTAATACGTTGTTGTGTGTGTGGGGGGTGTGTGCTGCCATTGCCGTTGTTGACTGTCTGGCAATGTGTCTGCGCCTGTTTTAAGGTTCTTGCTTTCTGTTGTCGGTTGTGGTGCGCTGCAGGTGTCCAGTCAGACAGCGACTCGTCAGCCGTCAACAACAAGCTGAGCGGGCAGAGCAGCGTGAAACCCAATCGACCCTCTCTGGCCAAAATTCTGCTCAGTCTGGACGGCAACCTGGGCAAGCAGCAGGCTCTGTCTCACGTGCTGTCGGCCCTACAGATCATGTATGCCAGGTATGTCCTTTTTTTATTTATTTATTTATTTTTTTATTTAAATGAAGACGCTCGTGATCCATCAAAAAAATCAGAAGTGAAACCGCAAGCTCAGCACAAGTGCCACAAAGGAATAAAATCACTGTGATTCATCACCTTCATTTCCGTGCTGACAAATTGTGAGTGAGACGCTGCCAAAGGACATGTTCAAGTCAGGATGAGTTTGATGTTCGTGTGACCTCTTTCCAAAAAAAAAAAAATTGAATTGAATTTTGCTGACCAGCGTCACTAATTGTCATAAGTGGGTATTAGTCTTGACAAGGGCGGGCTGTCGTCTCCCCAGGGACGCAGTGGTCGGCGCCCTGATGCCAGCCAGTATGATCCTGCCAGCAGAGTGTCCTTCCAGCTCGCCCGTCCCCCCGCTGGACTCCTCGTCCTCATCCAGCGTCAGCGAGGAGGAAGGTCCTCCTACGCTGGCCGATGTGGAGGAGCGAGTCAGCCCCAATCCCTGGCAGGACAAGAGGGGGGAGGTGAGGAAGGCAGCGCATCCAAAACAATTGATATTCACGTTTATGTTAGTGCATGCAAACATGTTTGTAACATTGTGACATTATTTTAATGAAAATATGAAGATATTGAGTTTTATTTTTGAATGCGGCCTGTGATAGGTTAATTAAGATTTTTAGAGTTTATCTCTCTATTTTTTCTTTTTCTTTTAATCTTTGTATATATATGTATGTATGTGTGTATTTATATTTTTTAATTACTAGATATTTTTTCAAATTAAATTATAGTGAAGGGCTGCAGGGAAAAGTCAGCACAATAACCGATAGCAGTGTTGTGATTTGAGATAAAACTAAAGATTAATAACAGAACCAAACAAAAGCCCATAAATCCTAATTGGCGCCCCCAGCAGTAGGAAAAAGGAAACCTTGAACGTGACGTTTTCCATTAAAATCCAAGGTTGCCTCTTGGAGGTATATTACGGTAAAAGCTGACGTTGCATAATTCTTAAAGTCCACCTGACCCTGTCACAGTCATGGTCACAGTCTCTGCACCTCCTTGTGTGTGTGTGTGCGCGAGCAGGTTCCGTCCTCGGAGGAAGCCGTCACCCCGTCATCGGCTCTGACTCCCTCTGCCTCCGGCGCCTCGTCACGTCCCTTCATCCCCGTCACCGACGACCCCGGAGCGGCCAGCATCATCGCCGAGACCATGGCCAAGACCAAGGAGGTCAGTCTGTCTGTCTGTCGGTCTGTCCTCTGCCTGTTCCGCTCGGACTTTGCTGACGTGCCGTGTTCCCCTGCGCGCCGAACTTCATTTCAATCCGTCCGTGCCTCAAGGACTCGGAGAGCCAGAGCAAAGTGGTCGGCCCGGAGCCGCAGTACCTGGACGAGTTCACCAGCCTGCTGGTGCCCGACGACACGCGCATCATGGTGGACCTGCTGAAACTGGCCGTGTCGTGTCGCTCCGGGGAGAAGGGCAAGGAGGTGCTGTCTGCCGTGCTGTCCGGCATGGGCACGGCTTATCCCCAGGTGGGTCACTGCGCTCTGTCCTCTGAATTGCTCTAAGCCGGCGGCCGATGATTTGATTGACCTCTCGGGGTCTCTGGGGTGGGGACGTCTCCAGGTTGCCGACATGCTGCTGGAGCTGTGCGTGACTGAGCTGGAGGACGTGGCCACCGACTCGCAGAGCGGCCGTCTGTCCTCGCAGCCGGTGGTGGTGGAGAGCAGCCACCCCTACACCGATGACACCTCCACCAGCGGCACAGTGAAGATCCCTGGTAAGACGGGGCAATCCCCCTGAGGAGACTGCAGGCAAACATTTGTACTGAGGAAAACACAGAGCCGACAGGATGTTTTTTGTGTGTGTTTGCTTGTTTTCTCTCAGGTGCCGAAGGCCTGAGGATCGAGTTCGACCGCCAGTGTTCAACCGAAAGGCGGCACGACCCTCTTACAATCATGGACGGAGCCAATCGGATCGTCTCTGTCAGATCAGGTGAAAACAGGGACTTATCAGCTCAGCTGTCTCGTGGTAGAGCAGGGGTGTCGGGCCAGCTCTAGTAGTGATTTTGTATGTATGTAATCACACTGCGGGCCAAATTTGGCCCACGGGCCAGAGTTTGACAACTATGTTGTAGAGTGTCTGCCCGAAGCCTGGTAGGTTGTGGGTTTGATCCCCAGCCGGATTGTACCAAAGACTATAAAACTGGTTCCCATTGATTCCCTGCTTAGCCCTCAGTCTTCGGGGTTGGACTTGGGCGGAAGGCTTAAAACACCCAATGATTCCTGAGCGCTGCTGCTCACAGCTCCCTCAGGGGTCAAATGCAGAGGACAAATTTTGCATCCTTTGGGATGTGACAATCAGTGGGGCTTTAACTGAACGAGCAAAAAGCAGATTTTATATGTTTGCTGTGTGTGCACGCTTCAGGCCGCGAGTGGTCCGACTGGTCCAGCGAACTGAGGATCCCCGGGGACGAACTCAAGTGGAAGTTCACCAGCGACGGCTCGGTCAACGGCTGGGGCTGGCGCTTCACCGTCTACCCCATCATGCCTGCGGCAGGTGAGACACTGGACTGTTTGACTGCGTCCAACTCCTTCCAAAGCCCGCCTAACCCAGCCGCCTCCGTGCCGCCAGGCCCCAAAGACCTGCTGTCGGACCGCTGCATCCTGTCCTGCCCCTCCATGGACCTGGTCACCTGCCTGCTGGACTTCAGGCTCAACTTTGCCTCCAACAGGAGCATCGTGCCTCGGCTGGCTGCCTCGCTGGCCGCCTGCGCTCAGCTCAGCGCGCTGGGTACGGAGCCGCTTTTCCTTTCTGTTTGCGATTGATACGCACACATTTTCTGGCTTAAGCCGTTTGTGTGATTTTTTTTTTCCCTTTGTGCTCGTGCAGCTGCCGGACACAGGATGTGGGCTCTGCAGAGACTCAGGAAGCTCCTGACCACTGAGTACGGCCAGTCCATCAACATAAACCGGCTGCTTGGCGACAGTGAAGGCGAGGCCCGATCTATGGTGAGCTGAGCTGAAATAGCCCTCGCTCTCTTTTCAGTTCAATAAAAAAAAAGTCTAATTCTGTTGGTCACCGTGCGCATCACATGCTGATATATTCCCACCACAATAATTTCAGTTGTAAACGCTTTAATTGCTTGTGATGATGCATGGTGTGACCTATTTGTTGGTGTAATTACATTTTTTTTTTTCAATCGCCTTGATCTGTTGTTGCCCTCCTTTTTTTCTTCTCTCCCTTCACCCTCGCACATCGTCTTCTGCCACGTTGCATTTTTTTCCCCCATCAGTTTAATTCTCTAATAAACGCAGCAAAAAAGCAAACAAAGATGGACGAAAGGAGGACAGAGACTCCATTTATTTTAAGTTCATGCCTGTTGTTTGTTGCTTGCAGAGCTTTCACAGGCAGCGCGCTGGCCGCCCTGGTCAAGGGGCTCCCCGAGGCTCTGCAGAGGCAGTACGAGTACGAGGACCCCATCGTCCGAGGAGGAAAACAGCTGCTTCACAGTCCGTTTTTCAAGGTACGCCCTCTGCTTTTTTTTTCTCCCCCCCGCCGACTGAAGTTCACAGTTCACGCAGTCCAAGTTGCAAAACTTTCCGCCTCCGTCTTTCAGGTCCTAGTTGCTCTCGCCTGCGATCTGGAGCTCGACACGCTGCCCTGCTGCGCTGAGACACACAAGTGGGCGTGGTTCCGCCGCTACTGCACCGCTTCCAGAGTGGCCGTGGCTCTGGACAAGAGGACCTCGCTGCCCAGGCCCTTCCTGGATGAGGTGAGGGTACCAGGCGGTGCCAGTCTGTGCCAGCCTGCAGCTCGGGTTTTTTTCTCTTCCTTCGTTTTATGCTCCAGCCCTGCTTAATCCTTCTCCCCCCCTGAATTGCTTCCCCTTTCCCCACCCGCCCTGCCTTTGGAAGGTCACAAAGAAAATTCGCGAGCTGATGGCCGACCACGAGAGCATGAACGGCCTCCACGAGAGCCACGACCTGTTCAAGCGCGAGCACGACGAGCAGCTGGTGCAGTGGATGAACAGGAGGCCCGACGACTGGACGCTCTCGGCCGGCGGCAGCGGCACCATCTATGGCTGGGGCCACAACCACCGCGGCCAGCTGGGCGGCATCGAGGGGGCAAAGGTCAAGGTGCCCACTCCCACCGAGGCGCTGGCCACGCTTCGGCCCGTGCAGCTGATTGGCGGCGAGCAGACGCTGTTTGCTGTCACCGCTGATGGAAAGGTAGCCACCCAGCGCAGCTACATCTCCAATAAAGGCGTCGATCAGAAATGTTTCAGCTGTGACTTTGAACATTGCCTCGTTTTTTGTCCCCCCCCCCCCCGACATTCAGCTTTATGCCACTGGGTACGGAGCTGGAGGCCGACTTGGCATTGGAGGAACGGAGTCTGTATCCACCCCGACTCTGCTGGAGTCCATCCAGCACGTCTTCATCAGGAAAGTGGCAGTAAACTCTGGAGGGAAGCACTGCCTGGCGCTGTCCTCCGAGGGGGAGGTGTACTCGTGGGGGGAGGCGGAGGATGGAAAGCTCGGCCACGGGAACAGAAGGTCAGGAGCCAATCAAACAAGCACACTCCTCACTCAGTATTTTTTAACGATCCCATATTATGTCAAATACCACCTTTAGAACGGTTTTATAGTAGCAATCAAGTGTGTAAAGTGCGTGCTGGAATACCTAATTATGATATTGAGCCGTACATAGGGCGCTGATGATGTTCATGCCCCCTGAAACCACCTTCTTTTTGTCCCCTGACAAACATGTGAAAGTTCCATCAAGGCGTCAGTTTTAGCAGAGAGCTGCGGACATGGAGGAAGAATAAATAAATTGTGGCCACAATATAGATATAATGTGCGCACGAAATCCTAATTTGTTCCCTCGAAATTCTAATTTGTGGTTACAAGATAGTATAATGTGCGCACGTTATACTAAATGTTAATTATTCATAATTCCTGGACAGCTGGGTAAGCAAATCAAGCGCTGCTTCTCTGACAGTTTAAGAAGGAGTAAAGGAAGAAGCGCTAAACTACGGAACAACACCATGGACAGGGATATAATAACTGCGTTTTACTTTAGGCTGGGGATGAGCTACAGAGACATTCTGAAAAGCCTGGCAATGCAAGGATGCATTATTAGCGAGAGGCATTGAAATAGAATATTGAATACCAGGTCGCTTCACCGGCGGAGGTACGACTTGGATGCCGGGATAGATTTCATTGTTGCGGAGCCCCAGATATGACACGGGGTTTGGGTGGGGGGTAAATAAATTGTGGTTGATATTGATAAGATTTTGACAAGAACATCATACCTTAAGGACATTCGTAGGCTGCTGCAGTTTCTAGGTGTGCTCGATTTGCATACCCAGCTGTCCAGGAATAATATATTGTGATTTAGTATTTTGTGCGCACGTTATTACTATTTCGTGGCCACAAATAAGTTATTTGTGCATCCGTTATATTTATTTCGTGGCCACAATTTAGTGTGGAACGAATCAATATTTTGTGGAAACCAATTGGTATTTTGTGCACATGTTATATATTTTTCTCCCTAATGTCGTGTCTGGGGCTCTGTAGAAAGCTGAAACCCAGCGCCTTTTTTTGAAGCAGGCTGTAAACATACAGCTAAATAGGGTCACCGAGTTTCTTGCGAGACTTTGAAGTTGCCAAATCCTAAACCCTCAGTGCAGTGTGACAGGTGCAGGCCGGTAACCTCTGTAGTCACCGTGTTTCTCGTCCCCTGCAGCCCCTGCGACCGCCCCCGTGTCATCGAGTCCCTCCGGGGGGTGGAGGTGGTGGACATCGCCGCCGGGGGGGCCCACAGCGCCTGCATCACGGCCAGCGGGGAGCTCTTCACGTGGGGCAAGGGCCGCTACGGGCGGCTGGGTCACGGAGACAGCGAGGATCAGCTCAAGCCCAAACTGGTCAGTGATCCTCAGCCGCAGCTATAAATAGAGAGTTCGGTTGTTTATTCACCCAAACACAGACGCGACACGGAGCATCCGGTCGGCCGCAGTGTTTGCTCTGCCTCGCCGCCCGCGTGTCCCCCACCGCAGCCCCCGCAACCTTCGCGGCACAGAGCTGATGTTTGTGCTGTGTGTGCGCCTCGTCCAGGTGGATGCACTGCAGGGTCACAGGGTCATCGACGTGGCCTGCGGCAGCGGCGACGCCCAGACACTGTGTCTAACAGACGATGACATGGTCTGGTCCTGGGGAGACGGGGACTACGGCAAACTGGGCCGAGGAGGCAGCGACGGCTGCAAAATCCCCATGAAGGTAAAGCAGTTTACACAGCGGAGCGGACTGGAGGTCAGCGGCAGCCCACAGAATTCATTCCTCTTGTTTGTTTCAAGAACGGGGGAGACAACAACAACAAGCTCAGCTTTGGAGTTGTTGTTTTTTTTTCCTAAGGTCACTTGCTTAAATTATTATAGTCAATCAGTCACTACGAATTTCATAGGAATGAAAACAAAAAAGTGCAATTTTTTTAAACACTTTTCTCGTCTCTGAAGTTGCTGTCACATGATAAAAGACTGAGTTCTATTAAAGAGGGAAGAGCACAGTAGAAGTTTTACATTAACAATAATGTGAAAAATAATAAAAAATAAAGTAATAGTGGATCTCCACTTTGTAACCTCTTGTACATTTTCATACACCTTGATGCTCTTCTTATGTATCTTCATATTCCAACAGAGCTCGCAAAGTTAATCTGCTCCCTTTACCCACTTATTGCAAACTTTTGAAAGATTCCCTTTGCATGGAGATAAAAACCAAACAGGTTCTTGATACCCTGGTCTCGCTGTTTTCAGATCGACTCTCTCACCGGCCTGGGCGTGGTCAAAGTGGAGTGCGGCTCTCAGTTCTCCGTGGCTCTGACCAAATCTGGAGCCGTCTACACCTGGTATGTTGGCCGCCGCCGCCGCCGTGGTGCTTTGCGAGCGAACCTCAGTCTCGGCTTCACGTTCACGTGCCCGTCTGTCCCGACTCCTCCAGGGGGAAGGGCGACTACCACCGGCTGGGCCACGGCTCCGACGACCACGTCCGCCGGCCGCGGCAGGTTCAGGGGCTGCAGGGGAAGAAGGTGATCGCCATCGCCACGGGCTCGCTGCACTGCGTCTGCTGCACCGAGGACGGTAGGAGCCTCTCGCACTCGCAACCGCCGTCGCTGCCAGTTGTGGCTGCTGACATCCCGCGTCATGCGGCTGTCGCTGTTGCCTTCGGCACAGGAGAGGTGTACACGTGGGGCGACAACGACGAGGGCCAGCTCGGCGACGGCACCACCAACGCCATCCAGAGGCCGCGGCTGGTGGCCGCGCTGCAGGGCAAGAAGATCAACCGCGTGGCCTGCGGCTCCGCCCACACGCTTGCCTGGTCCACCAGCAAGCCCACCAACGCCGGGAAGCTGCCCGCGCAGGTGCCGCCTCCGCTCAGCTCCGAGACATACAAAGGCGTTCAGCAGATGGCAATGAAGGATCGGCAAGACAAAAACTCGACTAAATTCTTCTGAATTCTCTTGCAGGTTCCCATGGAGTACAACCACCTGCAGGAGATCCCCATCATGGCGCTGAGGAACAGGCTGCTGCTGCTGCACCACATCTCGGAGCTCTTCTGCCCCTGCATCCCCATGTTCGACCTGGAGGGCCGGCTGGGCCAGACGGGCCACGGACCCTCAGTGGGCTTCGACACGCTCAGAGGCATCCTCATCTCTCAGGGGAAGGTGGGATGAAGCATGAAAAAAAAAACAGAGCACTTTTCGAATGAGAGAAGGCAGAGTTCTTTTTTTAATCTCTTGTCTGGTTCATCTGCGGGAGCAGGAGGCGGCTTTCAGGAAGGTGGTTCAGGCCACGATGGTGCGGGACAGACAGCACGGACCGGTGGTGGAGCTCAACAGGATTCAGGTGCGTCGGGTCGAACAGCTGAAAGGTTTCCCTAAATTCCTTGTCTAGAGTTGTCCGTCTTGTTTAGAACTCATTGAAAGTGTTTTGTAAAAGTGAGACAACACCTGAGCCGCGACTGCGTGAACTCTCACCATGTCTGTCGCATTTAAGACTGTCTGTCTGATTTTAGTTTTTTATTTAAAAAAATGTATTTTTTTTTAAACTCTGCCACTTCATTGAGCTGACAGCAGCTGGTGTGACACGAAGCAGGTGTCAAAAGCTTCCCTCCATCTCTGATCAAACCTTTCCTTCGCTCGCAGCCATTTCCTATTTCTCCTCCTCCAAGAGCATCTTTTACCGCAGCTGCTTCCTGGTTTTTAAAGTTTTCAAAAATTGCAGCTGAATGAAAAGAAATCCATTCGAAAAACCTTTCCTGTAGGTCGGCTTGATAGATGATGAAGATTTCAGGGTTGGAATGTGAGCAGCACTGCTGCGGTGCTAGTTCAGACTCTCAGAGCTCGGCTCGGCTCTTTCTCACACTGTGTTCCAGACTGATGAGCAGCACATGTGATTTCTTTCGGGAGGGATTTTTTGTGTGTGTGTGTGTGTGTGTGTGTGAGAGCCCGTGGACCTGTCTGCAGGACTTCCTGGGGCTGGAGGTTGTTCTGTGTGCAGGCAGCTGTCATGTCCAGGACTTGATGCCCATCAGCGGCGGCTCCTCTGCTCTTAGCGGGACGTTAATAAGGCAGCCAACAGAAACATCCACCTCTTCTCACTCTCTCTCCATCTCTATCTCACCCCACCCCCGCCTGCAGGTGAAGCGCTCCCGCAGCAAAGGGGGCCTGGCGGGTCCTGACGGAACCAAGTCGGTGTTTGGCCAGATGTGCGCCAAGATGAGCTCGTTCAGTCCCGACAGCCTGCTGCTGCCTCACCGAGTGTGGAAGGTCAAGTTTGTGGGTAGGAGCTCCGTCCGACCCAGGCCAATTCCAAAATAGAAAAGTTTTCAGCAAATTGGGGAGCGTGTGTTTTTCTCCGCCTCCAAGCCGGATGTGTTTAATTCGCCTCGTCTCCTCAGGGGAGTCGGTGGACGACTGCGGCGGCGGCTACAGCGAGTCCATCGCCGAGATGTGCGAGGAGCTGCAGAACGCGCTGACGCCGCTGCTCATCGTCACCCCAAACGGCCGCGACGAGTCCGGCGCCAACCGGGACTGTTTCCTGCTCAACCCGGCGGCCAAGTCGCCACTTCACATGAGCATGTTCCGCTTCCTAGGTATAAACCGGCTCATCGCCCAGCGAGGGGCTGCAGGGGGGAGTTGATCCCAGATAAACAAGAAATAACTCAAAATATTCTCTCTTTTTTTTTTTTAATGTGCTTTATGACCCATTTCCCTCCCAATAAAACCCGCCTTCACTGCACGGCGGGACCCGGCCCAGTGACGCTTGACGGCTCTGATCTGCTTGTAATGTTGTCTGCAGGAGTTCTGCTGGGAATCGCAATCCGGACCGGAAGCCCCCTGAGTCTGAACTTGGCCGAGCCGGTGTGGAAGCAGCTGGCAGGCATGAACCTGACCATCGCTGACCTCAGCGAGGTGTGTGTGTGTGTGTGTGTGTGTGTGTGTGTGTGTGTGTGTGTGCGTGTGTGTGTGTGTGTGTGTGCGTGTGTGTGTGTGTGTGTGCGCGTACAACGCACTGCCTGTGATGATGATTGAGGGTGAAACTCTGGAACTCATGCAGGAGACGTTTGCCTGAGCGGATTCCTTCTGAAGTGATGTAACAGAGTTTTGAGACTGACTGTAAAGCTGCTGTTTGCATTTAAGCTGGAACGTCAGATAAAACATAATCATAATAATAATAATAATGATAATCACAATGATAATAATAATAACTCATTTTTTAATGCATGTTATTAGCATCCTTTTAATCCCACGTGGTAAAGATCCTGAAAAGTGTCCAACTTGTGTGAACTTGATGAACAATGAACAAACCTTCTGTCTGTCATGCTCAAGCGGATCAGAACCAATCAGATTTGTTCCTGCCTGATCAGCCGGGCAGTGGCAGCCGGAGACTTCCTGTTGGTGCGAGAGGAGACAGGAGCTGCGTGTCGCTGTTCTCTCTTGCACCTCCTGCCGCTGCATCTGTAAAAGAACCTGATTGGTTATAGAATCCAGCGTCACGTTAGCTTGCAAACGCTGCCTTTTGCAGGTTAGAGAGCTGAAGTGTGTCGTCGCCCTGCAGGCGTAGTTGTGCGTGTGTGTTTCCGTGAAGGCGTATTAAAGAAACATCAGTCCGACGTGATATTGATGCACTGTTCCCAGCTACTCAGCAGTTTCAGCAGCTTCCCGGGAAAACGCCCCTCGTTATCCCTCACTTTTGCTGCTTATTGACTTTAATGCATAATAATGACGGCGGTAGCGGGGGTGCGGATGATGAGCCGCTCCCGTTTCCCGATCAATCCCGCCGCCGACGCCACAGCATCCCGTGCCACGTTTTGGCTGGCGGGAATTAAAAATTGGATTTTCTAAACGCTCCTGCAGTTTAATAACTGCGAGTCGTGGGTTGTCGGCGCGGCCCCTCTGGACCGGCGGATTGAATTATCGACGGCTTCTCATCTCGTCCGCACGTGCTCGTCTCATCGCGCTGCGTGTTTCTCGCTAACGACGATGGCGATCGATGGCTGCGTCGCGGCTCCGAGCTGCTGCGCCGACGAGTCTCCGTGTTTTTTGTTTTTTTTGCAGTCGTTTTTATTGGCTGACATCAGGCCTCGCCTCACCTGGCGCTCTCGCCTCTTCAGCCACTGATATCCGGCAGAAGAAGAAATGCTGTCGTGTGATATTTCCTCTGCTGCTGCTGCGCTGCATTTCTTTTTTTTTTGGAAACTCACGGCAACTGCCAGCAAAAAAAAAACGGACGTCCTCAGCACTTCGGATCTGTCAGTCACGCCACTGATATAGTCTACCTGTGATCCGTCAGCAGCAGCCGTCAAGTTTTCAACCGGCAATTTGCATGAAAGTGTCCTGAGTAGGGAGCCGCTGAAAAGGATAAAATAAAAGTGTCCACGGTATGCAAAATTCATTCCAAAGTAGCGAGCTAAGACTTTCTTTATGTCACACGTACATTATATAAGTTGAGAAACCCTTGTGATCTGCATTAAAACCTGCTGGAGGAACAAAAAAGAAACACATTCCTCCATACGTACTTCTCAGATTAAACTTTTAAGCCCATCAGCTCCTTTCTGCCCCCCTCCACTCCCCTCCCCGGAGCGCCAAACGCCTGTTGTACCTGCGTTTCACAGACAGGTTCCCTCCTCTCTCGTCGCTTGCAGCAAAATCAGTCGCCCCAGCCACAATCTGGGCTTTTGTTGCAGATATCTAGCGCGTGTGTGTGTGTGTGTGTGTGTGTGTGTGTGTGTGTGTTGCATGCCTCCTCACGCTGCGATCATGAGCTCCGCGAACCGTCTTTCACCCAACAAGAGGGCAGGGACAAAAAAAATAAAAAGAAAGAAATGATAAAAAAAAAAAGTCCTTTCTCCTCCACAAAGCTGCCCTTGTTTCCACGTTTTTCTTTTTGCCCTTGAGATGTGAAAGAAAGGTTTTAATGGGGAAAAAAATAGGAGCAGCACAAGACTGAAGCGAGAGCAGGAGCTCACGGGAACGGCCGTGCGATGAGAGCATGAGACGGAGCGGCGCCGGGTGTTGGGGGGCAGGGGTGGAGGGCGCAGGGGTGGAGGGGGCATCACAGATGTTACGCGGGTTTAGGATGCCGAAGTCATGTCGTCGTGTCTCTGTCTCCCAGGTGGACAAGGACTTCATCCCCGGCTTGATGTACATCCGGGACAACGAGGCCACGGCGGAGGAGTTTGAGGCCATGACTCTGCCCTTCACCGTGCCCAACGCCAGCGGCCAGGACATCCAGCTCAGCTCCAAGCACTCGCACATCACGCTGGAGAACCGCGCCGAATACGTGCGCCTGGCCATCAACTACAGGTGGGAGGGGCCGGCAAGCCGCGCTTTCCTCAGGCCATCTTAAAAAGCTCCCGCATTGGACGATCCTTAAACTCCGGTGGAGCCGCTTGACATGATTAACACTAAACCCAGTGTTGTTGGGATTACTCCGTAAAAGTAGTTCAACTACTGCTTACTCCTTTTAAAAGTAATCTGATTACTTTTTAAACCACTTTGTCTTTATAAGTAGTCAATTACTAATTACTTTAGTTAAAAAAGATAAAGTAACAGTTGAGAACGTCTTGTTTCCTGCATATAACGCACAACGAACCGCAATATTCTTTGGTTTAGACGAGATGAACTCAAAATAATGTTTGTATTTCCAGCTATCAAAAGCAATCACTGATTTTTCTTTTGCCGCCTCCAGGCTTGTTTGGGTGCGTCGTTTCAGTGACGTTACATGCACGGCTGCAGCATCAATATGCGACATCATTGTTTTTGGTTGTTTTTCTAATTTTCAATAAGATAATTTTAGATTGCAAAATATTTCAGAAAAGTAATTGTAATCAGTACTTTATAAAGTAATTATGATATAATTACCAGTTTTGCCACAATCATCCCGTTACATTACTCCGTTACTTTAAAAACAGTAGTGGATTACATAGTAATACATTACTCACCAAAACTGACTAAACCTATCAGAGGCACTAGTGTCCTTTGTGACATCACAAAGGGCTGATTTCCAGAGCTGTGTCTTTTCAGCGCACATTTCGGAAAAAGAAGTAAAGGATGCGTGTTTGCCATTCCTTAGAACAATGTTTTTCAACCACGCTAGTGTACTGTGACATAACGTTAGGTGTGTTGTGAAAAATGATCCAATTTCACTTCATTGGTCAATCAATCTCAAAGCGCTTTGCACAATCAGAGGAAAAACCAACTGGGCCCCCAGAGCAGCAAAGTGCGACAGAGGGTCATTTTATAGTATTTATTATTGGTGGCGTGCCGTGGGATTTTGTTTTGTTTTTTTTTTTTGCTGCCTCAGAAAGTCGAGTATTTGACCTTCAAACTTTCAAACTTTATTTTTCTATCTCTGTCTTTTTCAGGCTGCATGAGTTTGACGAGCAGGTTTCGGCCGTGCGGGAGGGGATGGCTCGCGTCGTGCCGGTGCCCCTGCTGTCGCTCTTCACTGGTTACGAGCTGGAGACGATGGTCAGTCAGTGGAAAGCTGCTCGTGGCTTCAGTGTCAACTTCTGTTTTGTTTTTTTGGTTTTTTTTCTGTCACTCACGTCCGCTGTTCCTGTGCTCAGGTGTGCGGAAGCCCCGACATCCCGCTGCACCTGCTGAAGTCGGTCGCCACCTACAAGGGGGTGGAGCCGACCTCGGCGCTCATCCAGTGGTTCTGGGAGGTGATGGAGTCCTTCTCCAACACGGAGAGGTCGCTCTTCCTCAGGTTCGTCTGGGGTCGCACGCGGCTGCCTCGCACCATCGCCGACTTCCGGGGCCGGGACTTTGTCGTGCAGGTGAGACGAGTTTTTAGTCAACTTGTTGTCCGTCATATAATTATTGAATTTGTTTGCATTTTCTTTGCTCAGTGAATAGTAAAAAGACAATACTCAGTCAAATTTTGCCAAAAATATTGAGATGCAATAAGAAATGAATCCTAAAGGTCCAACCTCACCTCCCGCCACTCAGTCATAAACAAGGCAAAAGCATCATGAAACAACACAACATGAGCCTGTGCTGGTTTCAGCTCTTCAGTGGTTCCGTCGTGCCCGGGCTGTTTGCTGCGTCGGCGCTCAGGCTGGAGGCGTCATGTTTGTCATGTGACCATAAAAGTGCAGCATAAAAGTGCAGCAACGTGCGTCAGTGGCAGAGACAAAGGCAGAAATGTGATGAATTGTTTGCCAATTTTAAAGGTCAATTCCAGGAAGCCGGATTTTATAACTTGAGCTCAAGGACAGAGCTTCTGAAAATGACTGTTAAAAAAAAAAAAAAAAAAAAAATCTGACTGAATCACGTCTGAAGTAGTCATTGAGAAAAACAACAGAAGGGTGCAGAATTTTCCACGACACCTTTTGAAAAAAATATTTTGTTGTAAATGTGGAAAATTGAACACACTACTCATCAGAAGTTTGAGCAGATGAAGCCACATCAAAGCAGAAGTTCTGGACTCGGCCAGCTGCCACTGTGAACCTCGTATGACCACCTCTGTCATCTCTCCTTCCTTCCTTCCTTCATATGTTCTTCCCTCCCTCTTTTTTTCCCCTCCTTCCTTCCTTTTCCTCCTCTTTTTCTTTCTCCCTTTCTCCCCTCCTCTTCCTTCCTTATTTTCTCCTTCCCGCCCTTCATTTCTTCCTCCCTCTCTTCTTCTCCCCCTTTCTTCCTTTATTTCTCCCTTTCTTTCTCCTTCCTCCCTCCCTTCTTTTCTCCCTTTTTATATTTCTCCCTTCATTTATCCTTCTTTCCTCCCTCCCCCTTGCCATCCTTCCTTCTTTTCTTCCTTCTTCCTTCCCCCTTCATTTTACCCTTCTTTTCTCCCTCCTTCCTCTCTTCCTTATTTCCTTCCTTTCCTTTCTTCCTTCATATGTTCCTCCCATCTTTTCTCCCTCCCTTCCTTTCTTTCTCCCTTTCTCCCTTCCTCCCTACCTTCCTTCCTTCTTTTCTCCTTCCTGCCCATCCTTTCTTCCTCCCGCCCTTCCCTCCTTTCCTTTCTCCCGCCTTCCTCTCCCCTCCCTCCCTTCCTCCCTCCCTCCTTTCCTTCCTTCCCTCCCTCTATCATCCAGGTGCTGGACAAGTACAACCCCCCGGATCACTTCCTGCCAGAGTCCTACACCTGCTTCTTCCTGCTCAAGCTGCCGAGGTACTCGTGCAAGCAGGTGCTGGAGGAGAAGCTCAAGTACGCCATCCACTTCTGCAAGTCCATCGACACGGACGACTACGCCCGCATCGCCCTGTCGGGCGAGCCGGCGGCCGACGACAGCAGCGAGGACTCGGACAACGAGGACGCCGACTCTTTTGCCTCCGACTCCACGCAGGACTACCTGACGGGACACTAGTAGAAGCAGCAGCAGCAGAAGAAGAAGACGAGAGAAAAAGAGACACAAATGTCTGTGGGGAAAAATGTGCAATGAGCTTTAAAAAAAAGAAAAAGCGTATTAAGTTAAAAAGAGGAACAAACGCTGGTTTAGTTTCTTTAAAACACGGCGGAGTGATGAGCTGCACACAAGAAGGAGGCAGCTGTTGTGTTTATCGTCACAGTTAAAGAAGACAAAGATGAAAAAGATAAGCGGCTCCAGCCTATAGCACTGTGGTAGACTCCTCCCTCTGGTCTGTGTCAACTACCTGCCCCTAGTTTGTATATATATGTATTAAAAAAAGAAAAGCAAGATGACTATTGGTGTGTGACAATACGGAACAGTAGTACCGGGTTTTATTTCTCGACAGTAGCGAGTTTCTTTTCTTTTTTTTTTTTTTTTTTAACAGATTACAAGTCAAGGAGGTTTTTAACAGTCGGTGCTTCTCACTCGGCTCAGTCGAAGGGTCATTTTAAGATTCCGACATCTGTCCCACCAACACCACCACCAACTACAACAACAACACTGTCACGTCTGTGCACTGTTACCTTAAAGAATGTACATAATTTGATTGTGCCATGTATTCACACAAAGGTCTCATTCCTGCATAGTAAATGTTAATAAATTTCTGTTCATAATGAAAAATGCCCAGTGCTTTTTTTTTTTTTCTCATTTTTCTTCTTTGTGTAAGGCAAAGCAGTCTGCCTTTAATTTCACTTTCAGAAAACTTACCACTTACTATAATTTTTTGAATCTATGTTCTAATGACAGATTAATATTCTAAATTGACCCGGCACAGCAGATGGAGAGTCTATGAGTGATTTATTTCACACTATCCATCCGGAAAATAGCTCATAAAAAGTGGTAGAACATAAATGGATGGATGGATGTATAAAAATGAACAAGGTTCCAAATTAAAATTACTTTTTTTTTTCTTTTCTTCAAAAGCAGGTCAGAGGATCATTTGGGTTCCGGGCGCAGAAACAAATTGGATTTTTTTTTTGTGTGTGTGTGTGTTTGTCTTTAATTCTCCTGGGAGAACAAGTGGCTCAAGGGTTGTGTCAGGTTGTCGGCATCATGTTGACATCACCGTTCAACCCGGAGACACGCGAGGATTAAATTAATCTGCGCTAATTACCTCCGTCACGTGATCCCAGTCAGCTGTGCAGTGAGCATCATGAGGGGCGGCAGGAGGGCTGTGCCTCCCTCACGTGCTGGAAAAGAGAAGGTGATGTGATGCAGGAGGAGGAGGGGGAGGCGGGAGACTGGCTTACTCACCCATACATCACCTCCTCCCTCAGTGAGCAGTTCAAAGGCTGCGGGAGAAACAAGGTTTCATAAGGGATCGATGTGGCTTAAAATCACTGGAATTCCTTTCAGACTTAGCAGCGCCCCCACCCCCCCAGCACCACCACCACCACCAGCTCCAACTCTGGAACTATCACAGAGTACATTATGCTGCTGCGGATCAGCAGGAGTCAGCACGGAACTCCTCCATCTATGGCAGGGGTGGGCAAACCTTTTGACTGCTGGGACCACAGCGGCTTCTAAAATTTCACAGAAGTGCCGGAGCAGATGGATGGAGTGTTTTGGTGACCCACCTGATCGGAGAAAAAAAATACCATGGGATATAAAGAAAACGTGCTTTAATGTCAACTGAAAATGAGCAAAAGCGTGAAAAACAAAATATGTGTCTTTAAGCCCTACGGCATTTAGCTCTTTATTGAAATGACTCTTAAAACACTGAAAAATGGATGAAATGTGGCTACTTTACGACTCACACAGACTATCAATATAATTTCTTCAACTTCGGTGGACCGTTTTAGAAAGTTTAACAGGCCGCATATGGTCCCCGGGCCGTAGTTTGCCCACCCCTGATCTATGGTTTTGATGGCTTTGTTCATTTTCATGACATAGGCAACGTTTTGCACCTTTAAAAAAGTGTTGAAGAAAGTGTACGGTGTACAGGGGAAATTGACTGACTTTGTAAATCACAATTTGTATATAGGAAATTTAGAATGACAATTATTTTTCCTGTATTTGAAGGATTTCAATATTTAAAAAAAGAAAGAATTGTAATATTTTCTTTTATATTTGTGTAAAGTGAATACCAGACAGTCAGTGAACCAACAGCTTGTCTTCATGTGTGTCCGTCTGTTTCTGTCACGGCCTGCAGACAGGAGAATCACCGATGTCAGAATGGAAAAGATAGAATAGATGTACTTTATTGATCCCAAACTGGGAAACTACACCATTGCAGCACTAAAAACAATAGAAAAAAAATAGACTGTACTGTGATTACAGTAAATACAAGAAACATTCAAGTCAAAAAGGAACATTCAATGAAGTCAATAATTGTTCTACTGACATCTGAAGGTGATGTTCGTGGTGAAGGTTGAAAGTTCCCGGTGTCGCTGAGCTCCAGATGCGCCAAGCCAAGCTGCCACCACCACCACCAGTCCCAACACCTGGCCCCGCCCCGCTCCATCCGGCTTGAGACACCACCGGATGAGATGCTTGAGCGCGGGCGCCGGTTTGAGTGGATCAGTCGTGGCTTTGCGCCAGTGTGAATACCAGAGTAATCACGGGCGGTGAACCGTGGATAACCTGGACTAATTCCTGGAAAGTCGCAGACTCGTTTAGAGCAGGTGTGTTGGAATGAGAGCGTGTGCTCGGCTCCAGGAGGGGCGACAGTGTGAGTTAAGTTGGAAGTTATTATCACATGGATGAAATTTAAAACCAATGCTGACCCCTGACCACAAGAAAACTCTGGGGAAAAAAATCACTCCGTTGCCTTGATTGCTGTCATTGTTTTTTTTTTAGGGACTGAGCCTGAAAGAAAAGGCTGACTCCACCCAAGTGAGTTTTCTTTTTTCTTTTTTCGCCACGCCTCCATTGTTAGTGCTGCCCCCGACCCACCAACTTGCAGCACTTTAGTGCAAGACAATCAGGGCAAAGAGACTAAATTATGCTAACTCTCATTAAACTCCGGCTCACTAATCCCCCTGAACTTTGTCCAATTTTGACTGGGGCTTAACCCACTTGGGGTCAGATTACACTCGGGGTCAGATTACAGTGTCTCGACACTTTCGGCTCACACCAGCAGGGGTACCTGACGGGAGATTCTATCACTCTTGGGAGCGAGCTGATCCCGGTGTCTGTACAGGATGAAGACAGATTCGCCCTAAACCCTGAAGTCTGAGGTAACAACAGTGATGGTCTCATAACTGAGATGTGATCTGAATCAAGATGGCAGCAGAACCTCTTGAAACTTGAAGCTTTTGTACTAATGACAGGACAACTTGAAGTGCAGAGGAAGCCCCCTCTGGCCAACTTGGCCAGAGGGGGCTTCCTCAGCACTTCAGGACTGCTTTGACACCACAGACTGGCAAATGTTTAAGCAGGCAGCCACATATAACAACAACACGGGCATTGAGGAGTACGCAGACACTGTTTCTTCCTACATCACTAAATGCTTTGAGGATGTGACCCACACCAGAACCATCACCACCCGAGCAAAACAGAAGCCTTGGCTGACAGGAGAAGTCCACAAGCTGCTGAGAGCCAGGAACGCTGCCTTCAGAGCTGAGGACGTAGATGGCCTACGAACAGCAAGAGCCAACTTGTCCCGAGGCATCAGGAAAGCTAAAATGGACTACACACAGAAGCTGACTAGTCACTTCAGGAACAGCAGTGATACACAGAGTCTGTGGAAGGGGATTCAGACCATCACAGACTACAAACCCTCACCACCACAGACCTGGGACAACAGCATTGCTCTGCTCAACAACCTCAACAGCTTCTTTGCCCGGTTTGAAGCACAGAACAGCACACTTCCGCTGAAGTCTCCACCCCCTCCCCACGACCAGGCTCTGTGCCTGTCCGCAGCCAGCGTGAAGAGATCACTCGCCACAATCAACATCCGCAAGGCTGCGGGTCCAGACAACATCCCTGGTCGTGTTCTGAAGGACTGCGCAGAGGAGCTCAAGGATGTCTTCACAGAAATCTTCAACACTTCACTGAGCCAGACTGTTGTTCCAACGTGTTTCAAAGACACTACCATCATACCGGTGCCAAAGAAATCCACTCCGAACCTGCTTCAACGACTACCGCCCTGTAGCACTGACTCCCATCATTATGAAGTGCTTCGAAAGGTTAGTCATGTCACATATCAAATCTATCCTCCCCCCCACCCTTTACCCGTTTCAGTTTGCATATCGGGCCAACCGGTCCACCAAGGATGCAATCTGTTCTGCTCTCCATCCAGCCCTCACCCACCTGGACTCAAAGGACTCATATGTGAGGATGCTGTTTATCGACTTCAGCTCAGCATTCAACACAGTTATTCCACAACAGCTCATCTGGAAACTGGACCAGCTGGGGCTCAACACCTCACTTTGCAATTGGTTGCTGGACTTCCTCGCAGGAAGACCTCAAGCAGTCAGGATCGGCAGCAACATCTCGAGCACCATCACGCTGAGCACAGGGGCCCCCCAGGGATGTGTGCTCAGTCCCCTGCTCTTCACCCTGCTGACATATGACTGCACACCAACCTTCAGCACCAATCACATCGCGAAATTTGCGGATGATACAACTGTGGTCTGTCTCATCTCCAACAACGATGAGACGGACTACAGGAAAGAGGTCAGCCATCTGGTCAGGTGGTGCGGAGATAACAATCTCCATCTAAATGTGGACAAGACCAAGGAGATCATCATTGACTTCCGGAGGAACCAGCCCCCTCACCCCCCCACTCTCCATCAACGGTGCTGCTGTGGACAGAGTGAGCAGCACCAAATTCCTGGGGGTGCACATCAGTGAGGATCTCTCCTGGTCAATTAACTCTGCATCCCTGGTCAAGAAAGCACAGCGGCGCCTCTACTTCCTCCGCAAACTGAAAGCATCGGGAGCCCCCCCACCCATCATGCGCACCTTCTACCGAGGCACCATTGAGAGCATCCTGACCAGCTGTGGTCCACTGTGTGGTGCGGAAACTGCACTGAGCGGAACAGGAAGGCCCTGCAGCGCATAGTGAACACAGCTGGAAGGATCATTGGTGCTTCACTCCCCTCCCTCCTGGACATTTACCACGCCCGCCTCACCTGCAGAGCAGCCAGCATTGTGGGTGACCACAACCACCCTTCCCACAGCCTCTTCAGCCTCCTGCCCTCTGGAAGGAGGTACCGCAGCCTCTGGGCCCGCTCCACCAGACTCTCAAACAGCTTCATTCATCAAGATGTCAGGAAGCTGAACTCTCTCCCCTCTGCCCTTACAAAGCAGGCTTGCCCCCTAAACAGGAATTAACAGTCCTAATACCGACAATGCTGCTCTATCATTGCACTTTATCATTGCACTTAAAATATCTGCTGCTGTTTTAAAAATACCTCCTTTTTTGTATGTTTTTAGTATGTTTTTAGTATGTTTCTCTCTCGTTTTAACTTATGTTTATATTTCTGCACTGTGGGCACGAGAGAAACGTCTTTTCAATTACTGTGTATGTCTTGTACGTATGGCTGAAATTGACAAATAAAATTGACTTGACTTGAGCGCAAAAAAAAGCCTCCCAGGCTTTAGAAATTTTTAGGTTGTGGACGACAGGGATCGAAAAATGAACCAATCAGAGGCTGGAACAGTTTCACAGGAAATCCCAGTTCTGGCAGCCCCGGCGGGCCTGACGAGGACTCTGATTGGTTCCTGAAGAGCAGCTGAGAAGGCCTCAGCGTGGAGCCTTGCAGCCTGGATGCTGCATCTTCGCTTCAGGCCCTTCGAACCTGGACGTCACTCCTGAGGAACATCGAAACTACAAAGACGATTTCATTTTGAATCCACCCTGGGAGTGGGACAGGAAGTTACGGATGTCACATGACTCACGTGGGGCGCCTGATGCTGACGCCGCCACCTCTGACTCGTTCGTCCCGTTCTCCATGTGATCCTTGCTGCTCTCTCTCTCTCTTTCTCTGCCTCTCTTTCTTTCTCACGAGTGCCGTCTCGCCCTCCGGACATCTTCTGAGTGCAGCGTTCGTCTCCTGACGATCCTGGTGCCCGTACCAGGTGACTGGATCCGGTTGGGATCAATGGGAAACATTGTCTCCTCCACTCAGCAGCTGCAGGGCTCCTCGCTCGCTCACTCGCTCGCCCGGCTGCTCTGATTGTCTGCTCAGAGGATGGAAAATGGTTTGGGTGGTGATGGAGGTTGCTCATTTGGTCAGATGGACGACTGTCACTGGTGGGAACTTAGGTAACTTAGGGAGCTCAGGTCTCATTAGCCTGGTTCACTGGTTTTTAGGCATGGATAGCAGAGGGTAGAACCCCTAATCTGTTCCATGGTGTCGGGTCAAGACAAATGCTGTCAAAGGATTTTGTTGAGTTTGATTTTGTTTTAAGCTCATAATTGCCCCTCAAACAACCCCCCTCCCTCAATCTTTGTTTGTCATTTTTAGAATATTAGATGTTACAAATTTCAGACAAATTTCAATTGCATTTTCTTGAGCGTTGGAGATTCCCAGATTACTGACAAACTGTAGCTTGCAACAGCAGCTTTTGTGCTGATAGAAACTGACCTGTCCCTCACAACAAACTCCTATATTTCATGTATTGATTCAGGAACCAATTAGCTTCTTTTCTCTTTTTTTTTAGCTTTTGTGAAACACCTGAAATGGAGGAATGGGGAAAAAAATATAGGAAGTGACTTTGAGTCTAACTACCACAGTTTGCCACCACAACGGTACCTTGTAAAATGTGCTTAAAAGACCAAAACTCACCTTTAAACTTGAAAAAACAAAACAAAACAAACTCAATCTCATTTGTGGCCTCGACACATGATTTTTTTTAATGTAAAATTCAGTCTTTTAAAATTAAAGTTAAAGTCCCAGTGATTCAGGCACCAAACAATGCTTCAATTGTCGCACTTTCCTGACCTCCAGTCTGACCTTTTGACCCTGCGGCTTAAGTGCACTTGGCTTCCTCCAAATTAGTGAGAGATAGTTTTCTCATACCAGCCTTGATCAACAAAACTCTTTTCTTTTCTTTTTTTGGTCAAGATGCAAAATGCATCCATGCAGAAAAGTGTCTGGGTGTGATGCTGTGGAAAACAACAGTTTGCCAAGGAAAATCCAAGCAAGTTAAAAAAAAAGGAAGAATTTTTCAGGTTCAGGATGAAAGTTTTTCTTGTCCTGTCTGACCTGTCTGACCTAATTTTATTCATTCATTTTCTTTATGATGCGACAGAACAAAGTGTGTATCAGGCATGCGACTGTACGCAGCCCCCCTGGTGACATGGATGGAAAAAAAAATAATTTGTGGCCACGCATTAGCATATCATGCCCACGACATAATAAACGAGTGGCCACGAGATAGTTAATTTGTGCCTGTAGCGGGATGGTTGTATATATGCAGCTTTCAGTTTTGGAGTGATGCTGATTATCATTAGCGAATCGCAAATAAAGGTAATTATGACCCGTTTTTGTATTCAAGAGTAGGCTGGGGTGGGAATGACAACAATCATTATCTCGTGGCCACAACAATAAATATTTTGTGCCCACATGTTTTTTATCTCGTCGTACATGATGCAGTAATGCGTGGCCACACACCAGGGGGGCTCCGTACGATGGAAATAATTAACTATACACAAAAATTTCAACCTGATTTATGAGAAGTCATAAAAAGGTTCCGCTCACCAGGGGATTCAATGCGAGTTGAAGAATTAGTCCGAAAAACGCTGAATAAATAATTAGAGAAAAAGTTTTGCTGAAAGTTCAGCTTACCAAACCCTTTCCAAGAACACCCCCCCCACACACACACTTCCACTCCCACATACACACACACACACACACACACTGGCCTCCTCCTCCTCCTTGGTGGCTACAGAGCCTGCAGAACTCAGCAGCACCTCCGTCCTTGGCCAGGGAGCTCAGCAGAGGAGCAGAAGCAGCTCGGCCTCCCTCCACTCTGGTCTCACTGCAAGAAACCAGCAGAACTGAGCCGCAACGTTCTTTAATTGGTACTCCACCATATTCAGCAACTACAAAAAAGGAAAACAAAAGGTAAGTCTGAAAACCTTTTCATACAGAAAAGCTTACCGTAAAGTTTGAAATTAAATATATCCTTTCAATTTCTATTTTTATTTAAAATGTACTCCCTTTTAAGTGCACTACTCATTCAAGTTGAGTTATTGTTGTAGAGGAAGTCATTTATTTTGCCCTGAAAAGCATAACAAAAAGCTGAAAAAGTTTTTTTTATTTATCTATAAATGTGTTTAAAAAATAAACGAACGAGTCCAAATTTTGTGGAAATGTTTTTTTTTGTGTGTGGAAATTAATGATATTTAAAGATCAGTAAAAAAAACCCTCAAACACCTGATGTGTTTAATCCTTTGGTTACGCTCTGGAGTGCTGCAGTGGCGTGGATTAACTTTAATAATTTTACGCTTTTTGATTTGTTTTTTTTACTGAAACAGCTGGGAAGGAGGTTGATGGTCGTAAAAAAAAAAGCAGTTAGTGTTTGTCATGGCCCGAGGCAGGAAGCTGCGCTGAAAAGGAGGATTCTTGTGTATCACAGGGCGTTTGAGCGGCTGGTTGTGTGAGGTCACCAGCAGTGAAACGGCAAATTGTTGCAGCAACAGTTTTCCTTGTAACAGGAAGATTTCCCCCCACCGTGGCTCAACCACCTCTGCACTGGACTGTACTCACTTTCTTTTCTTCTCTTTTGTTCCCTTCTTATCCCCATAAGGCTCAAATGTTACACGTGAGTTATGCTGCCTTTCATGTGAGCTGTAATCCCTCCACTTCAGACAGCCTCTTTGTGTTGGCATGGAAAAAAAAGAAACAAAAAAAAAAGAAACACACCCACACGTCTGCTGCTGCTGAGCTCATCCGCTGAGCTCACGCTGCGTTTTCATGGTCATTAATCACTCAAGTGGATTTAAAAAAAAAAAAAAAAGTTGTTGAACATTTGTCTTGTGCAGTTGGTGCAGATGCACACGGTTGGATTTCTTATACTTATTTACCTTGAAAAAAAAGAGACTATTTGGAAAAGGGGAGGCGTCCTCGGAAACAACCTGGAAAGTGATTGGATAATCTGCCTGTCTGTCACATTCAAAGTGGGCCAATCGGATTTGTTCACCGCTAATTGCAGTCAGGTCGAGGCTTCCTATTGGTGGAAGGCTTAGCCCCAAGCTAGCCGCTGCAGGCAATATAGCTTAACTGGAGTCAAAGCCGGTTGGGAATAAAATGAAATCAACCATCTTCATTTCTGTTCAGCAGCAGCAGTTAAGTGTCTTCTTCTTCTTCTTCTTCTTCTTCTTCTGTGGTTTTAACGAGCAATGTACTACAGTTGCTTTCCCGCTTTGGCCGCAACTAACTAACTCTGCCTCCTTCCGCTCAATGAACACTGACCTCCGGTTCCCACAATGCAACCGACAGTCAGACAGCCCTCGGCTCTGTCCACGCGGGAGGCCGGTGCACTTCAACAGGCCTCCTTGTTCACTCCAAACCCCGAGAGAGCCGAGCGGGTGACACACAAGAGGAGAGACTTGTGCCCCGAACTTCTCCAAAGGTTCTGTGTCGGGGCTGGAGGGGAATAGCCTGACCGCGTCACTCGGGTCAGAGGGGGAGAAAAGTTTTAAAGCTCTATAAACCATTCAAGATTTTGGTCACACAGTCAGTGGGCACATGTCACATGATCGTTGGGAAAATAAGAAAATACGGCCCTAATACAGGAAAACAGCAGTCATGTAGCCATGTTGCTAAAGGTCTAGCTATTTTTCTTGTTTCTATTTCTGTAAATTAACTTCATATTTTTATTTGTTTTAATTTTGCCTGAAGGGATACTCTGTAGAAACATTATGTGTCTCACTTCCAGACACACCATCTCCTCATGGTGCTGAAGACATTTATACAATCCACTCAATGCAACATCCACTAAAACTTGAGGTCTCATCTTTTTCTGCAATAAATTCCAAAATGTTAATTTTATCAATTTCCCACCACCACGCCCCCGGTCACCCTGCAGAACTCATCATGTACCTGGAGAACAAAAGCGAGATGGAGATGTCTCAGGCGGCGGCTCAGGGCCACCAGGCCGTGGCGGGGAACTTTGGTGAGCTGCGTCTGCTGCAGGGCATCTCGGAGAGCAGGGACACGCAGAAGCTGCAGCAGTCCGCCGGCCAGTGCGTCATCCACACCGAGGGCTTCGTCCCGGTCCGGCAGGAGGATGGGTAGGTGCACTCCACCTGTAGCTCGCCCCCTTGTGGCACTTTACAGACAAATATTTTTTGGAATGTGGCCAAAACTAGCATAGCAGCTGAAAAAAGCAATATAAATGGTTTGCATTGTTGTCATTAGCATTGTTAGCAAACAAATAGTTGATTTGACAAAACAAAACCAACCCGTGCATAGATAAAAACTGAGAATTCCGAATTGCGAACTTTACAATGTTGCAAAAACAGGTTCAACAAAAAATGAGATAAATGTGGTTTTTTGCTCATTTGAAGTTTAGCTAATCTTTTAATTTTTGTTAACCGAAAAAGGCGCTGATGAAGTTGGCAGCCATATTAAATTTTGAATTTTTTTTTTTTTTTCAAATTCAGTTAATGATATGTCTGATGGTGAATCTGGCTGCAAACTTGGAGAATCCAACTCATTTAATCAAATTCAGTTGATTATATATCTTCCTGATTGTGTTCATGAGCCTGAGGTTTACAAACATGGCACCCAAATGATAAAAAAGGAGGGTTTCGCCCTAAACGAGGCTGATGTTGACCAATTAATCACGCAAACAGCTTTTTTCTGCTGCTGTCATGGGATCAAACTGTGCTTGCCAGGTCTCATTCGGCAGCCTCGTTGTGAGAAATTGTTTGAAACCCGTGAGAGGCTTGGAGTTGATTCTCTCTGTTTCCGCGCTTCAGAAAAAGATTAACTTCCATTCTCTCAGCGACGGCTTGTCGAGAATCTCAAACCACCCATGCAGCATCGCGTTACACATGGCCTGCTGCTCAAATCTGATGAAGTATGCGGCCGTGACATTGCGAGGATTAAAGTTCATTTACACATGAAGTCACACAGGCGGCACATGACATAGTGTACTACAGCTGATCGTCACGCGGCGCCTGCCGCTCCCTTCAGCTCCTCCACATTCGGCCTGTTGTTGTTGTGCCCTTGAAACGTGACCACGGTGGTGTTGGAGGAGGATTTAACCCACGTCTCAGTCAGGTGCGGAAAAACAAGGCAGTCTCGGAGGGCGGGTCCAGAACCTGACTGTGGGCGTGGTCAGTGACCTGGGAGGGGCCATCAGGGGCAACTGACATATCAACAAAGGAGCAGGATGTAGAATGTTCAGCATAAATGGAGAAAACAAACAGGAACAACGACGAAGAAAATTTTTTCCGTGCTGTTTCTATAATTGACCTCAAACAGCCACCATAGCACCGGATGAGTTGCAATCAGCGCTGTGTTCAGGGCGTTGGCCGACACCGAGTCCGTCTCGTCGTCCTCGTGTAAGAGCAGCTGAAGCTTGTTGAATGAAGCTTAACGAAGCTTCATGTTGTGATCCACCCCATTAATCGGCGCCTCAGACACATTCAGCCAATCATAAGCCGGAGGGCGCCACCTCCTCACTGCAAACGCAAGGAATGCTTTAATAACAAACAAACAAACAATTGGAGAAAATCCCCTCAGAAACGAGGGGAAGCAGCCTGTTAATGATCCCAGAGGAGCTGCTGAGGTCCAGCAGGCTCCCCTGTCACACAGCAGCGGAGAGAGGGGGGCGGGGGGTGGGGGCGTGGGAAGAAAAGAAAAGCCATCAGAGATTTAGAGATTACCCGAGGAGGCACCGTTCATTTTTTTTCTCGAGAGAGATTTTCACGTAACAGTTCTTGGCTCGCTGTTCCGTTGCAATGTTACACAACGCGTCTCGTGACGTCCCGACTGCAGTCCAAGGAATTAAAGAGGCGCCTTGATAAGACAAGAAAGATATTTATGTAAAGACAAAGAAGAGAAATCATTACTGTGGTACACACACACACACACACACACAGAAGAACTCTGCAGGAGAACAGGTGTGTTGCAGAATGTGAATGTGTGTGTGTGTTTGTGTGTGTGTGTGTGTGTGTGTGTGTGTGTGTGTGTGTGTGTGTTTGGAGAGCCAGCTGCGAGGCTCAGAGGGCGGCGGGACCCTCAGGTGTGTGCACTGCAGCGGTGCAGGGGCAGCCACCCGCCTTTTTAATGATCTCCTCAGGTGTGGAGTCACCAGCTGCGGCGCCCCCCGCAGGTTGTGCCTGTGCCGGGCTTTTCCATCGTCGCTGTTGTAGTTTACGATCATGTCTTCTGTCCTTTCTGTGCTCTTGAATAGCCTCTTCTTTCATTATTATTATTATTATTATTATTGTTGCCATTATTATTGCTTTAATCCCCGTCCCTCTTGTGCTGCCCAGACGTAGCTTCAGCGTGGTGAACATCCTCAGAGGGAAAACCAGCTCAGCCAACATCTCAGAGCGCTCGCCCCTGCTGAGGTTCTCCCAGGATGACAGGTGAGGGGGGTTGGGGGGGCAGGTTGTCACTCAGCCAAATGAGGCATGATGGGAATCCACGGTGACAAACTCCTGCTCTTTTTCTTTTTCTTTTTACAGCATTTTTGCAAACAGACGTTCCCATTTATTGAGGATGAAACTTCCTGTCTGTCATACAACTTTATGGATGACAATTTAATACTAAAATCTATCTGCATAGATTGGATGGATGAAAATGCTGAGTGAGCCTTGCTGCAGACTCAGCATGGACGCTGAAGAATTGGCTGTTTAATCAGAGCTGGACAACATTTTTTCAATAGAAGAAAGATGAAAAGCACCAATGTTGATTTTTCCAGAAAAAGGTCTTCTCAGCTGGAATCGAAAGCTGTTGCAACTGGATGGAAAAGTAAAATGTCCTGGTTGGTCGTTTTGAATGTGACGGACACACAGTTGGTCTAATCACAACCTCAGCTGTCATTCAAACGCTCTCAATGAACTCTTACTTGATGAATAAGTGTACGTAATCCAGCCGTCACTCCTGTCAAAACACTTGACCAGACCAACTTGACAAAAGAGGAAAGAAAATAAATTCAGCATTTTTTTGAAGTAATCATTTGCAGGACCTGTTATTTTCTGGTGTTACATTAATTCTGTTCTCTCACGTAATCCAGTTTATGGCAGTTCTGTTGTTCACTTCCTGTAGTAAGTCGTGAGAAATTAAAAAAAAAGAATAGTTTGAATGACTCATGCGCTACATTTAATAATCCTCTGAATTTATATGACCACATTAACATTTACACCCAACTGAACAATAGTGTATTTACATAATGAGGTACTCATTATTCGGCTTTTCACACACTGGAATGTCCATAAGTGGGTTTGGAATATTCACTGGTGGAGTTTTTTTTTTTTTTTTAAAAAGTGGTTTCCACATTTTAATATCTGGTAATCACCTGTGTCATGAACTGCTGAACACATCATGTGACAGCGGCAGTGACAAGCCTAATGACATCACGACTGTTGACTCTTTTCTTAATTAGAAACTGTTGTTCATTTCCCTCCCCAGCCTCACCTACATGACCATCCACGACCCCAGCTTCGCCGGGGGCAGCGAGGAACACTGGGCCAACGGCTCCCTGGACCTGGAGAGGAGGTTCCGGCTGGGCAGCGAGGTCACCAGCCTGTCGCTGTCACGCTGCAGCTCCTCCGACAAGAGCGACCCTCTGGACAACCTCAACCTCCACTTCAAGCTCACCAGCAGCATGAGGTGCGAGGAGCGGCTGGCTGGGATCGACCGACTCAAACGCTTCGAGCGCTGAGCAGGAGAATTCGTAAAAGGCCATTCATCAATATTTCAATATCTGCTTTTCTTCTCCTGGCAGGAGCTGCATCAAAGCGTCCAGAGTGGCCGTCATCTTCACCGTGGTCGTTCTCTGCAGTGTGAGTAGAAAAAAACTGAGAGAGAAAAAAAACAAGAAACGAAACCTTTGTCGCCCCCTGGTGCGGTGGCTTGTGCGGACAACGTCCAGCAAGGTCACGGGTTCGATTCCCAGTCCGGGGCTTCTCTGCCTTCTCTGCTGGTCCTCCTGCTGGTCGAGTTAATTGGCCTCAACTCTAAACTGGTTGCAGGTGTGGACGCTGGTTTGTCTCTGTATCATAGTGCAGTGGTCAGCCAGCAGCTTGTCTGCCTTCACACTCAGGCAGATAAACAGGCTGCAGCAAACAGAGACACTGAGATGAAAGCAGGACGAGCTGCAGCGGAAAAGATGAAATACGCCCAAAAAAGTTTTTGGTTGTTTGGCATTTTAAGGTTTAAATGTAAAATATTAAATGAAACAATTTAATGCTAAACATCGATACAATTAGTTTGTCTGTAACCTGGTCTGAAGACACACGTCTGACTGAAACGTGTAGTTAGCCCCCTGCTGGTCAGCTGTTGTATTTTTAATCTGTTCTGATTTCCTGATTATTGACAATGGGCACTGATTATCTTCAAGGTAAACGGTCTTTCACTCTTTGTGTGGATTGTGTGCTGCCCTGCTCACAAACTTGACAGTGAGGGACAAGTTTTTTCTTTTGCTGTGTTATTACCAGCTTGATTGGTGGAGAACAAACTGAAACTTGACCTCCTCTGCACAAAAAATATGCTTTCACTTCAGTTGATTGTCATGAAAGGAATTTAAAAAAAAAGACATGTATAATAACAACAAATAACAAACTTGTGTTGCATGAAGTTCTGTTAAAGTGTCAGTGAACATTGAGTACTGGAGAACGCATTGAAACATGAGGAAACGGGACAACCTGTTCTCTCTCAGTCTCTGCCTGTGTGTCCAGTGTGTCTTGCTGACAGTCTGCCTCGTCTTTGTGAGTCTGACGTCGTCCCTGTTGTGCTTGCAGCTGTTCTTCAGCATGTATCCGGACCGAGACAACCCCTGGAGGATGCTGGCAGTCTCCCCCACAGACCCCTTCTGTATCCTTCGACGCAGCATCACAAACGTGTGACGTTCTGATATGGGCGGCGGAAAAGATTAGATCCGGTTTCAACCGGTTGCAGGAGTTTTTCAGACAACTCAAAGTTTTTCTCTTGACGCGACTCGTCTCGCAGCCATGAATCTCACCGACTTCCGGGACAACGCCCTGCTGAAGCTGCAGGTGGGCGGGCCCTTCGCCGGGGGGATGGTGGACATCACCGACCAGGAGTACATCCTCATCCAGGTGGAGCAGACGGAGCAGCCGGGACAGCGGAGGAGGAGGGGCCAGCAGGTGGGTGTGTCTGCGGGTGCGCCTTGGAAAGAAGGGAGCGGAGACGGGGGAGCTGATTCTGTGGTTGTGGTGGTCGTCAGGTGATCCACAACTGGACCATCCCCCTGCACAGCGAGAGGAGCAACCAGGTGCTGGTGACCAGAACCTTCGAGATGATCAGCAGGTACCTGCACACTCTTCTATTTGTTGCTCTTTGACAGTCAAAGTCAGAGAGTTTGTTTAAAAAAAATACAATGCATGTTTTAAGAAATTATATTTAATAAACTTCCACAAACACAGACTTATTCTGTAGACATTGTCTTGCCAGTTGTTGTTTTTTCCAGGGGGAAAAAAAAAAATCATTTTTAAAAACATATCCAGAAATTGGGAACTTGACAAGGACAAACAAGCTGGCGAAGCGCTGGATTAGAAAAACAGTTTTGTACAAACATCAGTGTTTGCGGAAAGAACAACAACAGCAACAAAAGCCCCTTATGTTTTAATTTTTTTCCCATGATGCTCAAAAAATGACTAATTTCATTAAAATGGACGAACAAACAGAAAATAATAAAAAAGAAAACCCAATGAACTTCTTATTTTGGAGGCAATTTTCTTCCAGTGCCAAAATACCATCATAATAACATTGAAAATCTCCTGTTAGATGCAAGAAAAATGAAGAATAAAGCAAAAAGCAAATAAATAAATGAATGAATATGACAAACATTTCCTGTGTGTGTTTGATCCCTACTGAAGACAAAAAAATACATCAATATAAAAAAGAGGTTTTCTATATCAAAGGATTCACAGAATCACACCAGATAAAAACCCCCGATTCTTTTTACTGGCCATGTGAACATCAGTGAGCAAAGTGCGTACTGTTGTTGTTGACTGTTGCTGTTTCCCGTCGCCACTTCCTGCATTGCCTGCAGCGACCCCATCGTCATCACCTTCCAGGCCTTCCTGCTCGACAACGAGGTGGTGCCGCTGTCCATGACCCACCAGTCGCTCTTTGTCAACGTGGAGACGCAGGTGGCCATCGCCGGGATCATCCTGGCCGGTGTCTACGTCCTCATCATCTTCGAGGTAAATGGCCCATGCACGCATGCACTGCTTTCTGCTGCGTTATGATCAACCTGGTTGGTTGACTCCGGTGTTGAACTCATTGAATGTTTTCGAAAAGGAGGCCAACGCAAAAGTGGGAAAAAACCCTGCATTCTATCGCTTGGCCAGCAGGGACCGCCACAAATGGTTGCAAAAAGACTAACAATGATGGGCTGTCAATATGGAAAGAAGCCCTAAATAAAATTTCTTTTTTTCTTCGTCTAAATCGCTATTTAAGTAGTCAGTGAATGGACTCTAATGTCCATTTAATCTGATTTGGTCTCATTTCAGGTAAAATGGCTGTCAAGTTGTGGGCGTGGCTACAGTTTAGGGGCCAAGCGTAGTGGGTTTACCAGTGGGCGTCACACACAGCACACCTCCCACACATCCAAATATGGAATCTTCCAGTTCAACCAACTGGTAACTCAAGATGGCGCTAATGGTAAAATGCTGGGAATCCTGATAAAAGCCGAATGTTGCACGTGGAGGTCGGCTGTCAGGAGTACTTAGCGGAGAAAGTTAAAACAGAGCAGATGATGTCGTTTGGTAGTTGAACCAATGGCTTTTGATTCCGATGCGGTGACATGTCTGTGGTCGTTCGTCTCCCAACTTTTCAGATTGTGCACCGAACTCTGGCGGCGATGTTGGGATCTCTGGCAGCGCTGGCGGCTCTGGCCGTCATCGGAGACGTAAGTCTGCTCAGTGTTTGACATCCCAAACAAACAGAGGCAGCCTGAAATTCATCCTCAACTCATCTCCACTTGATCGGGTGGAGTCGCGGCCAACTTCTGGGAGGGGAGAGTGAAGAAAGTCGCTGCCTATAATAATTATAACACTCTCTGCAACGTTTATTCAGAGATTCTTTCACTCAATAATACATCCTGAATTATTATTTATTCATTATAAAAATATTTTTGCTTTTTTGCTGTTTTTATAAACCTATTTGCAGCAACTTTTGAATAGTTGATGAAGAACTGCGCTTTTATAACTGAGGAGAAAATGAATGTTTTTTACTTGTGACGGTGATCCTCCACACTTCCCTCTGGCAGCGGCCCAGTCTGGTGACGGTGGTGGAGTGGATTGACTACGAGACGCTGGCTCTTCTGTTTGGCATGGTGAGACTCTTCAGACATGTCCTCGCAGGCTGGGCTGCACACTCAGAGATGGATTTCAAAACAAGTCTCTCTCGAGTATATACAGTATCTATCGTTCCAGCGTTCATTTTAACATGAAATGAAGACCATCATTGACCGCCATGTCTCTTTATTAAAAATAACAGATGTTGACCAAAGTGCTGAGCAGCTACTGAGAATTGAGATATTATGCTCTTTTAATATGCACAGAAAAGAAATTTTTAGTGCATATTGATGCACAGCAACAGATGGCAGTTTCCTCTTTAGATCCTCCTCAGCAGCTGCCGCGTTTTTCACCATTTGCTTAGAAATTCAACAGACAGACGTCTTGAGTGGGGGAATAAAAATCCACCCTGAAGTCATAATATTTAGTGTACAGCTAGTATTTCTGCACAGTATTGATACATGAATGCAGCTGTTCTCCCGATTAACCCAAACGAATGTGAATTAATTTTACATGTAAAGAGTCAAGAGTCGTTCAATACTTTCCACACAGAAAATAATATTTCACTTTTCTTTTTTGTCATTTTGGTCCGATATTACTTTCCAGCATGATGAATAATCCTGTTACATAATCGGAAACATAAACCGTATATATTATATATGTATTTATTTTCCCCTCCCCGAATAAAATGTGTCGTGTTCCTTCCAGATGGTGCTGGTGGCCATTTTTTCTGAGACCGGCTTCTTTGATTACTGCGCTGTGAAGGTGAGCCGCTGCCTGAAACATTTGGAAACTTCACGGATGATGGTCCAGCCGTTGTTCACTTATTCAAACTTACAGACACTAATTCATCAGAACAACAATGTGGCAGGAGGGTCACTCAGCTTTAAAGTCTCACGCGTGCATAAAGAACAGCTCTGACCTGAAGCATTTTTCATCGTGACTTTAAAAACTCAAACATTGTCCTGTTTAGTTGGTAAGAAAAGCAGAAATTGAGAGCTGCAAGCTAGCTTTAAAAAAAACAACTTTTGCTTTGCACCTCCACAGCGTTTCTTTACTGCCCCGACCTCCTTTTCACAAACATTTTCCAAACACATGTGAAATTGAGTTGCTGGATTTGGAAAATGTTCCATCTGGCTGGTTTTCTATCAGTAGCAGGAACTGTATTAGCGGCGACGCCGCTGATGCTACTTTCAGTCTGTTTTGATGTGAGACGATGAGACCTTCATCTTCAAAGTCAAGTCTCCTTCCCACCGATCAAGTGCCTGCTCTGCAGCAGCGGCCTTTAATCCTGAAGAAGGTCTTTTGTCCTTCACGTACAGTGAGGCTCTCCTGGCTGCAGAACACAGACGTCCAGCCGAGCTCATGAATTTTAAGTGAGCCGCCGAACAAGAGGCAGATTCTCCAAATTCAAATGTTGTTTTTTTTCTGGACAATGATGTGAACATCACAGAGCATCTGTTGGTGCACTGAGGTGTGGCGTCACTGACGAGGCTGCTCCCGATTGGTGGAGATTCCCCTGTGGCTGACGTCCCTCTGTCCCGTCCAACCCTGCAGGCATACCAGCTGTCCAGAGGAAGAGTCTGGCCCATGATCATCATCCTCTGCCTCATCGCCGCCATCCTCTCCGCCTTCCTGGACAACGTCACCACCATGATGCTCTTCACGCCCGTTACCATCAGGTGCTGAGCAGCTTTGTGTCCAGACAATCAGTGGCTTCCTACAGCTGTAATTTGTTAAGATCCAACCTGTTCAGTCAAGGTCTGGTGTATTTTGTTTTTTGACGTGGTTCTGGTTCATGTTTCTGGTCAGTGAACTTCCTAGAAATGAGAAAAAGTCCATCTGCTGCTTTTTTCCCTCCACTTTTCGGAGAAACATTTTTGTGATGTCACAAAGGGCACCTCTACCTCTGCCAGATTAGAGACCACACCCCAAGACAGGTGTTGGACCCGCCCCCTCCGAGGCCGCTTCGTTTTTGAAACCTTCCAAAACACGTTAAAGGTCCAAACAGATCGCTACATTTGCTGTTTTCTGGAGAGACACATTTTAACATATAATTCGTCATAAAGATAATGAGTAAAATATTGATCTAAAAAGGAGAAGATATGGGACTTTGATTATTTTGTTAACCCAATCAGACCGATTTTTTTCTCGTTTAAATCTGATAAATTCTCTTAACTCTGGGAAAACACTTTAGGCGAGTGGCCTTTTAAATAGAAAAAAACAGCAGAATATGGTTAAAGCTCTATTAGTTCTTAAATCAGCCGATCGATCCAGACCATCCTGAGAACTGCTCTGCCACACCGAGGCTGTAATTTGCTGCAGGCTGCCCATTCGCTCTAATTTCTGCCCTTTAATTGTGAGGATAAATGAAGGCAATTTAAACGGCTATAAATAGCCGCGGGAAGGTGGCGGCGTGGACGGAGTTTATCTCTGCTGGGATCAGAGGCCCAACACACACTGACTGAACACCAGTCTGTCCTCATCCTCTCACATCGCTCTCTGATGGCCGCTGGAGGGCTTCCCCGCCACTGCCTGATTCATTCATTCATGTATTGATTTATTTTCTCCTGCAGGTTGTGCGAGGTGCTTAATCTGGACCCCAGACACGTGTTGATTGCAGAAGTCATCTTCACCAACATCGGGGGAGCCGCCACGGCTGTGGGAGATCCGCCCAATGTGATTATCGTGTCAAATCAGGACCTGCGCAGAGAGGTGGGCACTTTTCCTGGCTTCTTTTTGGACACACACACACACACAAGCACACGCACACACACGCAGCAGACACTCAGACCAACAAAATGGGTCACATTAGGTGAACTCGCCATAAGAGAAAACAGTCTGTCTTTCTCATCTTCTACTTGCTACGACGCTAACCGAAGAAATTCTGAAAACCAGGCCCTTTGTGATGTCACTGAAACCTCTCACAGTTTGTGACCACGGCCCCTAGCCAGCTGCTGGCTCTGCCCACTCTCTGAGACCAACTCGTCCCTGACCTCCCTTTCCGAAGATGTAAAAAAGCCGTCATCTTTAGCAGGAGGTTGCAAACAGAGGGCTAACGGCTGTGCTGCTCTCTGCAGGGACTGGCAACGTTTTCAGCCGCTGCTCCACTCGAGTCGATTTGAAAAAAATGAAGATGAGGAAGGTTTTTCAAATGAAGTCAAATGACTGAAGCGTCCGGCAAGCAGAGCTGCTCTGCTAGAGACCTTGTTGGCAGTTGTCAGTTATTTACATGATTTTTCTTTTTCTTTTTTTTCTCTCTCTAAAGCTTCGGCATCCCTCAGATAAGGCGTGACATTCAGAACCTCAGCGATTCACCAGTGTGCACACAGTTGTGGCCGCTGTGGGTAAATTTAATCATCTGTGTTTGCCGGTTTTATCTCTGCGTAGCACCGTCTCGTCACAGCCGCCGCTGCGTTTTTACACGATTCCCGCGTCGTGACCCTTGTCCTCGCCGACGGTGCAGGAGACGAGTGGAAACATGCCACAAACCAATTTTCAACCAAGTGGCCGCTGTTGCCTTTGCACATGGCGGGAATAAAAAGAGTCAAAAACCAGAGCAGACGGTTACTGTAAGTTCCCCTCATCCTGATTTTCCACCTAAAATTCTTAACATATACAGAGAAAATTAACAAAAAAAATGTTAGTTGCATCAAACCTGACAGATGAAATTTAAAATTTTCATTTTTGAATATATTCATATCGTAATGTTGTTACACGCACACAAACATTGACCTCCGGGTTTATGCATTATTTAAATTTTGCAATCCTGCGGCTGCTCTAGAGACACACATCTGGCAGATAGCAAAGACGACAGGTAGAAAAAAGGAAATCCCAAAACAGCACGTTGGACAAGGAAGAAAAAAGGCTACTGAGGCTAACGCTAGTTTTCAGGAAGAGGAGGTTGTAAATTATGCATACAAAAGGAAAAGATGATCCTGCCTGAGTGTCAACTGAAAATACTGCAGTGTGTTTACTTCCAACAGTGAAGTTTTTTTTTTTTTTTTTTTTTTTTAGAAGCATCAAATCCTGCGTTCTGCTCTTGCATAAATAAGTCTCAGGGAAAAAAACCCCCACAAATTCAGGAAACTTAATTTGCAAACTAACTGCACTTTGTGCTTTTGAAAACCAAACATCTCATGATTGGGAGTCAGAAGTTTTTCTTTGCAGCGACTCTATTGGAACATGTTGTCACATTTTGCCAAACCCCTGTCATGCCACCCTGCGGTGTGTGAAGAAAAGAAAAGAAAAAACCCGACAAATTATTTTGGGGAAGCAGCAGCGAGCGGCTGCATGTCATGTGTTTTAGCAGTAATGACAGGAAGTTGATGAAATTCCGGCACAAGCATTTTTTCCCCCTTAGTGCCGTTCATCAAAAGACTGTGTGGAAGGGCCAACAGTGTTCCTCCGCCTCCTCCTTCTTCTCCACCTCTACCACATCCTCCTCCTCATCCACCCCGCACCACCACCTCCTCCACTTTCTCCTTCTCCTCCACCACTTACTCTTCCTCCACCTCTTTGTCCTCCTCCTCCTCTTCTTCCTCCTCCACCTCTTCCTCCTCTTCCTCCACCCCTTTATCCTCCTCCAAACCTCTTCCTCTTCCTCCACCTCTTTGTCCTCCTCCTCCTCCTCCTCTTCTTCCACCTCTTCCTCCTCTTCCTCCACCCCTTTATCCTCCTCCAAACCTCTTCCTCCTGCTCCACCTCTTCCTCTTCTTCCTCTATTTTTCCTCCTTTTCCTCCTCTTTTTCCTCATCCTTCTCTGCCTCCCCCCACCTCCTCTTTCTTTTCCTCCTCTTCCTCTTCCATTTTTCCTCCTTTTCCTTCTCCTTCTCCCCCCTCTTTCTCTACCTCCTCCTCTTTCTCCTCTTTCTTTCCTCTTCCTCTTCCTCCTCTATTTTTCCTCCTTTTCCTTCTCCTTCTCCCCCCCTCTTTCTCTACATCCTCCTCTTTCTCCTCTTTCTTTTCCTCCTCCCCCTCCTCCTCCACTTCCTCCTCCCGACGCTGCGCTACGAGCGGACGTGACATTTTCCGGCGGCTTCTCGCGGCATCTGTTCAGTGCTCGTGACATTTCCGCCCCGGTTGCAGGCCGCAGCAGCAGTATGCAGTCCGCTCCGGCTTCCACAGCAGGTCCGGCAGCTTCCGGGCCTCAGTCCAGTTTGTCTTGGCTCGGTTTCCCCGGCGACAGAACCGGCGGGACGCCGTGGCATCAGCGGCGCTCTGCGGCAGCAGGCTCGTTCAGTCGTGTCTGGCCTCTGATAAGGACAGCTTGCCTGTGTGTGTGTGTGTGTGTGTGTGTGTGTGTGTGTGTGTGTGTGTGTGTGTGTGTGTGTGTGTGTGTGTGTGTGTGTGTGTGCTTCCCTGCTTGTGTGTGTGGGTGGGGGGGTAATCCAGGTTTGGAAGGAGGGGGTGGAGCTGCGCTGGCGATTCTGTCCCCTTCTATCACAGTGTCCTTGTGTTTGATTTGTTCTGGTTCAAGGTGCAAAAAGATAAAAAAAAGAAAGGGGGGGGGGGGGGGATTGTTTTGATAGCTTCGGCTGTAATTTTGCACCGAGGGCCACCGGTGGTGTTTCTTGCCAAAAACACATGTGCTCCAAACTGACAGGCAGGACTTTGAGTCTGGCTCTGGAATATGGAGACACTGGCTGACTGTGTTTATGGCTGCAGAGGGGAGAATGAAAGCAGGAGGACTAAAAACCCAGAAGAAGAAGAAGAAGAAGAAGAAGAAGAAGAAGAAGAAGAAGAAGAAGAAGGTTCTCCTGTGGTTGAACCTGTGGCGCCAGGCGGAAGGTTTCCTGGAATCTTTGGATGGATGTTCACCTTCACCTTGGAAGCTGCAATACATCACACACATGCACACAATACTAGACACAATACTTCAGCTTTTTGCTTTTTGCTGTTTCGATGTGTTGAAACCAAATCCTTCAGAGGTCACTGTTAACCATATTTGTGGTTCTGTTTATTGCGAAAGCTGCTATTTCTTCTTCTTCTTCTTCTTCTTCTTCTTCTTCTTCTTCTTCTTCTTCTTCTTCTTCTCCTCCTCTGGCCTGTTCCCTTCAGCCAATCAGCTGCCTCCTTTTGACCCCCTCATCCCTAATCCTTTGCGTCCTCTTATCCCACACCTACCAACATGTCCTCTGCTCCACCACATCATTCCTGCTGGTTCCAACCTCAGCCTCCTTCCACTCAGATCTCCATGGTCGCTCCTCTGGAAACGTCCAAACCGTCTCCGTCCTTTTTCACCAGCTTCAACTTCAATACATCAACGTCGCTCTGACGTCCTCATTCCTGGATCCCCAGCCAACCTGGTAACATGTTAACCTCTTCTGCTCCTAGCCCCGACTCCCAACCCCGACCCCCAGCTCCGCCCTCTGATTTTTTGAACCAGTCAACACCTCAGCTATTCTAAGCACAGTCTTCCACACCTCTCCTTTCACTCCTGACGACACTCTTTCATCACGTGTCTTCACCTCGTCTCCACACTCTCTGTGGTAATTCTTCCAAAAGAAAAAAAAAATGCACATAATGATATGGATGGTGTCTCTGAAGGAACACATTTTATAGGAACACCCCTGATGAACGAACTATTGTGCTGGGAGGATTGTGATTGGCTCTCATGTGGCTGGTGTTCGGGCGTTGCCCCCCGTCAGACTTGGACCATGGTGGCCAATAAAAAAAAAAAAAAAAAAACCTGCGGGTAATTATCACTGCAGCTTCGCTGTGAATTTATTCTCTTTGATGCCAGACCTGTAGGCCGCTACGGTTTCCATGCTCCTCCGTCGAGAAACAAAAACCTGCAGCGGCTGAGGTGATATTTCGGGCAGATGAACGAACGGCCTCGACGGCACCTGTTCCGCTGCGCTGCCTCTGTCTCAGATGATGAACAACACGGTTCCCATTTTCTCCTGTCTGTGTCTCTTCCAGGGCATCGACTTTGCCAGTTTCACCGGCTACATGTTCCTGGGCATCTGCCTGGTCCTCTTCACCTCCTTCCCCTTCCTGCGGATGCTCTACTGGAACAAGAAACTCTACAACAAGGAGTCCATTGAAATCGTGGGTGAGTTGGCATTTGTTTATTTTTGCTTTATCTTTTTGGTAATTCTGTTGAGTGGTAAAGGATAAAGTTGCTCTGTGTGTCCCACAAATCTTGAATCAGTCACTCCAGTTCTATACTTAAATCAGTTACGTTTGAGTATATAAAATCTCACACTACAGAGCTTGAATATTTCCTGTAGCTCTGCGTGCTAAACCTTTATTAATGCATTAGTATTACCTCTAAACCTAGAATTGAAGGCTCTACCTTCTACCTATATTCACATACCTACATTGTAGTGGAATTTCATATGTGGTAGATTATCCAAACAAATGTACTCACCTTTGGAAAAAAAACATATTTAGCCCTCTGTTTGGAGCCTCCTGCTAAAACCGAGGCTTGTGCTGGACCTTCTGCATGTTTATAAAGGGACGGAAATGAGGAGGTCTCAGAGCGTGGGTGTATGCTTTTGTGACATCACAAAGGGATGATTTCCCACGTGTTCATTGAGTAAAAACATAGTTTTGCCATTTGTGGGTGGAAAATAAAGGTGAAAACACTTGATTCTCTGAGTTTGTCGTGAGCCTCCTGGCAGAAATATGGAAGAAACGCTGATTTGAAACGTGGAATCCCAGACGAAGTGCAGGGCCGGAGCTGCTGAGGGGTGAAATCAGTACCAGGGTCCATTTATCACCCGAGAGAGTAAAAAATCCAGGCAGTCTGAATGTGTTGTGTTGTTGCTGCCGGGCTGAAATGTAAAGATTAAAAATGCTCAAACACACTAAGCTGATGAAAGAAAGGAAAAAAACAAAACAACCCACTGCTATTGTTCTTATGAAGAGAACCTCCCACCGTCGGTCCTCACACCACAGTTCTTCATCATCCGCCGCTGCGGTGACCTCATAGATATGTGATTAACTCCCTGAGCCGACCCATCCCACACCTGATGTATGCTTCCCCCGCGTGTCAAAGACTTTCCACCCGGCTGTCGCAGGTGATACCTGCAGCACTACATTTACATTGAGCTCATCAGAGGATCCTGTCAGCCCGAGATGACCCATCTCTGTCGTCGTTAAGGCCCATAATAAATGGGACAGGTCCCTCCCAGCCGCCGCCGAACTGATCACATGTTTAAAGGCCCTCGTCTTCTGCCCATTGTCACTGTCTAATCTTTCATCCTGGACCCTGGAGCAGCTGTGCATAATTCATTGTGTGAAAATCTCCCAAGGTCTCTGGGAAATTTTATTTTTAGCCCTCTGTTGTCAGCCTTCTACCAAAAAAAAAGTTTTAGCAGGAGTTAACACAACAATATCCGAATTTACAGCAGCTGGAAACGAGTGAATTAGGTTCTGACTCCCCAGACTCTAGTGGAGCAGCATTGAACCATTAGTTGTCAAAGAGCATCAAAAGATCTCCAGTATCCAGCATATTTAGCCATCTGTTGACAGCCTCCTGCTGAACCCAGGCTGTTTTAGACATTTTACATTTGTTTAGTCCCAATTTATCTTTCGTCCTGAACTCCAGTGGTGCAACCTTGCGCAATTATTTAATCATTAAATTCACCATTAAAAATCTCTGCAGACGTCCATTAAAAAAAAACACATATTAACCCTCTGTTCACAGCCTCCAGACAAAGGAAAGAAAACCAATGGTTTAACATCCTGCTAAAAGTGATTGTTTGGAACATCCGCATGTTTGGAACAGAAGTGTCAGAGGGGCAGAGCCAACACCTGTTTTCAGTCCTTCTTCAATGAAATTGACCACAGTCCAGAAATTCCGAGCAGTGGAGAAGACATTGTTCATTCAGAAAGGGCGACGGTGGAAGCAGGATAAAGTCCTCACTCAGCTTTGAATAATTCCCAGGTATAAAAATAGCTCCAGAATGGGCTTTTAATCTTATTTACCCTCGGATGATTCTGTTGTTTAAAACTAATCACAAATGCGGCAGTTCCTTTATGCATCTTAATTACTGGTTAGCAGAGTGGGAGAGAGAGAGACACTATTATTTGGCTGTTACTCAAGACTGAACACTCTGTAGGAGGAGCAGCAGGATTTGACAGAGAAGAAAAAAAAAAGGCGGCAACCGGCGGGTGTGTTTGATTTGGATCGAGCTGCGTCTGTTTATCATCGATCTTGAAGACAGGACACACACACACACACACACACACGCACTCGAGCACACTCAACAGTCACAACAGTGTGGAAGTGTTTGTGTGAAAAAAATAAAACCAACTCTAATCAGGAAGAAGTCAACAGTCGGACCCCCTCCCAGAGGAAGTGGGAGGCTGCTGGGTTCTCCAGTCAGGGGACTTTAGGGGAGCAGGAAGTTGTCAGGAGGAGGAGGAGAAGGGGGAAGGAGAAAGAGGGAGGAGGAAGAGGGGGAGGAGGTAGAGGAGGAGGAGGAAGAGGCTTCATCAATTCTCCGCCCTCCTTGTGGGTCAATGTTCCCGCCTCCTCCGCCGCCGCTCACGTCCCGTCACTTAGCAACCTCGCTGAAAGCAGGACGGCTCCTCCCGGCATCCCAACGGAGCGCCGGCCTCCGTCCGGGGCCTCCGGCGCCGCTCGATCTTCACGTCACTTGCCGCCTCGGCGGGGCGTCGCAGTAGCGTATTGACCCCAAACATCTGCGCCTCCTGCTGGTCGAACCCTCGGCTCTTAAACGTGTGTGTGTGTGTGTGTGTCTCCCGCTGTCTCCTGCTCCTCCGTCCCAGAGCTCAAGCACGAAATCCTGGTGTGGAGGCAGACGGCTCAACGCATCAACCCGGCCAGCCGCGAGGAGACGGCGGTCAAGTGTCTCCTGATGCAGAAGGTCCTCAACCTGGAGAGTCTGCTGCGCAAGATGATGAGGACCTTCCAGAGGTGAACATCTCCACATCTGTCCTGCTCATCTTTGCCATTCAGCATGGCTGAGTGTGAAACACACACACACGCACACACACACACACACACACACACACACACATTTAGTGCAGATCCTGATGGCTCTGGGGTTGAGCTGAAGGGAGAAATCATGAAAAACAGCCATTAAAGCTTTACAAGCTTTTTTGCTTTTGACAAGTAATGAGTTGTGGAAGCAGGATAAATTGTAGTGTTTTTGTGAAGTGTTTTTACATCTAAAAATATATCTTTTAAAGGTGAATGGTGTTTGTTTATTTGTTTAAAGAAAAAACTAGAGCAGAGTGATGTAAGAAGACGAAACACTAGGTGGCGATGCGCCCTCCACATACTAGAGAGAGAAAATTACCTGAGTGAGTGTGTGTTGGTTTTTCCTTCTGTGTCTCAGCAGCAGCTCATTCAAATAAAATTAAAGGTCTCTATCTATCTATCTATCTATCTATCTATCTATCTATCTATCTATCTATCTATCTATCTATCTATCTATCTATCTATCATTGTAGCCATTAGTACGTTGGAATGAGACTATTCATTTGCTATTGAACTAATTATCTTATGATAATGAACTTCATTAAACTTTGACTGCAGCTTTCAATATCATTAATCATTGTGAAAATCCTCCGTGTGCTTTGTTTTGTGTCGCACAGACAAATTTCCCAGGAAGACAAAAACTGGGAGCAAAACATCCAAGAGCTGCAGAAGAAGGTATTTTATTTCGTTTTGTTATTTATTTTTCATACTTCACCTCGGGCACATTCCTCACCCTGGGCGGCTGATCTTATCTCAATAATGACGTCGGCCTCCTCGCCGCCGCACCACCGGAGACAAACACAGACAGTGGTGCGATAAAAAAAGATGCTGCTTTTCTCCTCTCCTCCCCGCCCCCCTGCCCCGCTCCCCTACAGCACAGGATAACTGACAAGGTCCTCTTGGTGAAGTGTGTGTCCGTCCTCGCCGTGGTCATATTCATGTTCTTCGTCAACTCCTTTGTTCCCAGCATCCATCTGGACCTGGGTAAGAGCCGCAGAGTCCGGAAACCTTTCGGTGACAACCGTTTTCTACAAATGATATTTGTCTGCATCACGTCGAAATGAGAAAAGTCCATCCTGTAGTTTTCACAATTTGAACAACTGTGTACAAAAACACAGCTCTGGAAATGGGATAGTTGTTGAATGACCACGACCCCAGGCAGGTGTCGGCCCCGCCCTCTGAGCGTCAGTTTTTGCAGGAGGCTGTAAACAGCGGGCTAAACATGCTGATTCCTGGAAGTTTAGAGATTTTTCTGGAGATTTTTTTGGTCACGCTTTACTTGAATGTTGAATGGGCGTGCATAACACTGCCTTGGCGCTGTCATAATCATGACATGGCAGCTGTCATGACACTGTATAATTGCTTCTGGCTGTTGTGCCATTTGCTAAATCTCACTTTCACTCATGATCACACTTTAAATGCCAAGTTGTCATTGTTTGTCATTGTTATTTCACCGAATGACACTTTCACCGAATGACACTTAATGACAACCATCATGGGCATTTATAAAGTGTGAGGTCATGATTTTGACAGCGTCATGTCAGTTTTTTTTCAACCCGTTCACGTGAAGTGTCTTTTTTTTAAGTCTCTGCAGGATGAAAAGAGATAAATGAAAAGAAAAGTCAATAAAAATTGTGTCTCTTCTGACTTGTTTTCGATCCAACCTTTTGTGCAAGTGGATGATTCAGACGAAATGTTCATCACCTCAAAGTTGCAAAGCAAAAGGAGACTTTACAAAAGCGCATAAATGTGCTCCCCAGTCACCCAAATAAGTGACGCAAGCTAAGCTCTGTGTCTCTTAACGAATGCGGCCGCTGAACTCTGATTTATTTGGGGCCGGTGCGGTTTCATTTGTCCTGTCCGTCAGGCGCCCCGGCCCGCCGAGTCCCCGACCCCGCCGGCCCCTCGCCGGCCCCTCGCCGGCCAAAACACGCTCAGTTAATTACAGGCAGCGCTCAGGTTGCCTCCCGTGACATTTATTAAACGGGGACGGCCGGCGGCCAGCGTGTCCTCGGCCCCGGAGGAGGGACGCGGCGCCGCTCCAAACATGGCCCTCATTAACGGCCGCGGGTCAGCCTGCTCAATCTGTTGACTGGTGTGTGTTTTTAAGCGGCCAGCCTCATTAAAACAACATTAACTTCACACGGAAAGGTTTAATTTCAGTCTGATTATTTCCTGGCCGCTCGCTCCCTCTGGAGCCGCTGCAGCAACAGCTGCTGGAAGCTCAGCGAGAAGGTCTTCAGAAGAGAGTCGCTCAGAAAACAGAGACATCAAATCCTTGGCAAGGATGTTTGTCCCTATAGTAGTGATAATAGTGACAGTGATGATGATGATGATGATAATAATTTTGCTTTTATTCTGTATATTTATTTATTATCTACTTCTTTATATATCGCGGCAAAACTAATTTTCAAAGTGCCCGGCCTGCAGTCATGAAAGTAGCAGCAGATTTACTTCTAAAGTGTGAAATGAAATTGATTCGCGCTCTACGTCCCTGTCGAAAAAGTCTTTGACCGAACCGCCGGCTGAAAAATGTTCTCAGCCTCAGCCATCATCCATCAGCTCGTGGGCCGCCTCGCGTCCTTCTGATCCGCATCGTGAAGAAAAACAGAGTTTGCGAGAACAACGGTCTGGAACATAATTATTTTATCAGTCGGTTCAAATCACCGTTATTAAAGCATAAAGTGGGGAAAAAAAGGCTTTAAAAAAAGGGCAAAACCATTATCACAAAAGAACGATGGTTAGAAAATAATCACAGAGTGACGAACGGCCAAACTGTTGGTGGGTGGAGATGTGGTCATGTGACCGCTAATTGTTGATAGAATGTCATTGTCTGGTGCCAACATGGACAAAAATCATAAAATAAATGACACTACACATATTAAAACATACATCTTTAGGTACTTGCAGCTCATCAAACGTTTTTGAAGAATAAATAATGAGACAAATTTCAACTAAAGTGTAAAATACACTGATAAGAAGCATTTTCTGATGTTCCGCTTCCATGTTGTGGTGGTTCTGACCTTCAGCTCTTTGGTTCTGTAAAGGCTGATGGAAGGAAGAGGGAGAGTGATGAGAGGCGAAGAGTGAAGACGAGTGTCAGGAATCAAACCTGCAGTCAGAACTCTGCTGAAACTCCTGCGACTCTCCGGCCTGTAGCTGAAAATGACGAGCACGATCCAGAGCTCCGTCACTCGCCCCCTTCTCCTCTTCTGCCTCTTCTGTCCTTCTTCGCTAACGCTCACAAGTTGTGAAGTTATTTCCCTAAAGACCTTGGCCGGGACAATTAGTGGCGCTCACCTGTTTAATCAAATCGTCCTGAATGATTGCACAGCGACGCCGGCTTGCTCTCCTGCTGCTGTCCTGCTGCTGCGACCACGGTTCCGAGTCAAAAGCCTGCTTTATTTATTTATTTTTTATCACTTCAGCAAGAGCTTTTAACGGAATCAAGCGGAGGACCTTTCAGTTATTTCTAAGATGTTTTTTTTTTCTTCTCTTTCCTCCCCTCTGTCTTCAGGTTGGATCGCCATCCTCGGTGCTCTCTGGCTTCTGGTTCTGGCCGACATGCAGGACTTTGAGATCATCCTGCACCGGGTGGAGTGGGCCACGCTGCTCTTCTTCGCCGCCCTCTTTGTTTTGATGGAGGTAACCGTCTTCTTCTTCTTTTTGTTTACCGCCCCCAAGTCTGAATTCTTGGAGGTCCATCCCAGCTGCAAGTCAATACAAAGTTGTTGTTTTTTTTTTTCGCTTGGTGAATTATTTATAGCTGTTTATCTCAGATGGACCATAGTTAAAAAACAAAAAACAAACCAACATTAAAAAAAAAACCAACCCAAACAGATCAGTGAGACATGGCCCGTCAGTTTATTTCAAAGGGAGCACTGGAATACAGTTAGCCAAAGCTATGCTGAGCTAATTACAGCAGGGGCTGCTGGGGAAGTGGGGGTTTATCTGGGCTTCCCCTCTGACGAGCAGATCCACAGGAGACGAAATTGGATCAGCGCTCAGATGTGTTGGCCAGTCAGCTGCTGAGCTCCTCGTCCCGGAGGTAAATATCAGTCTGTGCACCTGCGAGCCTCCCTGTGAAAGACCAAAAAAAAAAAATGCATACAGTCGGCGCAACAAGCCGCTCCGGTGTGTCTCAGAGCTGAATGCCTCCAACAGTGAAGTGTGTCAGGGATTCTTACACAGCCGACAGTGTGGGAGTATTTCCTGCCAGACAATAATGAGAACAGATACTGTGCAACGAAAAAAAAAAAAAACAAACACCCAAATTGTTCATCCCTGTTGCTTCAGCCCAAAAACTGATCCAGAGCCTCCTCCTGCTCCTTCTCTTCCTCCTCCTCCTCCTCCTCCAACTCCCCGCTCGCAGGCGCTGGCCCAGCTGCAGCTCATCGACTACGTCGGCGAGCAGACAGCGCTGCTCATTAAGGTGAGTCTCAGCCCCCACAATTACCTCCCGCAGCTCCACGGCCTGATTGATATTCGGTCGCAGGCGATGCCATATCGCACTTCATGCATATCGATCCTCTCACGCGCTCCGATACTCCCAAATTCAATTATTTTTTTGTGTACGTGTGTGTGCGACTCGACTCCTCCGGCCTGCAGCAGCTGACGGGGCGTCTCAGGTAGATTTTCCAGCCACCTCACCAGGCCCTCATCACGCCTGGTGAGGTGTCTCCTGCAGGTGAAATTGCTGCAGTAATGGGTTTGTCAGCTCCTGTTTGGTTGCGGGCGGCGCTGAGCCGAATAATCACGGATGACAGGTGGGCCGGCGCTCCCGCCTTCTTGACCCGCTCACAGGGCCGGCTGAGGGAAACACGCGGCGGTTTGTCTTTGTTCGCTGGGAGGAGATCCGAACTCACAGCGACTGGCCTCGTTTTCTCCCCGGTGGCGGTAAAGACCAGTTCAAGCCATTGCTGGCTGTGTACAAAAAAGACAGGCGGAGCCGCAGGTTTTCAAAAAAGGAGGCAAACGCTTTAGTGTGAATGACCTGCATTATAATGTTTGGCCAGCAGGGGTCGCCAAAAATGGTTGCAGAAAGACTTAAAATGACTGGCTGTCAGTACTAAAGGAGCTTTAAATTCATACTCTCACAAACTGGAAAAAAACAAATTTGTTGGTCGTAATCACTATAAGAAAAAGATATCACAAAATAGGCTGTATTTTGTCTGATTTGGTCTAATTTTCAGAAAAAAGGACTAAAATGTTACGGGTGTTAGCTTACTGGCGGGTGGGCAGGCCTTGGTGCACACACTGCAATCATGCTCCAATTGCTGCTCACACCTGGTACCTCACACACATCCAAATATGGAATCTTCCGATGTCAAATCAAACTGGACACTGTCGAAGCAGTCTCTCCTAATCTAACCTGACTCTGCCCATCTTCATGGACTGTCAGTGGTTCAAGGAACAACAAGCAGGATGTTAGGTGCAGAGAATGAAGACCTTTAAAATGTTCAGATGTTTAAAATGCAAAATTTTCAGATCAGAACTTTTATACCAGCGGTGGCGAAAACAGTTCTGACAGGAAACTCTGAAGGTGTCTCTTCCAGCTCGTTGGAGGTCGCTAGCGCCAAGGACAACTTCAACGTATTTTTTACGACGTCGACGTCGGAGTCTGAGACTTTTTTTTCACAGATGGCGGCGGCTTATCTGACCGAGCACCAGCGAGCTAAACTGGCTCCGCTGATCATCAGAGATAGTTTGGCCGCTTGTTGTGTTTAAGATTGATGGTTTGTCAAACACGCCGAGGCGCTGAGAGAGACATGGATAATGGGATTGTCAGCCGCAGTTGTTGTTGATGTTGATGTTGTTGCTGCTGTTATGAGAGACGGACGGTCGGCTCTGTACGCCACACTGCGACCGGATGATGCGTGAAAGGGTAAAAGACAGGAAAAATCAACCTCCTATTCTGAAAAATTAAGGTTAGTTAACTATAAAAATGACACATCTATTGGGCAGCTGGAATTTCTCTTTTTTTCTAGTTGCGATGTAAAGCCTTCGGATACGAGACATGTCCAGACACCTTTTGAGCAGGATGAATGAGCTGTTTTGTGACCCTCCCTCAGGCCGTCCCAGAAGACCAGCGCCTGGCCATCGCCATCATCCTGGTCATGTGGGTCTCAGCTCTGGCCTCGTCGCTCATCGACAACATCCCCTTCACTGCCACCATGGTGAGAGTGGAACATCGCAAACACACACAAACGCACGCACACACACACACACACACACACACACACACACACACACACACACACACGGCTCGAAAAAAAAATTCACACTGATGTATGAAGTCTGAATACATCCAATCTTCTGACGCTGACATTTTGAAAGCAAACAAACAAACAAAAAAGAAACACTCTCCGAGGGTCACGACTCACTTGTCTGAACTTTTATATATATATATATATATATATATATATATATATATCAGGATGAAAAGTACGAAAACTTCGCTGTTCTAAAAAAGAAAACCCAAAACATTTATTTCTTTTCAATTTCAGGTTCGCTTTATTTAAAAAAAAAAAAAACTCTGAGTCACAGTGCAACTGAATTGCGAAGATTTAATATCTGAAATCTTTGTGATCAGTCTTCCAAAAGCTCAATTTAAAGGAAAAATGTTTTTGGGCCATCCTTCGTGAAAATTGCCTCTCTAGTGTTGAGTTGACCACAAAACAAGCAAACAAACAAACGATGAAGGCTTGTGAGTGTAGCTGCTGCTAAAGATTTTTTTTTTTCGTAGCCTGTGTTCACAACACTTTGACATTGAAGTTTTTTTCATGATGGAAAAAAAAACTTTTTTTCCATCATGCATCAGTAGTAAAGCAAGATGTTTTGCTTTACTGCTGTCCGGCTTTGAGAAATATCTAGCTATAGTTTGTCGACTCTTACACAAACTGAGGAAGGGCCCACTGTGTAACACTGTGTAACTCTGCGAACACTATGTAACACCGTGTAACTCGATGTAGCACCGTGTAACACTGTGTAACACAGTCAAACTGTAACTACATCTGCAGTCTTCACAACCACGTTGCCTGCATTTGCGCCAAGGATAACAACTTTGATTCCATCCTCATTTGTGGTCTGCACGAGTGACAAACATGCAACAGCGCTACGTGAGGCACGCAAAGAAGCGACTGAGTTGCGACTGGCCGCCGCTGCTGCCGTCCTAAAACTCCGTCTCAGACGCTCATGAGTTGTGCAGCAATTGGACCGACCGTCATACGTCCTCCTTTGTTGTCAACTGTCTGTTTTTGGCTGAGAATTAATAGATGATGTAGAGATCAGCGCTCCGGAGGGCGCGGCGGTGCCCTCAATTAAAGTGACATTCCGCGAGAGAGAGAGAGAGAGAGAGAGAGAGAGAAGAGAGTTCTGCCGCTGACGTAGAGACGACGCAATCAAAGCAGCGGTTCTGATAATCCTGCAGTCGTTTCTCCTTTTGTCATCTGCAGCACATTCAAGTGCGTGCGACTGTTGATGTACGACGAACCGCAGCACCGTTTGTGTTTTTTTTTGTTTTTTTCCCCTTACTGGGTGACTGATAAGAAGAGACGTCCTGATAGCGGCGATAAAGTGCAGCTCCAGGAGGATTCTGAAGCTTCCTGCCATTCAGGGCAGAAAGGAAAAAAATATCATGATTGAATCTGTGCAGGGAAACTTTTTTAGTTTAAATTTGTGTCTTTGAAAGAAAAATATTGCTACACTCACTTTTTTTTTCTTCTTCCAAATATGACATGGCTGTTTCAGTCGTCACACTTGACAGAGTAGACAGCTGATAGATAGCACTCACTTACAAGATCTGCAGTGGTAGATGTGGACTTTGACAGTGAAATGGGCAGTAATATATTGTGTACGTTTGTGAATTTCTGACCAATCCTTGAGGAAACTCGTTAAATTGAAGACCAGTACGGACATTACGCCGGTGTTGTATCGCGCTCCAGTTGTTTTGTTATTGTGCGACGAACGAGGTTAACCGGAAGTTAACATGCTGAAAAGACTCACATCGCCCCCTAGTGTGGGGGAGGAGGACGCGATAATCAATAATAATTGCTTTTCTCAGCTGCATGTAAACTGGGACAAGGAGAGAAGTCCGATTAGACGAGAAAACCAAATTCGATTACGCGCTACATGTAAACGTACTGACTGTTGAGTCTAAAAAGGATTCAGTCAAATATTCTGAAAAGAACAAATTGCCACAGAGTTTTTTCACTTTTGATGAAACCCTAACGTGTTTTCAGAAATGCTTGAGCGCTGAATGTGGCTCTCACGCAGGATTGGGCTTATCAGCTGCTGTATGACGCTCTCCACCCCCATCTCAGCCCCTCATACTCTATGCCCCTGTGGGCCGCCGCAATGTTTTAGCAGCAGCAGAACTCTTCAAAAGTCACATCAACATCCCTCCACCAGATACCAGACTTTTAAAAACAGCAGCGCCTGTTTCCAAAACATCCAGTCCCACTCTGGTTCTTTTTCAGATTCCAGTTCTCATCAATCTGAGTCAGGATGCTGATGTGAACCTGCCAGTGAAGCCGCTCATCTTCGCCCTGGCAATGGGAGCCTGTCTCGGGGGTAAACACACACACACACACACACACACACACACACACACCCCTCTTTTTAGCCTCTCCGGCCAGGTCGGCCAAAAAGTAAACACCCCCCTTCAAGTCACCGGAGGACTTTGTGGTTGATCCCCAGTTTGAAAGGTGTGGTGGATCTTTATTGATGGCGGCTGCCAGACGGAGACATCACACACTCCAAGTGACAGCCGCCATTTCACATGGCCTCGTCACCCCCTGGAGGGGGAGGGTCATACTGCGCTTTTTTTTTTTTTTTTTTTTTTCATCTTTTGTGTGAGATCAGCACCAGAGGTCCTGGTCGGTTCGGCCCCCCCAGCCACCGTCTGAGTGGGAGGAGAACAGCGAGGCCGAGCCTCAGAGAAGCTGTCAGAGTGTCTCCGTTTAATCAGCGGCGGCGTGACGGCTCCGTATCGATCAGCGCCATGATGTCGCGCCTCCATCCTCCCGACGCTGACACTTTTGAAGATGTGGGCAGTATCGAGCGGCGGGATGGATGCGGTTAAGATGTTGCCGACCGCCGAGTGGAAAAGAACAGTGAAACCTCGAGTGAAAAAAGAGCATTCATCTTACTATGTGCAGCACTGCATTGAACCCTGTGGGAAAAAATGCATAAAAACATAAATATATATATACAGTATGTGTATGGAATATATAATTATATATTTTTTAATTAATTAATATGTAAAGATATATTTTATATAATCTATGATGTATACTTTATACTGTGTATATATGTATACTGTGTATACACATATACATACATACATATGTATATATAATCAAATAGTGATATGTAATGATATGAAGTATCATATGTATGGCATGATATACAGTATATAATATAATGAATAGAAATACAACTAAAACATATGCATATGTGTTAATGTGAATGTTTTTTTCTGTCTGTTTAGGGAACGGCACATTAATAGGAGCTTCAGCCAATGTGGTGTGTGCCGGCATCGCTGAGCAACACGGCTATGGCTTCTCCTTCATGGAGTTTTTCAGGTAAAAAAAAAAATAAAGCTAATTTTCTTTCTTCAGCCAAACACATGAAGCAGTAACACAAAGAACAAAAAGCATGAAGGGAAAATTGCTATGGTGGTTAATCAACCACACTGTTGATCTCTTAGATGAGGAGCTGTGCTGCCTCAGGGGCTAATTACACCTGAATCTATATATCGTATATTCGACAACAGGAGGCGCCGATGCTTCCGATTAAAGTCCCACAATTCAAATCCTGAAGCGTGAACGCCCGACATTCCTACCGAGTCCTGCTGGTCAGGATTAATGGGCCTGGTGGCCGTGTTGGGTGAATTTCACCTGAAGATGCTGTGATAATGCGTTTTTTCAAGAGATAATTTTAGCTTTTTTCAGTTCATTTCCTTTGTAGCAGTAGCACTTGGCAATATGGTCAGTTCGTCAGCTGCAGTCCAGCAAAAAAGGAAAAACAAGACAATTTCGTCGAAAGAACGAGAAGCACAAAACCTCCTCCTGACGAGTGACGCTAACAAGAAGAAACCAGTTTTCAAAAGCTGAGCAGGAAGCTGACGAGCCATTTAAAGCTCGCAGTGATCAGAATGCCTCCCGGGCCGCCGCCACCCATCCTGGTGATGCAACGGCTGGACACGGAGCCGAGTGCCGGAGAAGGCTTCACTTTGTCTACCACCACCCACACCACCACGTCATATTAGTTTTTAGGACTCGAAGGAAGTTCCTCAGGAATCCTGAGGGATTATATCAGAGGGTTTTCTCTCCTCGAACACGATGTGTGACACTGTGTTAAAGGACAGAGAAATCTGAGGAAAACCTCTGTCCCTCTGTGACCTAGCAAGCTAGCTTCCTAAGATTTCTGCCACAGTTAGCTTGCTAAGCTAACTCTGGTCCTGTCTTCTCACAGTTAGCCATCTAGCTAGCTAGCTAGCTAGCTGGCAGTAAGACAATGCTTGGGGAGCAAAGTCTTTGTAAACCTTTAGTCCCTCTCTAAGCTAGCTAACTAGCTAGCTTATACAAACAGCCCAGAAAAAAAATTCCTCGGGGGGGAAAAAAAAGTTCCTCGGGAATGCCAAGGCTGAGGGTTTCCCAAGATTTCTCTTCTCACCTCGTGTCACGTGTTTCTTAGGAAACCCTCAGTCTCCCCCTTGCTAACTAGCTAGCTCGCACAAGCTGGGGGGAAAAGTCCAGAAAAACATCTGAAACCATAAAAAAAGAAAGGAAAGAATAGAAAGTTGGTAGATGAAATCCATGTCGGTCTGACTGAGTGTGGATCCATCCTTGGATGAGTCGCTTTAAAAGTGCCATTAATGATGACGCTGGGCAGTAAGTGGGCCACCTCCCTGGTCGCTCGCTAATAATTTTTTCGTGTCGCTGACGCAACGGCCGGACACGGGCGTGCAATTTCCCCGCCGGAGAAAGAGGTAGAGGAGGAGGCGGAAACTCATCAGTGGCGTTGGTCCCGCAGGTTTTATATGTAATCGACAGGAAATAGAGGGTCACGTGACTGACGGAGGCGCTGCTGAGTGTCTGTAGTGACAGGGATGTTGCAGGTCCTGTTTGTTCTACTGCGGCTTTTTGCTGTGTTGTTGTTGTTTTTTTTGCAACAGGATGGAATGACTAGTCACATTAGTCATAACACGCGTGCACACACACACACATGCACACTATTTTTCCTTTTTGTGGGGGCAGGTTTGTGGGTGAGAAAGAAAAAGGAGCTGCTGTGATTAAAGCATATGCATATAATAGCATTTTTGAATCTGTTTCACTTTTTTTGTAAAAAAAAAAAAAAAAAAGAAGAAGCAAATAGTTACTTTTTTATTTTAAGTACATTTTATTTATTTTAACGTATGCTTTATTTTAAAAATATGAGGCGATTTAGATGGCGTGTGGAGCCTCAGTGCTACAGTGGTCTTTGCATCTATATGCATCTTTTCAGGCGGTGTGCAGCAGTTTGCAGTTGTAGTTGTTTGGAAGCTAGTCTCAGATTCTGTGTTCCTGGCTGAGTGATTCATTTTTTCTTTTATTTTTTTGGCAACTTTGCCCGGACCTTTTGCTGCAATGTGCCCGAATTGTTTTGGGGAGAGGGAGGAAGCAGGAGAGTTTGTGATAATGAACAGGTGGTCCTGTGCATTGCATATGCAAAACAATTATCGGTAACGAAACCAAGAAGCCAACTTTCTGTTTAATAGATTCTGTTGTCACAGTGTGAGCCAAGAATCTTGGCAGACGTTTCAGCATTACGGACAAATATTCATCATACACCAGTGATGGATGGACTCGGCTGTTCGGTTATTTATTTTAAATGTGTGAGTTTGGATGCTGCGATAGCTACACAACTTTTTACGCTGTAGTTATTTTGTAACTCTTGGGGTTGGTGCAGCTGCATCCTGTCGGCTATCACTGTCACACCGCTGCCGCCGCCGTGCTCTCGGTGAGTGGGGCAGAAGCGTGGCTCCGGGGCTGCATCGCTGCCTGTAATTGGCTGTCTGTGGCAGAGGTCACAGCTGTGCAGACAGACAGGTGAGCCCAGGGAGCAGCGAGCGTCTGTGACTGCAGACAGCTGGGACTGACTGCTGCCGGATCAGCTGCTACAGCATCCAGAGCTCAGACGAGCCCCACGGGGACCCAATGCCTTTATTTTTTCTCTTCTTCTTCTTCTTCTTCGTCTTCTTTTTTTTGTCAGAGCATCACAAAGGGAGAACGAGGAGCCCTGAATAGCCCAGCAGGTAGCCGGAGCTGTCTGTGTTGTCTCCGTCTCGCCTCTGGGGGCCCGAGGTGCCTAATCTGGTCCAGCAATTAGCTTGGCTGGCTTCTGACTTTGCCACATATTACAAGAACACAGTCCAGGGGTTGTTTGCAAAACATTCAGAGAGAGAGAGAGAGAGAGAGAGAGAGAGAGAGAGAGAGAGAGAGAGAGAGAGAGAGAGAGAGAGAGAGAGAGAGAGAGAGAGAGAGAGAGAGAGAGAGAGAGAGAGAGAGAGAGAGAGAGAGAGAGAGAGAGAGAGAGAGAGAGAGAGAGAGAGAGAGAGAGAGAGAGAGAGAGAGAAAGGTAAAATTAAAAAGTCTGCTTTATAAATTTTGCACCTGACGACTCTTTCTAACGATCTTTAAATAACGGCGGTGATGAACTCTAATTGCATTAGTTTCGAAAAAGAAGATTGCTTTAATATAATGCTGCAAATAAAGGGGGCCAATCAGCCATTCCGGCTCGTTGTTTGATGCCATTTACTGGCCATTAAATGTTTGGCTCCGGGTTGGAGGTGCTTCATTCAATCAGGAGCTGATTAGAGTTCAGTCAAGCAAACATTTCTGTTGGATTATTTTTTTTGGCTCTGATCAATTGAAGGTCTTGTGTTGTGAAGACAAAGAAAGAAAGACTTTCTCTTCTGAAACCGTTTGCATGCGCGCAGAATTCTGCGTCATCGCAACGCAGTAAGCAGTTTGCAAAGTTGCACATCAAACTGACGTCATTGCACCGCAAGCCGTCACAGTTTTCTGCTGCACACCGAAACAAACCAGCTCCTTGCACCACCACCACCAGCGATCAGTAAGGCAACACCCTAATCTGAACACAGAGGGCGCTGTGATGTGAATTTCTACTTCATATTTACATTGAATGCCACTGGTGAAACTGAAACACAAACAGGAGGTTTTATCAATTTGTCCACGACTGTCGAAAGGAAAGGAAAAGGAATTTCAGAAGCAGAGTGAAAAATCCATCTATCTATCTATCTATCTATCTATCTATCTATCTATCTATCTATCTATCTATCTATCTATCTATCTATCTATCTATCTGAAGTGTTAAACTTGTCGTCGCCTCTGTGGTCGATGGAGCGGTGCTGCAGACCCACTGGGCCGCTGCTAACCTGTAATTAGGGCCTTAAGGCGGCTTCAGAGGGCCGCCGGCTCTGGAGACGTTCCGTTCCCCGCACTTAATGCCCGCTGTTACGCCGTGGGTTTTCCTTTTCCTGCGCCCGCCCCCCTCCCCGTGCAGGCGCTGAGCTTGCGCAAGTCGAACTCGCCTCTGACGCAGTTGCCCTTTTAAACTTCCTTTGTCTGGGAAAATCGAGCGTCGTCTGAATCGCGTGACTGTAAAGAGGTGTCGGAAGAAGGAGCTGAGCCCGAGGTCCGTTGCCAAGCGACTTGCGGACGAAGCAGCGGCTCGGGGAACGACGGGAGGAGGGAGAGAGACTCGTTCATTCAGATCCGTCTGTTCAAAACCATGCAAATCAGAGGGAGATTCAGCTGCTGTGGCTCCAGTTCAGGTCAGCTGATGCTACGACTCCACTTCGAAAGCCTTCTACAATATTTTGCATCCGAAGTTGATATCATTATTATTATTATTATTATTATTATTATTATTATTATTATTAATAGTAGTAGTAGTAGGAGGAGGAGGAGTATTTTTGCATGCCATGCTGCATTGAAATTGACTCTTTTTGAGCATTGTTGCAGGAACTGGCTCTGCCCTTTTTTTTTTTTTTTTGTTTTTGTTTTTGTTTTTTTTTTTCTGAAATTGCACCCGCCAAAGTCCGCCCATCATGTCCAATTAAATCACAGCGAGAGATCACAAGGCATGACGGCAGTCTGTCCGCAAGGTGAAGCTCCTTCCATCACCGCCTGTATTGTGGAGAGTATTTCATCTGACCCCCAGCCCCCTGATGGAAGAGTGTGTGTGTGTGTGTGTGTGTGTGTGTGTGTGTGTGTGTGTGTGTGTGTGTGTGTGTGTGTGTGTGTGTGTGTGTGTGTTTGGCTCCAGAGAGAGAGAGAGAGAGAGAGAGAGAGAGAGATTCACTCCTGTGGAGGTGACCTCAGATTGTCTGATTATGAACAGAGTGAAAAAGGTTCCTTCCCTCCGTCCGTCTCACTGTGTTGCTCCCTCCACTGAGGTCTTGCTTTTGGCTTGTTTAAATTCCGTGACATTGTGAAACGAAAGGGAATTATTTTCACTTTTTTTCTCCGATATACATCGCTTACATATCGATGAATAATAAAGAGATAGTTTGCACCAAATTGAGGTCCCACCTCTCTTTTCTGCTCTCAACCTTACGGCTCTTGACCATTTCTGCTTTTTCTAAACATGCTGGACTTTGACTCGTGGACGTGTCTGCGAGCCTCGGACTCACAGCCGAGTCTTTGAAAGGCGTTCCAGGCAATTTTGTCTCGCTGTTGGATTAGACGCTGTTGGTTTCTCCTACTGGGTTTCTGATGGCACACCGTTGGTGAAGCCAGTAGGAGGCTGGTTGGTTGGTTGGATGAATCCATGTGTAGCTCCATGTCTCGTCTTTCAGTTCTTATATTGTTTGTCTAATTATTTACCCTCTGTTCAAACTCATGGCACCTGAGAAAACCAGGCAGCGGTGACGAGGTTGACCTTTCTGAGTCGGTTTGCCTGCCAACTCAGTTTGACTCCATTCAAACGCACTGTCACGCTGAACCGGAGTCATTATTATTAACAAGCTTCGCCTCCCGACTTGCCTCATTTATCCTTGCTTGTAGTATAAATTTGACATTTAAACAAGCATTTTAAATAGGGGCAAAATTTTGTCCTGGAAGAAATTGCTTGCGTTGTTAGAGTGGAGCTTCAAGGATCCGGGCTACGCCCGTTCAAACACCCATCTTGACCTGTTCTGTCTTTTTTTCCCCTTCCTTCTTTTCTCCAGCCAGATACATAGTGAAAGAGGATAGTTCCCTGTTGGTAAAATACGTGTGTGTGTGTGTGTGTGTGTGTGTGTGTGTGTGTGTGTGTGTGTGTGTGTGTGTGTGTGTGTGTGTGTGTGTGTGTGTGTGAACTTGAGTCCTTGTTTCCCTCTTACTGGTGTTCGGTTGGATCAAAATGATAAAACGCGCTTGTTAAAACTGTGGTTGAACGACATTTTGAGAGGAGCAAATTGGGAATACGAGCTAGAACCCAAATACTTTTAATTAGTCACATGGGGATTTTTTTTTTAATACCACGTGATCGATCGGTTGGTTTTTGTAGCTAGGACAGCTGAATGAAATGACTTCTGGGGGCTGCAATGTGCACCTGAGCACCATGACGTGGTGTCACAGACAGCAAACCTTCTCGGATAATTCTTCTGGCCGGACGCATAATCATAGATTCTACTGTGGAATTACTGATCACAACTGCTGTGATCTGGTTTATAGCCATCTAACTTATTTATTATCTCCATTCCTCTAATTATAGCAATGCTGCTAGATTTTAAAGCGACATTTTAAGTTTCTTTTCCCTCCCGCTGTCACACTGTGCACACTTCGTGTCGTCGTTGTTGTCGTCGTCTCCAGCTAATCTGTGTCAGAGACTGGAGGCGAACAGACCTGCAGCCCTCAGAGCAGCCATGTGTCCATGTAGGACACAGAAACCATCCAAGGGACAAACCCTCTGTTTGTTGAGGGAGGAGGCGGGGCCACGCTGTCAAAGTCTGTCGCCGATCAGTCACGTCGCCGTTCATGCGTTTGAGTCCTTTTGCCACGACGCCATGTTATTGTGTGCCTTCAAAAAGGAAAACAAACAATTGGTGTTGTTATTTTTTTTTTAAACAACACCTCATAAAACACCAGCGGAGAGAATTCAGAGTCCTTATTAAGAGAGTTGAGGGTTGAAAACAGTTGGTTGGCTGAACTAACGAATGGCTGACATATAACCACAGCAGCTTGCGGTGATCAAAATTTTACTTTTTCATCTTGGAGTGACTAATAAATCTGAGCAACAGACCTTAGAAAGCTAATAATGTACTGAAAAAATAACAACAAAAACTGGCATCACCCTTCAGCATTCATTAAAAACAAACAAACAAACAGTGAAATCCAACCTAGTTTATCCATAATACGACTGTAGATGGTGGAAGCTGAAGTTTGAAAGACAGATTGTTGTCGTTGTTGTTGTTGACCTCAAGTCACCTTAACTCAAGTTAAGAACAATAAGGAGCACTCTGGTGTGCACGGATGTGTTGGACACCACTGCAACTGTACAAACTGTGTGAGTCGCATGTTGCCGGTCACCTCCGACTGGACGGCTGCTGGAAGGAGAGAAACACCCTCTCCTGGTGGGAAAAACACCCTTTAAGAAGTTTAACACCCGATGTTACACTGAGCTTTTCACACACTCACACTGCCACTTGGTCATCAACACCGAAAAACCCAAACCATTCACACAGTCCTTCACCTTGTAGCACCTCTGAGGTAAATGTGCCTTTTGACTTTTTGGATCGACTGACTGAAACCTTTGTTTGTTTGTTTGTTTGTGTTTTGATTGGCCCTCTCCAGGTTGGGCTTCCCCATGATGATCATGACCTGTATGATTGGCATGTGCTACCTGCTGGCCACGCACATCGGGCTGGGATGGAACATGTGAGTCCGGGCCGGCGGCAGAGAGAGAGAGAGATATACTGGGACCAGTGGAAGCCTTCAGCTCGGCGCCGCGTTGAAAGTGGCCTCGACTGGGTCAGTTTACAGGCACCGCGTGAAGCCACGTGGCGGCGACAGCCTTGAAGGCCGGCGGTGTTTTCAGTCTTTTCAAGCACATTTGGGTACTGACCAATAATCAGTTATTTTTTTGAAATGTCTGAGAAGACCCACAGCCGTTGCTTCAACTCAGCATTGAACCCTTTTTATTCTAACTGGACCAGTAATAACTGATATTACACCCTCAAACTAATTGGTGCATTCTCTAAAAATGCGATGTGGGATTTGTTGACTTACAAACGGCCCGAATGCTGTAATTATAAAACTGAAAATTGGCACAATATAATCTCATATATTCGCATATATAGCGACATTAAAATAAATCCTATATATTCTACTTTTATTTTGTTGATAACCACCAAAATTAATATTTGTACCAAAAATTTTGTCGTATTGACTTTTTCCTGTGGCGCTGTTGTTTTAATGTTTTATTTATCATCTAGCGTTAGCAAAACAATGCAAATGTCAAAATGGAGGATTCCATTTGACTGCTTTGAGTCGTTATGGACTCAAGAGGACGTCGTTCCCAGCCCCAAATCCCATATGTCAAGGAAAATGCACCATATGTGAAAACCTTTAGAGTCTACCATCACGAGAGCTTTGACCCAAACATGGACTTGACTGTTCTGCCGTTGTGAGTACAGTCCGCTTTGCCCTGGATAAATGAACCTTTTTTGATGGCCAAAAAAAACAAACTTGAAGGAGTCGCAGTTGTCCAAACACACCAGGGAAAAATGTGCCTCTACTGGAAAATAAACGGCTGTTAAGCTCTACTAGGTGCTCTGTGATGTCTGTCTTTACAAAAAAGAAGAGTTTGTTCACCTGCATTTTAGCCAAAAGTGTGTCCATCAGTGAAGAAACTACAGAGAGCCAAAAGGGATTTCATAGCGGTTGTTGTCTGTTATCCGCTTTCCATCTTCCCAAAGAATACCTTTCAGGAAGCCCAGGCTAACTAAACTGTATGAAGGACAACATATTGTATCGCACGTTGTACTTTGTGCACGCATAAAATCATTAGTAGAATCCCTTCGATTTCGTGTAGGCGGCCATATTTAAAGTTGCCCCACATAGTTTTTCTACCTCAAAACGATTTCATTCATGTGCGACGGAGAGAATTCGGCAGCCCAGCCCCTGACACAACGCCCCAGCTGGCTTATATGGGACTATATATAACTTTGGTTGCCTGCCCAGCTCTATCTCACTGGGACAGGAGGCCCTCCCAGTTCGGACATGCACTTGTTAGATTGCACCGGGCCAGCTGGGGGCGCTGTGTCAGGAGCAAAAGGTCCCATTTTTCCCTGTTTGAGGTTGACAAATCATGATGCATATTTTGAAAATTGTCACATTTAAGTCAGAAAACTAACTTAGTGCGACTTTAATATGTAGATAAGTAAATCACACAGATGTCTCCTCCCACCTGGGATGGAAGCCCCTCCCCCCTCTAACCTCGTCCAAAAAACGAAACTGTCTATAGTGTGTAATATCTAAATACTGTCTGTATTTATTGTATAGCCTGACCACTTGAACGGCATTTTGTCCTTAACTAATGAGAATTTTTGAACTTTGAACTGCCACATGACGTCATGAACAATAAAGGTTCCGATATTTTTGTCAGTCTCTTTTCAGTTATTTTTTTTTAAGTCACGCTTGTTATTCCATTCTCCTGCTTGATAAGATTCAATTTTTAAAAAATCCTCTTTTGCCAGGCTACTCTTGATGTTTTCATCAGCATGTGCGTTTGATAATGAGTTATAATAGATTTAAGTGGTATTTTGTCCTCTCACACTCACTTTAAAAGACAAGTTCTGAGTTTTTTTTGAGAAATTCATCAGTTTAACCTTCATGATTTATCAACAGCTTTCATCTCTCTCTATAATTGTTCGCAGTTTTGAATCCCCCGCTTTAATAGCGCAGCAATTAAGGAGAAGCAGAATTGGAAAATCAAAATCAAATGCACTAAATTGTTGCTGCATGTTTTACAATGTGACCAAAAATAAAGGGAAAAATGACAGGATGAGGAAAGCGTTAAAAAAGGTTTGCCTTAGAAGCATTAAACTTTTAAAGCAAAACTTTCACCTCTGCATTTATTGTGTGATGAAGAAATGCCAGGAACAAAATGAGGAAAAGATGCATGTCAGTGGATGTTCTACAAAATAAATGACTGCACTTATTTTCTTCTCCCAAAAATATCCCTCAGAGGTGTGCGTGCGTTCCCCTCTCTGTGCGCGCATGTGAAAGCTGTGCGCTGGCTCGAAGCTTACTCTTCCTCTTCGAGCCCAACTGCTGGTCTGCTTCACTTTGTGTTCATTGGCCGGATCTCAGAATAGAACAGATTTTTCGGTGATTCAGGCAAAGTGAACCTGCTCAGGATGGACGTGTGTCGTTCCAGTGCTGGCTGGCTGGTAGAAAACACCTGTCGGTGTGAAACCATTACTGACCTGTTCCAACCAATCACAGCATTAATCAACATCCAATCAATGGCAGACGCCCCGAGCCTTCCTTTATATCGCATCCTTGTTTATGTGTTTAATGTGTTTAATTAAATTGAATGTCCAGCCAGAGGCATTAAAGGTCTGGTGTCAAGGTGTAAAGTATTCTACCATGCTAATAGCTTTCTTTGTGTGTGCTGTGTGATTTTGTGATGACTAAATACTTTGATGACAAATGGTTTTAAAGGTCAGGCCTCTAGTTTTATGATTTACAAGTCAAAAGTAATATTTCACCCCTGGACTCCAGTGGAGTGGCTTTGCATGCATGATTGCTGTTGATATGCAAGAGTCACTCTTGAAGAGTGACTCAACTGTTGTCCAGACAACCAGGATACTTATTAGCTCTGTGTTTGCTGCGACTGATGCTCTGTAGGAGCTTGTGAAAAACCAGGTGGTCTCAGAGGGCGGAGCCAACTGGCAGCTGAGGGTGTGACCACTAATCTGGGAAGAGGAACAGTGTCTTTCGTGACATCACAAAGGGCTTATTGTCAGGCCGGTGAGTTTTGGTGCGCACCTCCTTAAAAAAAGCGAAGGAAACAACAGGGTAAACAGTACAAGTTGGACGGAGACACTGATTGCTGTCAGAAAAACACTAGTAATGTGAGTTTTTCACAAAGCGGTACCTTTAGAGTGACAAGTTGACCAGTCAGGGTGGAGCGGCGGCCAATCAAAACAGGCGTGGAAAAAAAGAACCAACAGAAAGAGGAGAGAAGTGATTGTTGACAGTGTTTGTTGTGAACTATTCAGAAATTGAAAATGATGTTCCTGTCGCTGGACTGCAGCCTGAGACACATCGAGACGACTCCTGGCCAATTATTTTCCTTTTCTGTTCTTTTCTTCCCCTGCCTTCTGTTTGCTCCGCTCATTTTGCACTGACATTTTTGCTTGACTTCGAAATGATCTGCAGTTTTCTGAGCCACTTATCTACCCCCCATCCCTCCCAGCCAGTGTCTGTAGCCAGTTTGTTTCCGAGCTGACGGCGTCCTGCAGACCTCGAGCACAACAGTGACCCGTGTGGATGTTTCAAGCATTGTGTTGTTGTTCATTTTTCTCATGTCAGTTTGAAAGGAGTGGCAGCATCAGCCTCTTTTTGGAAACAAAACAAAATCTGCTGTAATCATGAGTTGCAACTTCCTCCAGAGCGCCCAGGCAGCCAAACAGGAAGTTGAATATATATTTCCCCCAGACCCCTTCTGACATCAACACTCCAAAATTAGAACCGCGGATCCAATAATGCAAATGAATTAAAGCGCGGCGATGCAGAGGAGCTAATACGGCCGGCTGTTTGGTGCCCCACATGTTCTATACTGCTAACCCGTGACACCACATTGTTCCCGTGGCCTTATAAAATAATTCATTACACATTGGATTTCCCCTAAGAAGTCTCCAGCTAATGCTCTTATTCATCAAGAAGGGATTAAACGTGTTCTAACCCCTCCGTAATTAAGGACCGCAGTGAGGGAGCTTAGGAGGATTTACTATAAAGGCTATTTAAAAAAAAAGAAAAGAAAAGAAGAAAAATCAGTATCCTATCACAATACGATGCGGATGTAGAAAAAAAAATCCACCACCTTTGATCACCTCGCCAGCCAGAAGTGACCTCATAGATAGATTCTTTTTTTAATTTGCCTGTTTGCGCGATTGAACATCGAGTGGAAGAAGTCTTTTGTACACAGTGTCGTAAAATTCCAAATGAAAAAAAAAACAACTCTAAAAGTTTGGCTGTGAGAGTAAAAAAATGTTTTTTTTTTAAATATCTCATACAGGGCCGCAGCTTCAAAAGACATAAAAAATTAGCTTGCTAACGGTTAAAAAAAAAAAATTGGATGTTGAAGCTTCAAAAGGAAGTTGAAACGTTTTAATTCTTAAACACGATTCCTTGAACTGCAGCCGCTGTCTTTCTAAACTTGCATAGGAATTCTGTTTTGTCATTAATGTTTTCCATTACCCCTTTTCTTTTTTTGTGGGAACGGGGCCAATATTAAAACCGGCCTTGGGCACTCACATTGAGCTGCGTTCCATTACAGGGTCGTGAATCAGGACACATTTTCATGAGGAAAAATCTTAATGACTGTTGAGCCGATTCTCAGAGTGATCAAATGTTGGTGTCATCTGAAATAAAAAGTTCACAGGGGGCCAAATATGCCGTGAATCTATTTTTTCGGGGGGAGGATGATTCAAGCAGAACTGCTTCGCTTGAAAATGATCATGGTGGTTGAAATGGTTGTGATGTGGGACCTTCCCCTGAACTCTGCTTCACAGTCAGTGATACACAACCGTCACAGCGGCGGCGATTCAGAAAAGTGACTGTATAAAGGTCTGCTTTGCAGAAGCCGTGGCAGAGGTTCTGGGGCTGGAGGACACCACTGCCACTCTTCCTGGTTGATCTCAACTGATCAAAACTCAGGCCGCCTCGTTAGCATCCCGTCCCGTCCTTTCAATAAGGCCGCATTTGCATTTCTATGGTCAAAAAAGAAAAAAAAATGTATTACACTCTCAATGGCTCATTGTTTATAGACATGTACAAGAAGATTGCAGAAATGGGAAATTAGACCCGTGTTGCATCAACGTAATTGGATTTCTTATCTGTGGCTTTGTGTGCGTGATGAAAGAGAGAGAGAAGAAGAGAGAGAGAGGGAGAGAGAGAGAGGGAGAGAGAGAGAGAGAGATGGGGTGAGTGAGTGGAGTCACGGTCTGACAAGCTCAACTTTGGACGTGTGTTTGTGGTTGTTGTTGTTGTTGTTGTTGTTGTTGTCTGTGGCCTTGTCAACATATCGGTGCTGATGTCTGCACGTGGGTTTTTAAGTTTTTTTTTAAAGTTTTTTTTCCTCCCAAACACAAACATTCTAGGCAAATAAAAGCACAGCTGGTCCGGTGCGAAAGTTTCACTGTTCCTTTTGCTGCTCTGTCTAGTGAGAACCTTTGGTTACCGGGGCAACCAGGAATCTGAGCCGCTCATGTATGAATGAGTGGAGCCGCGTTCGGTTTTGCTTCATGTCGACATCACACAGCTCCTGCACGGCCGTCATTCAGCCATGCGCTGTGCAGCTCTTCCTGATTCGGCGCTGCACCGCATGTATTCCAAGTTTCTTTCATTAATTATGACTGCAGAGTTCCATTGCGGCTTTCCCCCCAAACGCTGCCCTTCTCCTCCGGGCTGCAAACGGAGCTGCACCTGCAGCCTCTGGCCACCGAGGTTGCAGGAGTTCAGTGTGCTGCACGGTACGGACGTCCCCTCTTTCTGCTTGTTACAACTTTCCAACTTAACAATTCTGTCTCGTTCTGTATCCTGTCTAACTAACTAACAAACGAAACCTCATTATTGATCAATATTGTTATTATTTTGAATGACAGTGGCTGGAAGGAGCTCCTCCCCAGAGCTGAAGATGCTGTTAAACGCTGCGGGGAAAGTAGGGGGAACACACACATGTTGATGCTATGGTCGTCACACACGCGCACACAAGGGGACAACTATCAGTGACGGACCTCCATCAGTGACGGACCTCCAACGCAGAATTCTGCTTCAATATGTAGACTTTTAGTTTAGTTTCATTGATCCAATGTCATTTAAAAACAAACAAACAAAACTCTTCTGTATTTAGAACTCTGCATCAGATGGAAGTCCGTCACTGATAGTGGTCCCCTTGGAAACACAACACAGTGACAGAGTTCTGGATATCGAGTTACTTCCAGAATGATAATTTAAAGAATATCAGACTCGTTCACTCTGTCCTTTTTTCATGTAATATTTGTCACAGAAAAAGTCGTACGAGGCATGTACCATTCATGGAAAAAGAAAAACTTTATTCCATACCATCTGGTCCTTGCTAATAATGCACATTTTGAACGAACCAATAAAAACATCGGTATGAAAGTAGTGTCAGAAATAAGGAGTCTGAAGCCGTAATGGACTCAAAACCGATGACACAACCTCAACACCATCACTGGCCTGGAGTGTCGAGTTGTGGGAGAGAAATCCAGGCTCACACTAGAGTTATAAACAAAGGAATGCAAAGCAGAAGAGAGTAAAGCCAAGTACTGCGAGTACAGCCAAATACTGCGAGTGTCGTGGAGGTCAGATGGAGGGACGGCAATGACAACAACAAAAAAAGTCGGAATCCAGTCATCAGCAGAGAAATTTATGGCACAAAATAATAGCAATGTCAGCGACCGTCTTCACCACTTCTAGTCTATGTCACACCAACCAGTGGATACACAACAACAACAACAAAAAAACACTCAGCACAGAAAGAATGAAAGACCTGAACACAGCAACTCAAGCTATCAGAGCCAAACTGAAAGAGGAAGTCTTTGGCGTTTTGTCACAATAATAGCCATGGAATTATTATTATTATTATTATTATTATTATTATTATTATTATTATTATTATTATCTTCTCTCAGGTCCGTCGCTTTCTTTGTGAGGGACTGTCACGACCAACAGACAGTTTGAAATCAGAGCACCGCCTATCCTGGCTCCACCCATCCTGGCTCCACCTACAGCCTTCCCACTCCACCTCCGTACAACGGCTGGGCCGCTCCTAGCCACTGTCCCTAGAATATTTTTTTGAGGGAGGGTAATTTTTATTTATTTATTTTTTGTGTGTGCTGTCCAGCTGGGAGGGAAAATAACACATGATGCAGAATCAACAGCAAAACGGAACGGGGAGCCCGGGAGTTAGGCGACTTTTCAGAGATTATTTCTGGCCTGATTTAGGTCTGAGCGGGGGGCGGGGGGCGGGGTGGACAACAGAAAATGGGAGGAAAAGAAGAGAGAGAGAGAGAAAAGGCTACAGTGGGATAAGGAGGCCAGACACATGGGGGGCCTCTGGAATCAGACTGTGTTAAAATTGTAGCGTCACTGTCTGGGATGGCCAGAGGAGAAATCTGTGTCTGTTTGAAGGCACATTAAATTCAGTTTTGCCCCCTTGGAGGAAAAAAAAAAAAAAAATCTTTGTGAGGACGCACGGCTCCTCCGGAGGAAAAACATCCCAGCCTCCAGTTTTAGTTTCGAACCATGTCAAGTCAAATTCAGAGAAACTGTTTTATTTTTTTGAGTGGTTGAGTCAGTTTGAGGCCTGGCAAACATTCCCGCAGCCACTGTTAGACGCGAAATAGCCACCATGTGATTTCAAACACACCAGTTTAGGGTTGTTGTTGCCTCCCAGTTGGTGACTTTGCTGTTGAAGGTGAACCAAACCCAGACCAGTGAAACACTCCCTCTGCAGTGTCAGTGAGTGTGTTTTAACTTTAGAACACTGGAGTTAATTTTGAAGTATTGCATCACCCACGATACCTTTCGATTGCATCGCAACCCCAACCCTTCCCCCGAACTTCCTGTTGGTCAACAGACTCAAAAAGTGGGACTCAGTCACCGAATGCAGCGAATACAGACTTGGACAGTCCAGTCCAAGTCTGTGACTGTCATGTGACTCCACACTGCGACCGCCTGTACATAAAAAAGTTATATAACTTTTGTCAGGGAATTACGCTCCAACTCATCCACTCATTGTTTTGTTGCCAGGACCAGACAGGAAGTGAGTCATAAAAGTGACTTTTCGATTTAAAAAATAAATAAATAAATAACTTTTTAAAAAAGAACATTTTGTTCATTTAATGGGATCAGATTTTTTCAGTTTCTCATCTGTGTCAGTCTCTTAAAAAAAACAATCAATGACGCCAATTAACCACAATTCACACGGTGGTTTTCACTCAAACAGGTTTCCAATTTGTGAGTGATTGAGAACAATGGAGCTGTTGGGCCTGGAGGTGGAAAAAAAGCCCTTCTAGTTCTTTTAAAGTAAAATAACATAAAAGACAGACGGCTGAAGGCTGTAGGCTTGAAAGGATGCAAACCCCCAAACACGTCTGGCACAAAAAATACCAATGAGAAAACTTCCCACAGATTTTTTTTTTTTAATCTACTACTCCACTACTCAGTAAGATGTACAAGTCGTTTTCACTTATTACTGGAGGTAAACAAGTATTTCTAGTGTTCATCTCAGCACTATAGGCGACACTAAGGCAAGTCAAAGGCTACAAAACCAACAAAAAAAGTAGCCAACATTGTTAAAATTAAATCTACAAACTCTAAAATCTGAACCTGCGGCTTGTCAACAGTTAAGATATAATGGTGGCCATTATATCAAAACTGTTGTTCTATCTGGAAAAGGGGTGTAGTGTACACGCGCGTATGTCTGGGGTAATTTCCGCAATCACAACACAAAAGTAGTTTTCCAGTTTGTCCCACATTCGATTCCGTTATAACGGTGATTTGTGAGCCAAACAAACTGATGTGCGAAGCACAACACAGACTGTATTTTTGTATTTTCTTTTTTTTTTTTGCTCGATCAGTAAACCGTCCGTACATTTCTTATGAGAGCAATTTCTACTCAAATACTTAAACAAAAACCCCAAACAGATCCAAACAACCCAAACGCTGAGCTAAGGCCTGTAAAGTAAACACAAGTGTTCCAACTATGAAGCACTTTTCAGCAGCTTTCAAACCAGGTGTAAAAAGGCCCCAGTCAGACATTTGGCCTGGATAAACACAAACTGTGAGGCCACATCCCATAATGTAAAAGTGATATTATTCATCTCACTGCATCCCCTCTCCAGTAGCCATCTGAATCAGCAATGTAAATACTTTTAAATGATGTTGTTTTAAATATTTATATATATGAGACTTTTACAACAAACAGTTATTTCATTTGAATGATTCTAAAAACTAAAGAATTCTGGATAGACACTAATAATCAGACAAAGGCGGTTCTTCTATTATTTCCCCTCCTTTTTTTTTTTTTTATAAATGTATAAGTGATTAAATTCCCTGATTGCTGTTGCAGATAGTATCCGCCCCCTCCAGAGGAAGGCACTGTGAACGGCTTGAGTGCCCTCAGACTTTTCATCAACTGGATTCGACTGATGGCTGGATAACTAGGCGCCCAAACTGCCTCCACGCAGACGTTGAGGCTCAGGGCGGCGGCAGCGTGAAGTTCCTCCTTTGGTCCTCACACCTGTGGGGTTCCTGCACCCGGAAAACCAGAGACATTCTCTACGGGAGTTCCTGTTCTCTTTTTCGAATCACCGGATCCCATCTGTCTAGCCGAGCCGGCGGCTAAAGGTAGAGGTAGCCCACCCAGTAGACCACGTTGAAGAGCAGGAAGGAGGTGGGGAAGAAGACACGCGAGTAGGCGTCCAGCTCCAGCAGGTCTATGTGCACGCGGCCTTTCCGCCAGGCTCCGCCCTTGCACTCCTCGAAGCAGCAGAAGAAGCTCTGGCAGTCTTTGCCGTCTAGACATTCGTAGACGCACGTGTCCTCAAAGTCCTGCCAGTAGATGGAGTTGTTGAGCGCGATGATGGTGTGCGGAGGCCTCACATCCAGCACCGAGTAGTTCTGATGAGAAAAAAAGGGTTGGAAGTTAGCATGAGATTGGTGTGACACCGGTGCAGCTAAAACCCTTCAACCTCGAATTCCCCCTGCAGGTGGAACTGCGACATCACAAGCTCACGACCCAAAAAAAAGAGTTTAATCAGCAGGAGAAGAGGAAGAACAGTAGGTTGATGTGAGCAAAAGCACTAAAAAGCTTCAAGCCTGACTGATGACTTGTGTGACAGGATGTGACGTGATTTTGAAGAAAATGTGAATTGATTTATTAGGATTTTTCAAAGGGCGACATGGTGGCGCAGTGGTTAGCGGTTGCAGTGGGTGGTGCAGACTGAGTTTGTGGAAATTGGAGTTTAAGTCTGTAATTTAGGTTGTTTGATTTTCTGCTCTCCTCCTCCTCCTCCTCCTCCTACTCCTGGTTGTTAACTGGCAAAAAGAACAAAAAGAAGGCCGCCTTTGTTGGAATCTGATGAGACTAATGTTACACCTCTTTAAATAGTACCAGGGAAGTACATCAAGTGTGATTCACGCCGTCTCACTCCTCTGAAGGACGTCTCGCATCTGTCCGCCGATGATTAGCTCACGCCGCTAAAGTAGGTGACGGCGACGACGCAGCAACAATGCTAAACGGCGGCTTAGCTCACCGGTCGCTTGTGCTGCATGCAGCCGGGCCGCCGGGCGCTGCTGGAGCAGTAGTTCAACATGGCGTACTCCATCAACGCGGCAAAGACAAACAGGAAGCAGACGGTCACAAACAGGTCCATGGCGGTGATGTAGGAGACGCGGGGCAGCGAGGTCCTGGCCACGCTGCTCAGCGTCGTCATGGTCAGCACGGTGGTGATACCTGGCGGGGAGCAATGTAGTTAGCGTGTTAGCGATGGATACTGGCCTTAAATGTGATTACGGCGTGTTATTGAAGCTGCTAACAGGGATGGATTGGCAGAGGTGTGTGTGAACCATCCACACTCACACCTACGGACTGTTTTGAGTTCTCAACCAGCCTGGCAACTGGCCTGTTGTTGGAGAGGAAACTGTGTGACACGACGTGTTGTTAAAAAAGCCATGTAAGTGTTTTTTATGGACTGAGCTCGCGGAAGCCTCAGCGGGGTTTTCGTCCTATTGCATTTGGTGTGTTGTTTCTTTGTTTTTGTTTTTCTCCTTTGACATCCCTGCACATGCTCCAAAGCTCACTCACTTTTGCAAACATGTCAGGGCTGCAAATCATCTATCTGATAAAGAAATTAAAACTCGGGCTGCTCCAGAGCACCACCTAGAGGTAAAATAAAAGAATTAAATGCCGCTAGCACCCTCTAGGACATGAGACAGACATGAGACGTGAAGAATAAGATGTAAGCTGTTTCCGCTTGTTTGAACACTCCTCAAAATCATTGTTTTTACAACTCCAGTACACATTTGGAAAACTAAAATCTCATGAAATTTGACACACATGTGAACACAGGTCCTGACATTCTGATGATAAAAATCAACCCGAAAGGACCATCAGCGCCACCTAGACAAAAATAGCTGCCCTGCGCAAATTGACTGCTCTCTCTTCTGTCTACGCCCAAAGTGCAGGCTGAGGCTGAAGGCGTCAACAACGGGGAGGACACACACACACACACACACACACACACACACACACACACACACACACACACACACACACACACACACACACACACACACACACACACACACCTTGTCTCCCTGGGTCACTTAATATACACAAATAAGAAAAAATACATTGAATCATTGCCATTTGGAAAGTGGCACAGCCATCATTCAAAAAGTGTGCCATCAAGTCCTATAATTTACACTTGACAGCTTTCACCAAAAACAAAAAGAAAGTGCAAAACCTGCATCATTTGCTGACACATATGATAAATTGAACTCTTCCAGTTCACATTTCATCCACTAAAACAGGCTTCAAAACTCCTCAAATTTGACACACAGGTCCAGACCAGTGAAACATTTCACAAACATGAGGAATAGACCTGCTTGGCTCTATAGCGCCACCTACAAAAACAAAAGCCGCCACCCACATCCGTATAACTGTTTTCCGGCGATGCAAAGATAAATCACTTGTTCGTCTCATGGGGGCCTCTGAATCAGACAGTCACCAAACGCTTATTGAGGGATTTCCTGGCAACGACGGCAGCGTCATCGAGGAAAGGGGTCAACAGGGGTCACTAGGCGTCGGCAGTTGTCGGAGGGCATCGGATAGTGCCGGGGGGCGGCGCTGGCTCAGTCCCTTCAACGCTGCTTGCAGCTTTAATTTGTTTCTTTTTTTAATCTGCCCACCCACCTTTTCTTTTTGGCCTGTTGGGGGCAGCACCTGTCTGACTGGACTTTAAGATATGAGCAGCCGTGTAGTTAATAAGACAATATTCCTTTGCATCAAAAGCAGAAAAACTTGTAAATGACACGCCAGTGTTCTGCTTGATTTGATGCAGATTAGAGTGCAGATTTTCATTTTTTTTTTTTTTTTTTAGACTCGGTAATGAGTGAATGTGTGAGCGAAGTGAAAAGCGAAAAGACAGCAGACTCTTGAAGAAAAAAAAGTGTTGCAAATTTCTAATATCAGACACTCTTTTGTTTGAAGTGATTCACCTGGTTGGACAAAATAGCCGTGTTGACACACAGCAGAAGCTTCTTCTTCTTCTTTTTATTTTCCGATCCCCCTCACTCCCCGCTCCCGACCTCCTCCTACAACAGCATTATACAGATGTCTATAGAAAACACACATCTGTGTCTGTTTCCCCGCCGTCTCCATGGCAACAAGCCGGTCCCGTCTATTTCAGGCGGGCGCCTCACACACACTTTTCCTTCAGCCCTTCGCCCATCTCACCTACCTGCCGTCTGCCGAAGCGGAGAAGAGAGACAGAGAGACATAGAGAGAGAAAAATTGTGCCCCAGAAAAACAATAGAATAAATAGCGGCTGCAAGCCGACCAGAACCTCTTCAAAACCACTTGAGTCCAGTCGACGGCGGCCTGCGGCACTACTTCGCTACACGTTATGCGTCAGGCCACAACTGGTTTAAGGCCCAGCGCAAAGTGTGTAACTACCTCACATTTAAAGCTGCGACTGTCTTGTAAGCTGAGCTAAAAGGTTTGTTTTTTTCTTTATGCTTCTGCGGGCTCTAAAATTCTGACTGGAACAGTTTAAAGAGCCTGGGATTTTAATTGCACAGTGCCACCGCTCCTCCCCTCTAACCAGCCCTTTTTATGCAGCCTTGTCTCGGAGGAATAACAACATGTTTTGTTGTTTAAAAAGTCGAGTTGAAACGGTACATTTCCTCCCCATTATTTCCGGGATGCATATGTAGACAAAATTGGAGAAAAAAAGGTGAAGGATGATGTGAAAAAAGTCTGATTAAAACAACGAAATGAATTAATAATGTATGCACTTGGTTACCTTCATTGAAATGTTCCAGGCGACTGCACACACAGAGAGACAGAGAGAGAGAGCAGTGTGCAAAAGAATAGGGGGAAAAGTTTAACGGAACAGAAAAAGAAAATGTAGAAGAGGCGGCAAATTAAATTAAGCAGCATGAAGTTTAGTTAAGGGGATGGTTCACTCCCAAACTTGTTTTTGTTGCTATTTTTTGTGTCTACTTAGGCTCATTTGAACAGTTTTCAAATAGCTTGTTTTTGTATTTGGATTTTGGTGATCGACATACGTGTTTCAAAAACTGAATTTAATGTGAAGTTTGGAGTTGTTTAGGTGTGTATGGGGTTGTGGGCACTTTATTTTGAAATCACTAGTAAAGCAAGCAATTTGTTTAACTGCCTGAGTCCAAGCAGACACGAAAAAGCCCCAATAAAAACTGTTACTGAAAGTGAAATATCCCATTAAAGATGGTGCTTAGTCAAATCATAGCATGTAAAATAAAAAGGGGGGGGAAAATAAAAGTGAGGTGGACATTTGCACAGGTTCCTGACGGTGGGGGATGGTGGTACCTAGGGTGGTCCTGGCCGGCGTGGCGTCTTTCTTGATCCAGAAGGAGACCCAGGAGAGAACCACGGTCAGGATGCAGGGGATGTAGGTCTGGATGGTGAAGTAGCCCATCCTCCTGCTCAGGTCGAAGTAGACCGTCATCACCACGTAGTCGCCTGCGGTGCAAGAGGAGGGAAGCGTGGTCAGAATGATCCCTGCCAAGCACTGAGTGGGCCAACCGTAGGCAGGCGGGACCAGCTCTGACCTGCGGTGGTCTTTATTATGTCCGTGGTGTTCCTCAAGCCCATGAAGTCGAATTGGTAGAGTCGCCAGGACTTCTGGTCGGCCGCCTCCACCGAGTTCTTCCTCCACTTGTAGATCATCTCGTCTCGCGGGTACCCGTCTGCAATTACACATAGCAGACGTGTGCGTGTGTGTGAGTGTGTGGCTCGCGGCGCTACATGGCACATCCTAATGATGGATGCATACAGGCCCGAGGCGGCATTAGTCTGGTGTCTCTGGAAAAAGTCAACAACCTAGCAGCAGCAGAAGAGGAAAAAGTGGATTTAATGAAATCTTTCGGTTCCAGAAGACGCCCTGAATCCATCGCGACGCCTGGCCTGACCTTCACGTGACGGGCTGGGAGTGTTAAAATCGATCCAGGGAGGATAATGATGGCTACACGATATCATCGCCACGTTGTGTTTCGCCACTGTCCCTGCTATTTTATTGTGCGGTCCCGGCAGGTAATCATTTTAAAGTGGAGACCCAGCAGCAGAGTTGCAACCTGGCCTGATTGGAATTGGAGGCAACAGGCTTTCAATTAACAAAAACATTAACGGCGGGAGGGAGGGAAAAAAGACGCCGCCCTTGTGGTTAATTGTTTCCCCAAACATACTTGATGGATGAATTCCATTAACATTTGCCACTCGCTCTCTGCTGATGCTAATGGTGTCATTAAAGATTTAGGCTTCCCAACTCAGGTTTTTAAGCGTTTGGAAATAGAAAAAGGCTTCGGGACTCTGCGGCAGTGGCCCTGGATTATCATTCTGTGGATGATTCGACAACAATAAATTCAGGGAACAATCCAGGAATAGATGATACTCACAGAATGTGGCACACAGCAGACTTGGAGTGATGAGATGCTCTTGAAAATAAAGTTCACAGGATCAAGTGGGGACATTGCTGGGCGGTTTGTTCTTCTTCTATCATGTTACTGTCTGAAGCTTGTACTCTAATTATTACAGCAGTTAGAATAAACTTGTTTTTATGGCTTAGCACAGTTAGAGTAAAAACAAAACAAAACAGGACTTTAAGAAACAGATGGTGCAAAAATATTTGTCTTAATTTGCTTCTCTGCTAAACGAGTGTATAGTTACGAGAGCTGACAGACTGAAATTTATCTTCATCATCAGCCAGCGAGACCATTTTTAACTCCTAGAATTCAGACGGATACCAGCAATAACCAGGAAATGAAACTTGTTGCGGTGAATGAAGCAATTTCTCTCCAATTTTTTCTGCAAAAATTCCTTTTAAGAGGATCCCAGAGGTGCTGCAGCAGCGAACCTCTAACATCTCACCTGCTGCTGACTGACACGTCTGCACGTTAATCTGATTAATTATTGGACATTTTCACATGAGACGAGATGTGATGTGTTCATTACCTGCAGGGCCGTCAGTCGGCTCATTTCAAAGATAAGCAAATCCGGGCTAATCAGAAAAATGGAGCCACTGCCATGGAAACCAGAACAGTGTGTGGCCACGTCCTCGGGTTGGTTAAGACGGTATTTCAAGTTATCAATAACTGGACTAAAACATGGAAAATATTGCTCTTGTGCATCATTAATGAGACATTAAGATAACTTAATTGTTGGACATGTTCTTCCTGGAGTTATAAAATCAGCTAGCTAAACAAACCACAGCGCAGGAGCCACTAGCTAAGCTAACAGTCAGAGCAGGAGTTGTTGTAATCTGATATTCAACATCATGCATCATTGCATATTGTGCTATTATATTTGTAACATTACATTTATATGTTGGAGTTATTACATTGAGTTGAATGTATAAATGTATTGAATGTTGCTATATGTAGTGCTTTGGTGTATATTTGATGATCATGATCACTGCCCTGGGGATGTTGAAAACCTTGTGAGCGAAGACTGTGTAACTCATTAAGTCTCATAAACAGTGACCTGGCTGACCAGAGAGTGGTCAGCTGAAGGAAGTGCCTTTGCGACCGTCATAAAGTTTGCGACCCATCCAGTCACAGGGATGGGAACTTGTGACCTGAGCTTGTCTTGCTGCAGAATGGTTTCAACAGGTCACACCGGAAGGAAGGATGGACCATTTGGCTCACGGCCAAATAAGGACCTGCTTCCTGATTCACAAACAATGACATTAACATCCAGCAAGTGAAGGGGGAAGAATGGACATCCAATCAGAGGACGACACTTGAGAAGACATTCAGATCAGGAGTCAGATTGTTTGGGTTTGCATTTAAGGACTTTCTTGGGAGAAAGGAGTCAGTCTGACTCCGGCGACGGCCAGGACTCGACTCCAGAGATCTCTTCATCAGATCTCTGTAACAAATGTCTTGTTCTTCTTTGCACTAAAACTTGTTCAGATTCTATTTGTCTCTTTTCTTCATTAAACGAACACGCGGTTTGGTAGCATGATATTAGGTAAAGGAACCAAACCAACAGAGTACAGGTAAAAACGTAAAATATGTACCTATACCCCGACACCATAACCAGCTTATGGCAGCATGCTACGTTACATTAATTAACTGCAGGGCGATCAGTGAGGAGTCATGTCAGCGGTGTGGAAATATTGTCAGGCGAGCGCGACTCAAACAAAGCAGAATGCAAATAAAGTTCATCAACACTGTCTGGAAGAGCAACCAAATTTGGCAGTTACAACACAAGCAACTTGATAAAACATTTGAAATCCCAGCACAACGCAGAATATGAGGAGTTCACTAGCAAACAAAAACATCCGCAACCTGTTGCATGATGTTGAAACATTCAGCTTCACCACTGATATTTGGAACAGCGGCGTAAGCCAGATATCTCTCATCAGCCTGACTGCACAGTGGAAGTTGTGATGACATGTTGATCACTTGAGATACTCAGCCGCAGTTTTCAGTTTGTTCTTGAATGGACATGTTGAGTTAGTTTTCAAGTCAAGTATGTGGCAAAGCTGTTAAAACAGCGCACACACAGAAATTGACAATTTTGCACTCAGCCTTTTTGTTCATGTGTGGCAGTGCAATGTTTAAAGCACTTTTGTTAAATGACAGTACTCGGCACATGACAAAGTTTTTTTGCGGGGTCGGTGGGATACTACAGTATGCAGTGGCAGTGCCATAAGCGACAATTTTGTTAAATTTGTGTTTGCACTGCAGTGGAACTTGTGTCAGTCACCCATGTTCAAGAAAAACATGTTTAGGAATGTTGTTCAAATAACAGCATACCTGTGGATTAAAAAAAAAGTTTCAAGTCATTCTATAATTTTTAATGGAATTATTCAGTAATCTATATCGGTATAGCTACTGAAATACAAGTACTCACACTTCACTCTTACTGTATTAAAGTGTTGTTGGTGAATCTCTAGCTCAGTTGTATTTTCCTTAAATATGTTTCGGCAATTTAAATGATATGACAAAACAATCACAAAAAGTCAACAAGTGCATTTTGTATTTACTTTTTCTGAGTTGTAACTAATCAAATAGATAAAAAAAAACAAAACAATGTAGTTCCTGCAAACATTGAAGAAGAAAAAATGACCTAATCAGAATACAGCGAGCATGTAAACAATCTCAGGGTGTCGCAGCCCGAACATCCTGCGCGCGGTGTGAGGTCTTTGTGCGTGAGACACACACTGTGATCCCCTCATTACAAAGCCCCGCCCCCCTGCCAGACTGCCATGCAGCAGAGTGCGTACTCACAGCTGGAGAAGATGAGTGGACAGGAGTGCTCGTCCATTGGGAAGTTGTGAAGCTGCAGCTGGCACTCAGCGTTTATTGTTAGCCTGTGAAAGGGAGATATGACATTTTTTTTTCAAGAGCGTCTTAATAACAGGCTGCAAGATCATCTGAGTGTGTAACCTGACAAGCTAATTGAATGCTTCGTAAAAATCAGAGGGTTCATTTCATGCTTTCTGGCCTTTTGTGTCTCCGTCAGGCCGGTCAGATGATGCAGTGCCGGCGGGAGCCAGCTGGAGGCTGCCCACCGACACACAACACCTCACGTGGTGCCGTCATGTTGTCCAACGGCACTTTGCCCAAAGCCCGAGAAAAATCTTCGGTGGTGATCTTTTTCTGTTCCCGGTTTTTTTTTCCCCCACATTTTTTTTTCACATTTATCTTTTAATGTGAAAAATGCCAAAACTGCAACAGACGCCGTTAATCTCTTCAGCAGCAGGTTGGCCTGCAGCCACTTCCTGTATTTTTCTTCTTTGTTACTTATTATTTCTGTGATATTTAAGATCAGCTTGCAGCGGCTGTGTCCTGCTTCTGTCATCACCACAGCAAAGTGGCTCTGATTGGTTTCGTGGCAAGACGGATGTACCACATTTCACACTCTCGGTGAGCCAGCTTCCCCGTCATGTTGCACATTGGTCAAAATGAACTTATCCACTCTGATTTCACCCTTTCACTGATCAGGGAGTTGCACTAAAACGTGTGGCATTTCTAATTAGCCTAATAATGTTCGGGTAACAGGTGCAAACTGCATGGCACGGCACCAATTTAATGAAAAAAACAAACAGTCATTTCAAAAAAAGTATATTCTAAGCAAATTAGCATTATTTTTTTTTTTAAATCACTTGAGTACAAAGAGGCTCTCAGCTCTGAGTGGTATTTTTAACCCAAGTACAAGACTTTCAGAGCCTGTCTGTCTGGTTTAGTCAAGTCTTTTATTCAGATGCATGCGGAAAATATAAATGCCAACATCAGTCAGGAGCAGAAAAAGAATGCGGCGCTCATAAGATAGTAGAAGTAGAAAGTCTTTGTAATGCAATTCTGCTCTGATCTTTCGACCTCATTAAGTCACGGGAGAGGGACGGCGACGGGCTTGTGGGACGCTGCATGGATATCAGCAAATGTCATCTCTGTTTACTGCAGCCAAGTCGGTGCACAATTAATACCCGGTGACATTTCATTGTCTTCCTCTCCGTCCAGCGACGGATATTACTCCTCAAAGTTTATCAATGGGAGCGCAGCGAGGCCGCGCCAGCTGGGCGCCGTCACTCCAACCCGGGGAGCAGTGGGATGGGGGGCGGGCTGGGGTGGGGTATCGGTATTGATCAATACCAGTGAAATGGGATCCATACTTTTTGAGGTTTGAAAAGCGGTGGGATAGCGGCCCGGGCGGCAGGTAAACTTTTGGCGCGGTGCCAGAGCTGATCGGTGGGTTCTGTTTGTGCAGATGATATTAGCGTCGAGCGCTTCAATTACAAACAGCGCCGCGGGGCCGCCAGGCGGCTGCCTCTGCAAATTGGTCTTAACGCTCAGGCAGGCAATTGAGGCGACGACAGTCATGACAGCGGCTAATTGTTGTTGCACCGCTCTCCATCTCTCTCTCTCTGTCTCTTCCTCTCCCTCCCTCTCTCTCTCTCTCCCATCCCTCTCTCTCTCTCTCTCTCTCTCTCTCCCTCTCTCGCTTTCTCTCACTCTCTCCTCAGGCTTCGGGTTTTGCTTCCCAAATGTTTTGCCGTAAATGTTTCGGTGTAACAGAACGCTGAAATGTGTTGAAACAATCGCCGGCTTACGAAGACTTTAACTGGCCTTAATTATTGAAGGCACGTTTGAATACACAACTTCAAGGCAAATGTTTACATGGAATAAGGCGCTAAAGACGGCTGTTCCGGGGAATTACATAACTCTCGCTACTGCTGCACTTTGGAGTCGAGTTTTGCAAAGGTCTGCGGGCAACACAGCAAAGAAAAAAATAAAAATAAAATAAAAAACGCGTGGTATGGTAATGAAAGGAGGAGGCAAAGCAAACCAGCGCGTTGGCCTCTAGAGAGGTGTTGAGTTTAGAGCGGATGGAGATGTTTTAATTCTTATGTGTTCATATAAATTACCAGCCATGAAAAGCTGAAACAAGACGCATGTGGAATTCAGCAAGAAATGCAGCAGATGACAAACATTCACACCCAGTGTGAATGTTTGATATCTTGTCCCAGTGCTGCCAAAAATATTTTATTTTTTTATTTTTTTTATGGGGGCTGCAAATTGAATCCAAAACACATTCCAAGAACATAAATAAATTCCAAATAAAACGGCAAATGAAATAGTGTTGCCAATACATTTTGGACAGAGACAGATTTCATTACTGTAAAAAAGGCAATGTATCTTTTAACTGGATATAGGCTCATCTGACACTTTATTAGGTACACATTGCTAGTGCGAGTGGCCACAGAGTGTAGAGAAGTTAACACTGCTTTGAGGTTTCACCGAGACAGTCGTCTGCAGACTGTCACTGTTGCCTTTCTCCACCCTGCTCACTCTGACCTCTGACCCCATCAAACAACAAGGCATTTTCTGATTTGCCCCTAAGTGAATCCAGCAGATCCACAGCAGTTGGTAGAACACTCAGACCTGCAGCCTGTCTGACACCAACAACCGAGTTTAGAGTCGCTTCAAACTTCCTTCTTCCTTGTTGTAGACTTTGCCTTCATATACGTGTGCTCAGTTGCTGCCATGTGATTGGCTATCGACAACGTACCTCATAAAGTGGCCGGTGTGTGTATGCTATATGAGTATATGAAGTTTCTAACCTTACTACTCTCTAATGTACTCTGAGACATGTTGAGCGCATGCAGCAAAGCGAGCTTAAACACTGGTCCCTCATGCAAACAGTGAGGCACCCAGCCAAGAAACACCACATGTTCAGAAGTCACTTAGTGCAACTGGTTTTACTGTTTTTTGCTCCGAGTGCCGGTCGTCTGCAGCGTTACCTTAAGGTGTAGAGAATCTTGCCGTCGTTCCATATCCTGAGCAGCTGGTTGGGCATCGTGATCCAGTGCGAGTCGGCCGTCTTAGAGTTCCTGAAGATGGTGTCGGGCAGCCAGATCATCCCCACCATGTTGCTGTTGAGCGTCAGTTTCTTCATGGTGCTGTTGTATCTGAGGCGGCTGTCCGTCCACGTCTGGGCGAAGATGATGTCAATCTGGTACTCCTGAGAGCCAGAGAGGGAGGGACAGACGGCGTCGTCAGCGACAGAAGCTGTTAGCTGCAACAGCTAACAGGTTTAAGGTGGCTGGTGGGTGTTGGACGTGCAGTCTTGTTGATTAAATATTGAAGCCATTTATGATAATGAACATTTTGTTTTTTCTTCTACTTTGTGGGATTTCATTTCTTTTAATTTGCATTGTATTCATTAGTCCGTTGCTGTTTGTTTACTTCCATCCTCGCAAATCTGTTAATGATTTCAGTATCTCAATTTGACCTTGGTTCAAAGTTTAGTTATTCAGTCAACAAGCTCTATTTTTATGTTGTCAATCCTTCTGTTTTTGGATCCACTTACGGTGGACATGCTAAAAATCCTTCCCCGTCCTAAATCAGCCAAAAAACATCTAGAAATGCAGGAGGGCAGTAACACCTGAGTCTGTGCGAGCAGTCGCAGCCTGTTAACACCCACCGGCAGTTTCGACCCACCAATTAGACCAAAATATTCCAAAGCACTTCGCAGAGGGACTCTGACCCGCCCAAGAACCCAGGAGCATCCAGCGCAAACAGAGGCAGCCACACCGGCTAACAAAGCCAGGAACAAGTTACTGAGAGTTTTATTTATTTATTTATTTATTTATTTACACAATCTTCAACTGACTTGCTGCCTGGCGAAGAAGCGTCTAGTGTCAAACTGTGATACTCTCTCAGCTCGGAAAAGCAAAAAGAGAGGTGAGCTGAACCTGTTTTCTTTCTCTAAAGCTGAGATTTTTAAAAAAAAAACACCAAAGAAGATAGAAACAAAAAACTTGGGAAGCCACTGCAAGCCTAGCTGGCACTAACGAGATTAGCAAGGATGCAGCAGTAGCCCCAAGTCTTTTTTTGTAATCTTTAATTAATCTAATCTTTAAAGTGTTTTAATAATCACTAATAAAACAATTAAAAGTGATTGTGTGTGTTTTTCTGATACCAAAAAATATTAGCTCAGACAAACCAAAAGAAACTGCTTCCTTCCTGCTGCTGAGCGGTGTAGTGGCTGAGGTGGCTCCTCGTCGCCCTCCAGTGACCCTCCTCTTTAATACCGCCATCACAACCCGACAACCATTTGACCTTTTCTGCAGCCGGAACCCTGGTCTGAATAGACGGCAATGAAGTCTCCAATCAGAAGGCCACCGTTGCCTCCTGACCTTTTAAACTGCGAGAAGCCCGGGTGAGGATAGGTGTGTGTGTGTGTGTGTGTGTGTGTGCGTGCGTGCGTGTGTGTGTGTGTGCGTGTGTGTGGGTGTGTGGGGGGAGGGATGGTTTGGCGTCTGAATGAATTGAGTATCCTCACTGATTCAATGCGGAAAACAAAAGGACAAAAGCAGGTGCACGAGCCGTTGATGCCGCATCAATACACCCCCTCCCCTCCCCCCAAACTGCTCCGTTTTGTAATCTGTTATGTAATTTCACAGAGGGGAATTATTACAATGGTGAGACAGTATCGATCGCCACTCTCGCCTGCTGCCACGACCTGGCGAGAAAATGGGTCTCTCGCCGCCGTATCGCTGCCACGCTTGACCTCCACATTGAATACTTTTGCTACCTTAGAGGTTGTTCTAGGTTTTTCTTTCTTTTTGATGAAAAAAAAAACTGATTTTGAACATTACAAGATCCTGACCCTTGGTAAAGTGGTCTAGTAAATGAAGCCTGTTGCTTAGCAGCAGTGGGGAAGTGTCGAGACAGTTTCTCCACCTCCACCCTCCTCCCCGCCATCAGGTAAACGACTGGCATTATTCTTGAATATCTGAGCAATTAAAAAAGATATTAAAATAAAATCAAAAAGACTCAAGACAACAGAGAGAAGGAAGAGACAGAGCGACTCGTCTTTGTGCCTTCAGGCCAGCTGTTTGTTTCGTGTTTGGGCTTGAAAACGGCGTGGCGAGAAATGAAAGTACTAATAACAATGTTGAAGAAGAAAGAGAAGCAAAAAACAGTGAGCAAGGCTGTAAAACCAGGTGAGGGTTGTAGTGGGAGGATCAAAAGCTGCTAAACAGAGGAGACTTCAGATTGTGGGATTCCTTACTGTGCACAATGTGTTGCAGTATGGTGTGCGTGTACGTGTGTGAGCCTTCACGACGGTAAGTGTTTAAATTGTGCCTGTTTCGCAAAGTTTGCAGTTTACTCTCAACTCCCGCACTGGCAAAATGAGGAAGTGAGGCTCAGCAGCGATGAAGAGCGTGACCAATCACAGCGGAGAGGGCTGGGCGGGAGGCGTACACGGAGGAGGCCGGGGGTGGAGTGAAGTGAAACAGACCGTTTTCGTGGGATGCAGGAAATACGAGGAAACGAGCAGCGAGATACGCAGATCTACAAAGCTTTTAGTGCGGGTAACCGTGTGTTGCTGCTCTAGAGGGGCCAGAAATCAAATACAAAGGCCCGAAAATTAGTATAATAGGTCACCTTTAACAGCAGCGAAGTCAAGGTTCTCTGCCTGAGCTTGTTGTGTTCTGTGGTTTGATAAACGCCTCTGCCAGAAGCTGTAAACCTGGGGTGAGGCGTGCACGGTTCCAATCCAAAACTTCTTCTTCCTCTTATTCATTTCGTCCGTGTCTCTCTGTTTGTTCTCTCTGTGAGTCCTCATCAGTGGCGGGTGGCTAAAGGTCATTCGTGACCATGAGACACCGTGTCTTCATTGCCACTTGATTGCACCTTTTTCCTCTTAACAGGCAATCAAGCCTTTTCAGGGCTCGCTTTGCCTGTGAAATGTGACAGAGAGCAATGTCCCAGCTTTTTAATTTACCTTCCAACCGACTACTGCTGCCGCTCTATAGGATCATGAAGCAAAGCTGACAAACTGCAAACTACTCCAGGAAAGTGATAACTAGCCCTGACAGTGGAATGTTTTCCAAATCTGCTTGCAGCGCAAATCCATAGTTGAGGTGGCCAGCCAATGTAGCCTGTGGGTATGGTTGGTCACAGTTCGAGAGAGGCATCACTGCATGTGTGCTTCTCAATGTCTAAATGAGCTCTTTGTTAAATAATTTTGCCACTAGATGTCGTAGTTTTCCACTCCAAAACAAACCGGTGTCCTGCAGCAGCGCTGGACCTCCCCCGAGCAAACAGGCACATAAAATAAAGAACATATTACTATCTCTACTGGGTGGCACTCCAGGCTTTTCTTCTGTATTTGTTATGTTTTTGCTACAAATGACTGTGGACATCCCCATTTTAGCTGTATTAGCAGTTAGCGTGGAGGTGTCATTGCTGTTTACAGACTTGCACACTCCTGTGACTTCACTTTCTACTCCAAACTCGACTCTGATGGAAATCAATTGCAATTTTTGCACGCATCTCCCCTTTTTTTTTTTTTTTTTGCGAAATGAAAAGTGGCTCGACGAGACTCGACACGAGACTCGAGCAGGCTGGAGAAGCGGCGAGAAGATATTTCTGCGAGTTCATTATTCCGCGCTGAGTGATTGAGACGCACGAGGGGCGCGTTAATATTCCACCGGGATCCGTTGAGTTTATGGCATCGCCAAGAGCCTCATTATCCAGGACGATCCTCGTGCTGATGACTTCATTACCAAAATCCTCCAGCCAGAAAAGATTATAAAAAAGAAAAGGAGGCGCATTGCTCAGGCTTCTCATGTAACAGAAAACAGACTTTTCCACTTGTTTTGTTTCGAATCGTACTGGGGCCAGGATTTTTTCATTTATTTTATTTTTTTTACAGGATCATAACATAAAAAAAACCTGTAGGTAATTCTCTCTCTCCACCTGCTCTTAGCTGCAAATTTCCGCATCATTGCTCGCCGATAATTTGCTGCGAGCGAGAGACAAACCCTCGGCGCCACCTGCGTTGCAGAGGCAGCTCAGCCAGCAGCTTATTTATTTCTTATTTGTCGGCCGGTCCCCGGAGCGTGATGGCCCCGTGAGAGGGGCCCGAAATAGCCATGGGGACGCCAGCGGCCGCCGCCTCTACCGTTTTGCCTCTGCAGGAATTCCTGGTCGGCTCATGGTTGCCTTGGACACAGCGTTAACCGCCAGCTTAAAAATAGCCTCGGCGAGAAGCACAAAGAAAGGCTTCCTCTCCTCCTCCAGTGTGGCACGTGTTGCTCTCATTGGTTACTAAAACTGCCTGCTTGTTGTTTCTGAATGGCTCGTTCACAGTTTCATCACCGCCGTGTGGAAGAAAGACACCGAGGAGACAAGCGGACGGTTTTCCCGTTGCAGCCAGAGGTTGACAGCACAGCACCACAGGGTCGGAATTCAAATGGAAAAAAAGTGTGGAGTTGGAAACCAATCAAAACTGCTAAAATCAATAGAAAAATGTATTTGTAGCCCTCTGGCTAATTTGTTTTAGCTGCCTGCTAGGGTCAAAAACAAGGCTGTCTCAGAGGACGGAGCCAACAGGATCTGGGGGTTTTGTCACTTCCTCAAAAGAGGTAGCAGCACCCTTTGTGACATCACAGAGTGCTGTGTGTTTCACTGTGTTAACGTTCTAAAAAGAATTGGAGCAAGCAGAAGAAGTGGAGTATGGAATCTGTTACGTTGTCTCTGGGGACAACGTAGAAACACTGATTGTTGTTAGAAAACTGCGGCAAAGTTATTTTTTTTTATGAACTATGAAGGAATCCAGGTGAAGAAACACCCCAGAGTCTCGTTGTTGTGTTACGAAAGCTGTTTTTGCTTGAATGCGTCACAAAAGTAACAGCTACTCGGACATTAAAGTAAGTGATTTTTTTCTCTCCGGAACGGGAATCCAGTCCAACGTCTCTAGAGTTTCTCCCCACAATAAAGAAAATTAATCAGCGGCTGTCTCCGGGAAAAGTCATGACACCCAGAGTTATGTGCTGCATAGCAATTAGAAACAATGAGAGCATGACAGCTGGGGCTGGATTTCGCTTTGACTTCTCCGACAACGCTGCCTAAAATAAGCTTGTCATACAGAGGCGCTTTGCTCCGTTACAGGAGCGGAAAACCCCCCAAAAACTGACAGAGCAATTTGTTGCAGACTCCGAAAATCAGTTGCATGTTCAGGGGCCAACAGCCTGGCTTTAATATCCTGGACTTGTCTGACTGGACGGTGGTTTGTTTATTACATGACAAAAAATTAATGAAAGAATCAATTATTTCAACCTAAGCTGACAAACTCACCATGTTTATGGACGACACTGGTCCAATGCTGTTGACAAATATGTCCACGTCTATCACTGTTGGTTTGACTGTGTGAGGGGAGGAGAAAAAGAGAGAGACAGATAGAAAAATTAATGGTTGAGTCAGATTTATTTTTCATTTGAAACATGACACTTTAGCTGCGTCCTTAATCTGAGTTTTTATGTTTCCAGGCAGTGCACCAAAAGTAGCAACATTTTTATTTTTGTTTTTTGTTGAGTTGCAAAGAGGCGGTAAAGACAGCAGAGATAAGAATTCTCACATCCATACCAAACTGGCTAGCTACTAACTCCTGCTATTATGTTGAGGGTGTGAAGTGTGCAATTTACGACACGCAATCTTGTTGGGAGGTTTGTGGGGTTGCAAGAAGCTGCATTGGAGAAAGAAAGTTTCGTTCATTTTCTATACCTGCTTCTTCCTGAGATCAGGGTCACGGGGGTCTGCTGGAGCCTATCCCAGCTGTCTGAGGGCGAAGGCAGGGTGACACCCTGGACAAGTCGCCAGTTCATCGCAGAGACACATAGAAACAAACAACCATTCACACTCACATGCACACCTACTGACAATTTAGGATGTTCAATTGACCTCACATGCATGTGTGAGGGATATCCCTTTGGCCAAGTAGCCAGCGCGCATGATCAATTGGAGGCATAGTGAGGCCACTGTCACAATGTTTTTGGAGTGTGGGAGGAAGCCGGAGAACCCGGAGAGAACCCACGCAGACACAGGGGAACATGCAAACTCCACACAGAAAGGTCCCAGGCCGGGCCCCGGAATCGAACCCACGACCTTCTTGCTGTGAGGCGGCAGCGCTAACCACTGCGCCATCGTGTCGCCGAAAGTAAGTTTCACCAGAAGAAAAAAGATCAAGAAACTGAAGGAGAAAATACCAATAACTCCCAGAAGAGGATGAAAAATGTCCTCCCGCTCCCGGGGTTCTCAATCAATCTCCTGCTGGGTTGGTTTCACTACGGCAGCTAATCATGGAGCAAATTACATCTGTAGCGCCAGATGAAGACAATTAAGCCACGAAACCAGTAGCACTTCTGTCCCTGATTGAACAGCGCCGGTGTTCCCAACTCAACCACGGGGCTGAGAAACAGTTCCACAGGTTGGAAATGATTGGAACTTGGACGGCCAAACACCTGGAGAGTGGCAGCAGCAGCAGCAGCAGCAGCAGGCATTCAATACACTGAACCAGCAGGTGTCGACACAAAAGGACATGAGCGTTGTTTTGACCTTCATGCATGAGATTTACAAAGGCCCCACAAAATATGTTCTGATAATGATGGAATAAAATGAAGTGATTGTTAGACACTGTAATGTTCTAATGTCAAATATTTCAGATATAATAAAAATTGAGGTGATGCTTTGGACACAGTCCAGTTAAACGTGTATGGAGGCTCGCAGGATTGACCAATAGGTGGCCTCCTCTTGTCTCTTACCCACTTACAAGAAATCTAATCGGCCTGCTCTGAATATCTTAATCTGTCAGTGCCCTGCTCAAATTGTGAGATGATCTGATAGGTTCGCTTCGACTGAGGCCGACATTTCGGCAAAGACATGACCATCCAGTTGTCTTCCATTCTTGCGGAGATGTGAAAGACCTCACACCATGTTTGCTGTCTGACGCCACAGAGCGCCGAAGCCACTGCTCTTCTCAATATCATTGACCGTCCTCATTGGCTCATTTTTAAGTGTGAGAGAAGTGAATTCCTAAATTCCTTCCAGCTTTGCCGTGCTGGAGGATTCCACCACTAGTTGAAGCTGGAACCTCTGAACCCTTCGACTGGCTGAGGGCTGTGACACGCCGCGTGGCCTTCTCGTCATTTTTGCCCTACCTGCGTGCGGCGCCCTCCTGGCGTCTCAGCCAATTAAGTTAATGGCGAGGAGGGGGCGGGACAGGAGGGGGGTCTTTTTACTTTTACCCACCAGAAGCACTTCACTGCCGGCAGGCAGGCAGGCAGGCACCCTGCTGTGGCGCCGTCACTCAGGAGCGCTATTCATGAACGGAGCAACACCTGGTGAACAGCCCGCAATTCCTCTGTATTAACCTCTGGAATTAAGATCTGACACCGTCATGCCTTCATAGGGAGGACGAGGGGGAGCAGGAGGGAGAAAAAGAAGAGGAGGAAGGAGGAAGATGAAGAAGATGAGGAGGCAAGACGATGTAGGGAGGAGGCAGGGAAAGGAAAAACTGTTTCCTGCAAAACACGGCATAACGAGCACCCGACACTGCCTCCGCTGGCAGACTGTGATGAGCCCATTGTTGCCAAAGCAAATAATGTCTGCTCCCATAACAGGAAGTAGTTTGACCCCTATAGCCGCCACACAAAGAGCGCGCGCGAGAGAGAGAAACGGACTTCTCTGCCCTCACACGTCCTTCACCTCTGTGTCTCCTGCCCACACATGGCAACGCTCCATCTCAAGACAAAAATCAGATCAAGGGACTCGCAAGCACTGAACTTAAGATGCCCTGGAGTCTTCTGTGCAATTCAGGTAGTTTTTCTTTTTTTTCATGGACTTGCATGAGTCACCCCGTTTCCTATCAATCAGGCTTGCATGTGACACTTCCCCGTGGATAGTGCATTTTCAGCAGGAAGTGACGTCTAGTGAGGAATAAGGATGAGGACGGCGGTCATGGGTGGATGGATGGATGCACGTTGCATCGATTAGATTCCATTGCAGCACTGGTCCAGAGCTCATGCGCCCAGCGGAACAAACCACGTCAGCAACAGTTTGACAAGAGTGGCCGCAAAAGTGCAGTGAAACGATTCGCCGTCACGTTTTTAGGGGGAGAGAAACGTTTTCCGCAGCTCGGCGTTCTGACTGGCTTCTTACTGAACTGCGTCTGTATTATTTTACAGTAATTAGGCGCTGTTGTTCTCCTCTTTTGTGCAGGTTCCCAAATTGTGCCTCCCGCCAACTTCGCTCATAAGAGAAGGAGTGCTGCTTTTCTGCCTCGGCAACAGTGCGGCTGTAATTGGCTGCCCCTATTATTACCTCGGAGCGCCACCCAGCTGTGTGGAGACTTGAATGGACGTCAGGTGACCGTGGAAAGAACAGACACCTGTGGAGAATATCCATTTACGGCTTGAGCCGGTGTGATGATGATGATGATGATGATGATGATGATGATGACGATGATGACGATGATGACGATGACTATGTAAAAAAAAAGTATGAAATCTTGTCATCTTGTCTTTTTAAAAAAAAGCTTCGGCCACAACTGTTTTTCAGCTTGTCGGTATTTGAAACAAACGGCTTTTACGTCGGTAAACGAGACAGACTTGGCTACGACGCAAGCTAAACGCTGAACGCTAACACCTAAAGTGCCATTAACTGAAAATGCAGTGGGACCCATTTTAGTTTTGGGTAGAAACAGACTGAAAAAAATGAATAGCTACACAAACAAAAGAAGGGGAAAGAAGGAAGGAGGAACTCATTTGATAATTACACAGTTTTAGAAAAAAAACTGCTGCTTTTGGATGGAAAAAAAAGATGAAAGGGTCACTGAATTAGTATCTTCATTGTGCTGTAATTGCATTGCAGGCTATAATCGTGCACCTGTCGACGGTGCCAAGTAACCAGCAGTTTGTCTGCAACTAGTCATTTAGTAAAACGGACACAGCTCATTATGTTCGGGGCGGCGGATAATATCAACTAGAGATTAATAAGCGGTTGTGTGAGTGGCTCATTTCCACTCTTCTCAGACGCTGAGGACGGGATGTTGTTTCTGAAGAACAAGAGAAAATAGCAGAGGCTGACGACTCACCGAGGGGCCAATAATCAGCCTCTGTGATGTCAATGAGTGTTTGGAGTGGCCGCTAATCTCTGCCCTGATGAGAGGATGAGCATCAGCCATGATGCCGGCCAGCAAAAGCAATATTTTTGGCTTTTTTAGCCAGCCACCATTGACTTCATACATACAGATGGGTAGACGCAGCGTGACATCACCCATTAGTTTTGCGATTGACCCGTTCTGAAGCCTAGATAGATTGGTTTCATGGTCAATGCCATCTTGATTTTTCAGTCTTCCTTTTCTTTTCTTTTTTTAACTGGAAGATTCCATTTTTGTATGTGTGGCCGCTTTCGGAGGTGAGCAATGATTGGACCGTGAGCCAGCCCACTGGCCATTTTATTCAGAATGAGACCAAATGGACAAAAATGACATCATGGCCTTTCCTCCATTTTTTTTTTAATTTGCAATTTAGTCCAACAAAAGAAAAAAACAGTTTGTAACGAATTTGTATGAAATTAGGTCTCGCATTTGTATTTGCATTTTTGACACGTAATTTTAGTCCTTTTGCAACCATTTTTGGTGGTCTCTGCTGACCAAATGATAGAATGCAGGTTTTAAAAAGTAATGTAAAATGTTGGTTTAACTTCTGAAGAGTAAACATTAATTTTAAAGATCATTTAGTTTTGAGTTATTTAACGAGTCACTGTCACTGAACAACAAGGACAATTCACATTGTATTTGTTGTTTGTCTAGACAGTGATGATTACAAAACAAAAATTGGTGGATTTTTATTTTATTTTATTTTCAGGGCGCATAATAAATATAAAGATCCAGACATACAATCAAGAGATAAAAGAGAAAAAAAGTAAACAGGAAATTTTAAAGAAAATTGCTCCTGAAAAGACAAGAAGGGAGCAAAAGTGCAAGGTGCTTTTATTATTTATCTTTGATGAGAAATAATGGCCTTCCTTGATTAGCACATCTTGACTCTGCCCTTCACAAAGGATATCTGGCCCTGCTAACTCAGTGGAGTAGTTTTTAACGAGCTGATTAGACCTCGGCTAATGTGAAAGCGTCAAACCAATCAATTCTTCTGACCTCTGTGAGCCCCAATGTTTCCCTGAGTGGGTTTCATCTTCCCCGCCAAATCCCCCCCGAGTGCCTCCTCCTGGCAGGGTGACGATCCATCTTTGATTTTCATTAATTCCTGCTGGAGGAGGACACCGCCCGCCGCCTTATATGTTTATGTGGGCGGATGAATCAAACGGGATTGACTCGCATCTTTGAGGGTTAAACTGTGGTGGGCGAAATGGTAGGAGTCAGTGAAACACTTAGAAGAAGTTTTGTGCTTTTGGTGAATGGACGAATGCATTTGGACATTTTTTTCGTGGTTAACTCTCATTCGCAGGAACTCCCGATGACATAAGTGCGATGTGGGAAAGTCTCGTCCTGCTATGGCTTGACGCCGTCACATTCTGAGGCCTTGCCACGAAGACTTATGGTGCCAAGGACTCAACTTCCCTCCTGCACCGTCCGGCCTCATTACATGCCGAGGTGCCAAAAGGCTCTGAAATATTCAGAAAGCAGAACAGATTAGCTCCCCCTGGCTAAGTGTGTCGCGGCGATCATCTGTCACCCGGAAAGCAGCGAGAGACACCAGAGCTCCTTTTGGAAGATCAGCTCTTCACTTGACGCTCAGGAAAATTGCTCAAACCATGTCCGGATAAAGGGCGTACATTTTTGCACAAATATCTGCTCGGGACTGTGGCAACCCTGATGGTTGTAGAGTAGTTGTTCTTTTAAAATAGGATAAGGTGTGCTTCTTTGTTTGTCTTTTGTATTTTCTAAAAGCATGCTGTGCACACCAAACGCTCAATGTCCCTTTAACTGCAACAGGACCAGGTTCAAAAAGCTTTTATTTTGAAAATCAGAAGCTTGAAGGGGTGTGGCTTCACGTTATCAGTGAGGCGTACACAGTCTCGCAGAAATGATTTGACAAGCTGGTGGGCGGGGTAAAATCCTGTTGCATCACAGACATGCTCCGCCAAGGAACGTTAGTGTCAAGTGCCTACAGGGCCCAGCAGGGGGCTCTCCTTGCAGTGCACGCAACAGCAAGCACAATGCCATCCGATGGTTTGATTGCATGGCGCTCATGGAGCTGATCTATTTTCCCGTCTCTGCAGCAGTAAGACGTGCTACTCCGACCGCTTTCTGACAACTGAGGTTTTAAGGCAAATCGATCACTCACTGTCATGTGTTAAACTCAGTCTGACGCCTCCCGACAGAATCCTTTGTCACCTCCTCCCTCAGTTCCCGGGGTGACGGTTTGAACAAAAGCCTCGATTCCCTGCCGTAGAAGCTTCAAAAGTATTTTTTTTTTTTTTTTTTCCCATTCCATTATTTTCTTCTCCCCGTAATAGATTTCAGCTTTTAACCGCCGTGATTGGTATGACGCACAATGGAGACAAATAACCTGCACTGTTAATCAAAGTCCATTAGAGAGCCACTGGTGGACTCGCTGAACTTCGGCGCCACTGAAATAACGGGTGGCCAGTTCAAGGCTTCAATCTTTAAAGTCTTTGCGTCTTTTTTTTCGTCGACACCATTCATCCTCACGCTGGTTTTAATCAGCGGCAGCGAGATCCACCAGTCAAGTTAAAAGCCCCCGCTCGTCGATATGGGAACACTTGAAACGATCGGCCGTTTTGTCAGAACGATGGAGGGAGCCGCGGGTTAGCCGTGACTGCAGCCAATCACTGGGATGCATCGCCACCCTTGACTCTCTTCTCTGGGGGAATAGTAGGTGTTAAACGAGCAGTAAGGGAAGAAAACACTGAGGATAAACACGGTGCGTTGTTTCCCCCCACCGAGATCCGTTAAAAATCTTTAGCGTCGTTCCATGTGTTGACTTCCTGTTGACCTCCACTTACTCATGCTCCTACTACGCATCCACATCCACCTCTGGTCTAAGTCATTTTCAAACCAAGCCATTCATTTCAATCATTATTGTACCCAGCCGTGAGAGGAACCATTAGTCCAGAGTGCTGCATTCACACTTACATGCGCCTTTGATTGAAACTGTAAAGCTTCAGAAAAGTTCTGAATTCTTTTTCGGTACTTCCTGGTCTCTCTGTTACTTCAGTCACTGTGCAGTTGCCATAAACAATCTGGCCTCAGGAGGATGTCTGGTGAGTGGCTTGGTTTGGCCAAAATCAATTTATTTATTAATTTACTTATTTAATCTTCTGCCTGAACAGGTGCTCAGTATTTTTTAAATGATTGGTGATGGTACAATAGGATGTTAATATACTATTCTCTGAGTAAATTTGCATAATTTGAAATAGTTCAACCAATCCAGGGGCCCCGCTGCGGTTGGGTTGTCAGGGCATTAGGGTCAGGAGGTTTGTGCATTAATCCGCACCGTCGACGAGGCTTTAAATGGTTCCTGGACCTGGTTTCTAGGTGCTAAAACATTTTTTATTTGGCTAAAACTCAAGTTGCTCAATTGTTTACTCTCTATATTGTGTTATAGTATTGTTTACGTGTCCCTTATTTTATTTTATTTTTATATTACTGTTGTTGCTTTTTCATTTGTATTTTTTGTACCTTTTTTTTTTTTTTTGCTCTATTGACTTGTCCTGTTTAAAATAATATTAAATAATTGGATCACAAAAATTCCTTCATGGTTTCTCGTGCACAAAGGAAATATGGAACTATGCATTTTGATGAGGGTCAGTAGGTGAGCGGCTGCATCTTCCACCTCCAAAATAAGAGACGTACTGTTTTTCTGTGAGATGAAGAAAAATAAATAAAGATTTTGTTTACTCTTCCATTTGGAATCCATGAGGAGCTTTGACCGACCGGGTTTATTTCGTCTCTCTTGCATTTTGTCACTGCAGGTGTGGTTTAACATTCGGGCGGTGAAAAGGCCGGCGCACTGCTGTTGTTTTATTTTTAAACTGCAGGCCATTATGGGCTTTTAAACAGTCACGTTCATTAATGCTGAAGAGGACAAGGTCAAACCACTTTAATGCACCATCTGCCATCAGAGGGCCGGCGTCACAACAAATGACGCTGTAATTCACTTATCTCTGTTTTGCTGTGCAGGGAGGGATTGCAAACTTCGTTGCTGACATCTTTTTTTGTAATTATGGTTATTTCTTTGGAATTGGCCACAGAGGAGGGAGGAGGAGAGGCGGGAGGAAGAAGCAGAGAGGAAGGAGGAGAAAAAAGAGAGGGAGGAGAATGAAGCTAGTCTGTGTCGCGAAAAGGTCACTGTGTTTGTTGCTCACACATGGGTGTATTGTAAGAACTGTTAACTCCCACCATTTGTCCGATTGCACTGGCCAATCAGAACGGGCCGAGACATGGCAACTGCACGCTTTGGCCGATGACTGTCCAGAATAAAGTCTTTTCAGGGGATTTTCTGGTCTTTTTACATTTTCACAAAGATTAAAAGTCCATGACTAAAAAATACAATGGAAAGATTTGTTATGAACTACATTTCAAAGCATTTATTTTTGTATTGCGCTTTGCTATAAAAATGCTGGTACTGCAGCCAAATAGATTTTTTTTTGAAAACATTGGGGTCAGCTGCTATACTGTAAGTCCGCCATCATGCTCTTGTACATCCATGCTCACACACCCGCATGTTTTCATTTGAGTTTTCTCTCGGCAGACTTTGGAAGGCAGCCGTTTCATTGCACAAGACGCAGGACTGTGGTTTTTGTGACAGCGCCACCCAGTGGATTGGACAATGAAAAATCCAGGAGGAGACCTTAAAGGTTGGTCAAACATGATAGTGAATCTGCAGCGCTCAAAATGCTCAATCTAAGTCTAAGGAAGATGTGTGTCCATGTTTTGCAAGTGATGTTTGTTTGTTCCTTAAGGTGAGACAGGCAATTTTCCTTTTTTGGTTACCATTTGGTTATTCTTTTCATTAAATTCAGCCCCTCAATAGTTGCGTTTCCATGAAATTTTTTGCAACTACTAATATTTTGACAAAGTGCAATTGCGATTTGCAGGTGTTTCCTTTGAAAGGTGTGAAGTGCACAAGGCGTAATTCTCGTAAAATCCCATCCGGCGAGTCAACGGCTTTTCAAAGCCTTTCTCCCTCATTTCCCTTTCTAATTCCTTGTATAAATCTGCATTTCGATGTTGTTTGCTGTCAAGAGTCATTGTTATATTTTTCTCTTTGATTACTTGCAAAAATATTCCGTCTCCTCCTCTGTCCCAACATAACACGTTTTTTTTTACTTGAAATAAACTGGTCACGTGAACTCGTACGTCACGTCCGGTGCAACACATTCTCACTCCGTAGACGACACAGTGCTGTCTACGGAGTGAGAATGTGTTGTCCGGTGACGCGTAAATGCACAAAAACTGTTTCAATAGCGATATTTGAGAGCTTTTTCAAAGTTTAGGTGTTTCCATAACCAGTTTTTTTATTGCGATATTTAGGTTTCACGCAATTCTAGGGGTAATGGAAATGCAGCTTCTGAAAAGAAAAGATCTCGCTCGAAATGTTGAAAACATTCAGCGTTTTCTGCAGTCTGTTGGAGGGTTGGGGAGAGGCGTGCAGCTGGGGGGCAGCAACTCTACCTGCATACAAACAAACTGAACCAAAAGCTTTATGGTGTGCCAGGAGAGGGAGCAGGCGCTCTTCATTCTCCTGTCTGTCACTTTGACCGACTGCCACCAAGGAGCAGCCGAGACACCAGGCAGGCAGAGCCGCAAGCAACGAAAAAACAAGTTTGGCTGCATTTCAGCAATTCAGGTGAAAGATTTTTTTTTTTTTTTTTTTTTTTTTGTTACGGCTTTTTTGTGTTCATAAAATTTTTGTCAATTATCATAACCAGGAGACCAGCACTCTGCCCCTTGGAGTTCCTTCATTTACACATCAAACAAGTTTTAGGACTTAGAAAGTTTTAGACTTGAATATATGCAAAGCATAATTTCTCCATTTTTGTTCTGCATCAATTTGAACAATTTGTGTTGTTTAGTTGCAGCAAGTTTGTATGCTGTTTGGTGAAATTCCAGAAGCCTCACACAAATTTGGATTGCACTGTAAATATGGTTCATGTAAAAACGCCTTCAATATATCACCAAAAAGATTTTAATGCTGCCATGAAGCACAAAAAAAAAAAACAAAACAGCTCCCTTATGGGAGCCACAGGTGCCCAGAGGCCTTTAACAGGGAAGAAACTCTGCAGAAGATGAAGCAGTGCAGCGAGTGCAGCGCTACGTCTACAATTACCAGGTCATATGACAGACTTTATCCAAAGCCCGTTTCCTCACAATAAACATGGACAAATCACTTTTAAGTGCCTGCTGTAAATCAATGGCTGGCCGCTCAATGCGCCGGCATATTTGTAGAGCCTTGAAAAGTTGCTCTAATTGCTGAATTAATTGCCGAGCGAGGCGAGGACCCCGAGGACGCCGAGGAACCAGTGGGTTGGCTCTGAGGCTATTTGTGTGATTTACTGCATATTTGCCGGGCGATAAACTGGAAAACACATAACTTTCATGATACCAACATTATAAGAGTCAAGTGAAGAAAAATTGTTGCTGATTTTCCCTGACCACCACCACAAGTGAGAGAAAATTGTCGAAAGTCAGGAAGGCGAGTGATTAACTTGCGATGCCTCAAAAAAGAGAAATCAATTCCGCACACCTGTCAAAACCGAGTACTGCGCCTCTGCAAATTCTCTTCACTGTCGTTTTCTAACAATAATCTACATCTCTATCCTGTCAGTGAACGCTCCAGAAATGAGGAAAATCCATCATTCTCCTGAGGATGGATTTTGAGTCCTGGATCTTCTGCTCTTTGTGATGTCACAGAGGGCCCCGTCCGGGGTTAGTGACACCACCTCCAGCCAAGTCTTGGCCCCGAACTCTGAGACCGGCCTTTGATTTTGTCTCCTCCCAAACATTTGGAAGCACCAACAAGGTGTTTTAGCAGTAGGCTAAAATCCAGCATTTTAGAGGAAGGCTGTAAACAGGGAGCTAAACATGCTGTTTTTTTTTTTTTTTTTGAGATTTACAGATGTTTTTTTGGATAATTCAGCTTGCAAGGCTGCTTCACTGGAGTGTGGGAGGGAAAATAATGATCAGAAGATTTGTATAACATGCCTCGCCATGCCTGACTGAGTACAAAGGCCATTTAAAAAATTTGTTTAGTTTTAGCTTGAAGTTAAATACACACATTTTAGCAGGGGGATGTAAACATAAGGCTAATTCTCCTGTCTTCTGATTTATTAATCATGACATGGCTGCTTGACCGGAGTCGCTTTTTTTTTTTTTTTTTTTTTTTTTTTTTTTTAGTGGGTGGAGTTTAGGACCTTTAATAGCGACAAGATGTACCCACGTTTTCCTCCTCACGTTCCACTCCGGTTGTTGTTACGACCCAACTGATGAGTCCGCTTAGTTTCCACATCCATTAGCAGTAATAAAAAGGCTTCTGTGAAGAACGCTCTCGCGTGTCCTCGCCCACGGGCTCCTCGCCGATCCCACCGCTATCTTCACAGCAAGAAAATAAGAGCTCTGGGACGGCAAAAAAGCGGGATAGTGAAAAGGAGCAACTTCCAGTGGAAGAGAGAATTGGATTTGAAAATAAATAAATAAATAAATAAATAAATAAAAAAAATCCAACGTGGGAAATGAAACAGCCTGATATAGTCTGCTTTTAGCTCATTTTAGTCTGCAGCTCCTGGGGGAAATATCTGACTGTACCGCTGCTTAATGTGCTTGTGTGTTGGCGGCCAGGTTGTAAGAGAGGTAAGCAGGTCGGAGTCGGGGCAGGAAAATCCATCAGGGAGCAGTTCATGCTTGAATAAACGGATGAAAAAAACAGCCCCAAGAATCAAGAATGAGCGCCAAAAGGGCCGGGAATCGATGCTCACTTTCAAAAAAAAAAAAAAAAAAAAACAAAAAACGAGGTGCTCAACTTTTGTCTCCCCCCTCTGGCCTGCGAGGTAACTGCACAAACACTCGAGATGGCTTGAGAGACGAGACGCGAGTCATCTGCAAATGGCTGTGATTGTTCAGCTTTTTATTCACATGCAGATTAGAGATGCGCCGGCGCTTCGGGAAACGTGGAGACGGCTTCCTCCCCCACACACACACACACACACACACACACACACCGCCACCACCACCAGACTCTGTACAACGTCTGGCGATGTCTGAGGCATTGTTTGTCTGACAACAACAGCTTTAAAGGCACCAGTCTGATGCACAAAGAGCACTAATTATAAACGCAGGAGCGGCTGAGCAAAACTGTCGAGCGCAATGTCTGAGAATCACAACGAAACAAATGCCAGAATGAGGACGAGCTGGGGAGGTGTGTGTGTGTGTGTGTGTGTGTGTGTGTGTGTGTGGGTGGGGGGGGTGGGGGGGTGGTCCTCCACAGGCGTTGTCTGACAGTTTGATAATAAATCAGGATTCTGGAATCTGAAGAGTCAGCCGGACGTCTTCTTCCAGCAAGTCGCTGATGTCTTTGTTGCCATCAGTCATTTTTGGAAAAAAATAAAAAATTCACAAAGAAAAACAGCCAACCTTCAGCACTCTGGGCGATGGAAATCACAGACATAATTCTTTTAAAGCCATTTTTGTTTCCAAGACCGGCGGCTTCCTTGACCACCACTCGTTGGGAGAGCTGAAAATAAGTGTGAACACAGGAGGAGCAACAAAAAGTCGTCTCCAAAAAAAAAATGCAACAGGCAAGAAAAACCTGTGAATATTTTGCGCCATACTCTCTTGTCTCTTGGAACGAAAGAGACGCACAAAAAAATCTGTTTGGTGATGAATTATTTAAACTGCAGACAGAGAGCAGGCCAACGCAGACCTGAGAAGCAAGTGGTTCTTGTCTACAGGGAATAATTGGTGGATTTTTGCCAGGACATCAGTCCATCTTTTGTGAAATGACATTTGCAGGTTGTGCAAGAAGTGGCACCAGATACAAACGCACACACGCACGCATGCAGATGACACAACCATTCACCTGTCAGATGGGGCAGCTGTGACATATGACCTACTGTAAACACTTCCTTCCCCCTGCTGCACATGTATGCAGGTGCACAATGCTGCATGCACTAAAATGCATGAGAAATGCATTGTGACAGCCACCAGACATCCCTGCCTGCCTCCAGTGTGACATCACCTGGCCGGGCTGATTGTCTCAGAGTTGCCGTTAATTTTCCCCACAGCAGGGGGGGAGGGAGACGCGAAGTGGCCGCCTTACCTCCGATATCCGGCCGCAGCTTCTTGTCATATTCTTTCAACAGATTGTTGAGTATCTCCGTGGTGTCGCTGTCCTGTGATTTAGGTGCCAACATTTGGTTGACGGTGACGTCCTCGTATTCCTCCTCGTACTCCATTGTTAGAGAGCTGCGCAGGTGGACGAACAGGTTTAAATAAAAATAATAATGCATTTAAAAAAACAAAACAAAAAAACAAAACAGGCGACTTGTGTCTGCTTTTTTTTTTTTTTTTCTTCCTTAGCAAAGAACATGCAGACTGCATGCACGCATGCAACTGTTAACACATCTGCAGCCAGAGCTGCAGCGGGTCCTTTAAAGTTGCGGATGCGCGCAAAGTTGATCGGCTACAAATCATGGGGAGCAATTTGGCAGCAGAGTGCGTCACTCACCAGGTGTAGAGGACGGACAGGAGAGCCACACACGCAGGTAATCTGGCTGGCATGTTCCTGGCTGACAACAAGTGCGGTGTTTGTGTGTCCGGGGCTCCGTGCGTGCGAGTCTGCGTGCGGACGCGGCGGTCACGGTCGGCCGGAGAAAGAGGAGGAGGAGGAGGAGGAGAAGGGGGAAGAGGAGCTGCCCTCAGCTCCCAGCAGGGAATTCGGTCATCGTCAGGGAAAACTGGGAGGGGGGAGAAGAGGAAAGAGAATTCCTAACGCTCGTCCTCGCGCGGAGGCAGAGTGTGCGTGGCTCTCGCGCAGGTGCGCACACTCTCACCGCGTCCAGTGCGAGCGACATCCCCCAAAACTCCTGCATGTGTGGAAAGTCTGCGTCATTCCAGCATCTGAAGCTCCTGCTCTCCAGTCAGAGCACCAGCCAGCCTCGAATATTTCTACATGTTCCCCCAACAGAGTTTTCCTGAAACATCTTCGGAACTATCATCAATCTTCACTGCAGTCAATCTTTGGAGATCTGAAACGGTTGCTGCTGTTCTCCCCTTGCTGCTTTTGAAAACCCTGTTCTAAATTTCTACTCTTTTTGAATTTGTGTCTATGGAATCACCAAACTCCTCAGCAATAATTAGTCCATCCTTTACTTCTTTGACTCACTCCGATTTTTAAGAACAAAGTGTGTCAGTCTGGAAATCAGCCCTTTGTGATGTCACAATGGGCACAGATTCCTCTCCCATGTTACCACACCTCCCAGCCAGGTGTTGGTCCGCCTTTTTTTTATTGTCTCCTTCCAAATATGCTGAAGGTCAAACAAGGCATCTGTTTAAACACAACGTATTTAGTAGGAGGCTCTCGAGGGCTAATTCTTTTTTTTCTTTTTTTTTAATTCTAGAGATCTGTGCAAAATTGTTCGGCTGGAACTAATACAAGTTCTGTAATAGTCATATTTAGCGTTTTTTTTTTAAACAAACAAGCAAACAAAAAATATTGTCAGGTGACATTTGGACATTTAACTTTAAAAACCTTGAATGTTGTGAAGTTATTCCGTAGCTAGATGCAGGCTGCTGAGTGTCTGTTCCCTCGCTTCCTACAGTTTGACGACGTTACCAGGACATAAATATAAAAGGTTTTCTCCCTGAAAACTGCTGCAAAACGTTAAAAAAAAAAAAAAAAAAAAAAAAACGGTGCCGAGGAGAAGATAATCATGCATTTATAGAAATCCGGAGGTGACGGGTGAGAACAGGCACATAAAAGGCAACAGAGACGAGCTCACGCTGCGACGGGAGCGTCTGTGAGCAGCGAGTCTGGACCTCTCAGCCGCCTTCATGAAGTGTAATTGTCGGCTTGCCTTCAGAGAATAAGAGGAAAGCCTTGTTCCCGCCGCTGCGTCTCCGAGTGGCAGGAGTGCTGAGGTTAATGGTTCCTCGATGGCAACAGGAGAAGCACAGCAGCTAGCTCTGCCACTTCCAGTTTTTTTTTTTTTTTTTTGAACATACAGAAACAGTACATTGTATATATGGGCACGTCATTTTCGCTGTGCAACCAGAAAATATCGGTTACTCAGTAAAGTGGAAGTTGATTGGAGGAATCGTCGGCTTTCAAATCAAAGCTGGAAGAACTATTTTTTTTCCCCTACCAAGCTAATAATTTGGTGGTGCCCCCTGGTGTTACACTAAGTCGAAGCCGGGCGCAGGTAAGTGCAAATTGGTTTTTCCGATCCCAAAAAGTGCCTTCACTGCCATTGTGAAAAAACAAAACAAAGCAAAAACATCCATTTCCGATTAGCGTATTTAATCTATTTAGCTGCAGCAATTGTTTCTAAGCAGGCATGAACATGTTCCACTGTGTTTTTGTTTCTCTCTCTCTGGCGCCACCCATTGCTGCACAAAAGATACCTACTGGGTGGGTGTATAATATGGAGACTGGCGTCCTGTTGTCACCTGGCTGGTGCAGGTCTTGTAGGTCAACGTCTAACAAGTGCAGTGTTTGACCTCCCTTCAAACGGAGGGAACGAACGGTGCTCACTTCAGCTCTTGCCGCAGTTTATCTTACATGACGCTCAGCAAAACACACTCGACACAAAGAACAGAAGCTCGCCCAGTGTTTTGTTGGCCAGGCAGCTTCTTGATCCGCCGTCATCCCTCCTGCCTGCAGTGGCGCTGGTCAAACCTACCCATGTCAATGTCGCCCTCTGCTGGCTGAACAGTTAAAATGCGGACGTCAGCTATTATACCCACGACTAAAACATAAAAAAACAAAGCAAACTTTATGGTGAAACTCCAAGTGCTGTTAGACATAATCCATAATGTTCTCAACATTACATGCAAGTCAAGTCAAATTCTTATCGTTTTAAGGCAACAGTGAAAACATATATCAAGCTTGGCAGTAAAATGTGACTAATGTGAGTGAGGTTACCTTCAGTTCTTCATCTGAAATAGTACTTTGCAGCAATGTGTAATTATCAGAAGATGTTGCAAAATGCTACAATTATGTGGGGAAATTCCGCTGCATACAAATGACCAACAATTATGAAAAGTCAGAGTGACCTTTTGAAGAGCCATTTAATTAACTATTTGCATCGGCGCATATGGATAATGGACACATGCATGGTACATTCAGAATGTCATCAGCAGTTCACACTTTCTAATGCAACTAACGCAACAACAGCGCTGCACGTTCTTGACAGGTCAGAAAATTGCGCTTATAATGAAGGAAGATGCACAAATTCTCTATTGTAAAACTCGGATGAATAAAATCTAATGAAAGCTGACATTATAAACTTTTGTTTTTGCAGCACATATATTAAACTTAATTTCCAACTGCAGAATCCTCAAAGGCCATATCACCTTGAGAAAGAGTTTGGTAACCTAAAGTTTTAGGAGATTACACAGGTTTAAGAAACAAAGCAAAACCAAATATATACATATATTTTTGTTAACAAAAATCCTCTGACTAGAGGAGACTTCTCCAGTCAGTGCTCCATCAGCACTCTGTAAAAATCACATTACGTTTGCTGAGGTGCGCTGCAGGAGCCACATATATTTAGTATGGTGATAAAACAGCTGCAGGATCCCCGTAAATGAGCTGTACGTCCTCTCGGATCTACTGACAAAGCACATTTGCAGATATAAAGTGTCCACATGAATCCTTCCTCTTAAATTAGGATTTCCCGCCCCGCAGGACTGCAGCGCTTTGTATTTATTTGCACCAATCTGCAGTTTGTCTCATATCTGCTGCTGCTGTTGGTGGTGTGTTTGGTCTACAAACACACTGACTCTGTGTGCAGGGAAGCTACACTTTCCCTCTGCTGCAAATGTTGCAACACCGGAACGACATTTGAAAAGGATTTTGAGATTACATATACAGGTATATATATATACATATATATACATTCAAAAATAATTGGTCGTAGTTCATTGTTTTACTATTTGCAGTATTTAGAGCTCAAAGGTCATAAAGTTTCCACAGCTCAAAAGAAGGTGATTGTGAAGCAAACAAACAATGCAAACTAGTGTCAATACATTCTGATCAGAACATTTTTACCATTTTAACCTGGTGCAGCGCAAGTTTTTGCACCATTGATTACAGCCATGCTAGTGTGTTTGGGTGCCTTGTCTCTGTTTCCTTGATCACTTTTATATCCACTTGCTGGCGATTTAAAACTTTAAAAAAAAATGTCTTTAGCAGGAGGTTAAATCTGGCATTTTGGCAGAAGGCCATTAACAGAGCTAAATTTGCTGGAGATCTGTGGTTTTCTATTTATTGATTGGCATTTAATCATCCAAGGCCAACATTTAAGACGTGAAGGTGTGTAAAAGATAGAATACTGGTTGCACACACACTCGAGCAACAACACAAACAAGAGCAAGAAAAGTAGAAACATCAATTTGTAGCTGCTGGTCTGCTTTTTTGTATGAGCTGCCTTAAATAAAACTTGATGGCTCGGGCAAATCGGAGCGTGTCCACTAAAATGTGTGTATAAAGGTCGCGAGGCATGAGCGCAGCGCAAACGCGCTACGTCTCCCATCTCAGTCTATGGCGACCGACTGATGTCATTTGGCGCCATCAGTGGCGGCTTAATTTGCCGTGGAGCCGTAGCTACGGGCCCTGGCTGAACGGTGGCTTGGGGAAAAAGCAACTTAAATGAAGCTAAATCCTTGACAAGCAGATGTGAGCCAGATGTTGCCGCCACAGAGAACCCCAAGATGGATTTACCAGTGCGGGGACATGAGCCGCACGCCGGCGCGCGTGTATAATCAAAGCCGCGGCGGACTGCACATGCCGACCTGTTGTTCCATCAACTGAGATTAAAGGCGCATTTTATCACGTCGCTTGCATTAATGCATCTAAATATGCAGCGTCTATGTCAGACGTTTTTCATGTGCACTCGACTGTTTTGCTGGAGCGTTTTTGTTTTTGTCGCTGCTTGACGTGGGACACTTTAGATTGTTTGAAAAAAGAAAAAAAAGCTAGGTTGTTGCACTGTCCACTTTTCTTAATTATTCTCATCATCATCATAATATCAATTTATATTGTACTACCACCTCGATAATTACAACGGTGTTTCCCTAAGCAGCTATAAAACAGTGGATTTAATCCACCGTTTAATCAACGGTTCAATGTTTTATTTTCACTGATGTTGACAATTTTGATAGACAGCAACAGACACTTGCAGTCAGTGAAGCTTTATTTGTAATCAGCATAATAATTTTAAAAAGACCCTCAAAAAACAAACAACCAAACAAACTAAAAAGTTTTCCACCGTGGCACGGATTCTTCTATTTGTTGGCTGCACAGGTCTACAATATGAAGCAAGACAATAAAATAAACAGATCCAGTTCATTAACGTGGTCGGTGAGGGCTGTGCTTCCAAATAGGAGATAAATCAGGAGAACTGCCAAACTGTACATAGAAAAAGTCTCTTTGTCAAAGTCTAGGTTAAAAAGACAATCAAAAGAAGTTTAAAATGTTTTTTTGCAAAAAAAAAAAAAAAAAAAATCATATAAGCATTGTTTATTGCTTTATATATAATTGCATTTAAAGAACAGCTCATACCTAGAAGTCACTTGAGTATAATAACACAACACAGCCGGTGCGCTCGCCGCACACAAGCACGAGTGAAACACATTCATTTAGTTGATCCGCGACTCCAACAGACAACAGGCTCACATTCAGAAGGAGGTTCCTCACCTGCGGACTGACTCTGCTGAGCAAGTGCAGTGCCCTCAGAAAAAGGAAAGAAAAACAATTTGATTTACTTGTAACAAAAGTGGATAAGACAATTGAGACCATTCTCATACTTTCTAAAAAACAAAAAACGGAGTATTGTTTGTTATGGTAGGTGCCACACCTGATGGCACATTTGAATCTGGAAAGAGAAATAATCAGAAAAAGCTTGCGAAGGGAAACTTCTATCTCAAATTGGCGCAACCACTGTTACTTGATATCTGAGATATAAACAAAGTAAGCAACAAATCGGGATCACAAACTGCTGAATGATAAAGGTCTAGTTTCATCTTCATTCCAGCTACAGTGTTGGACTTATTTGCTGTGCTTTTGCAAATAAACAATCCCTCGTGAAAATTGTAAATTCATATTTGTTGTTTTTATTATTTTTAAAAAGGAGAAGAAGGTCTATGTGAAGGACAGCCTACAGTCAGGAAAATGGTATTAATCATCTCAGCACACTCATTGCACTTTCCGGATAATCATAGAAACTCCTGTTAAAGCCCGGTCACTGCTCATTATCAGTTTTGCCTGCTGAGCTTAAGTTGAACACTACAGAGCAGATGTGGCCGCTAGCTTTGACAAGTTCTGACAAGAAAGTGTCTGCCGCTCAGAGCGTCAACATATGAACCAATAATACTTTCAGGTCATATTGTCAAAACCTTAAGAAAGAGTAAACTAAAACCAAAAGAAACTACATTTAGATTTTATTTTCAAATTATACTGTACCTAGTCTGCTAAAGCTCAAGCTAACACTGCAGCATAACATAGAAGCTAAACCTCACTGGCCCAGCGAGGCTTTTCTAAAAGCAGGTTATATATGTTATAAATGCGCACTGTTCCTTTAAACTACACATAGGGTTCTCATCATTGTGGCGTGAAACTGAAGCTGCCACAGTTACTTTTAACCTGAACTTACAGAAAAGAAAAGAAAAACACAGGAATTGAATTTATGAAAATCAGGCCATTCAGAAAAATAGCACAAAACAGATCAACACTCGAAAAAAGGAACAAGATTATTTTTTGACGGTTCACTGCATGGCTTTCCGAAAAAAAAAAAAGTAACTGCAGATTTCAGTGCATTCGTCATGAGTGTCACACTCTGAAGGCATCACATTTAGCATGGCTATTTAATTCATCTGCTTATGACAAGAAAGCAAAGTCCCCACCAGTGTGCTGCCCGGCCCCGGCTGCACACGCCTGGAGTCCACGGCCATTCATACAAAGCAAGGAGTTATAAAGGTAAAAGCCGTTTCTTTTGAGTGATTCGCCCAGTAAAAAATCTTGTCTTGCATAGCATTTGGCCTCACCTTACCATTGTCTACTGTTGACTCGAGAGGAAAAAATATGCTAAATGCCAAATGCTATAAAGTTTTTGACGCGTCAGATCATGGCGCAAAACTCATTGACGGCTGTATTTTGAAATGGGGACAAAGTAATGGTTGTTTGTTGTAGAAAAGTCAAAGTAAACATGGTAATGTTTGACTTCAGTGAGACATGCAGTGTGATTTTTCATGAGCCAAAAAAAACCTCCTCCAAAAAAGGCTATAATACAAGAAATAGGTGCTTGGCATTGGTTCTGACTGCACTTCAGTAACAAAATCCTGAAGGTGTCGTTGGGAGGAGAGCTGGAGATCTAACGCTGAAAACTACACCGCTCCCTCAATCTTGGGTTCCCTGTTGAGATACGTGGCCCAGTACACCAGGTTGAAGGTCCCAAAGAGTACCGGGAAAACTATCCTGGCCATCTTGTCGATCTTGCTCACACTGTTGTAAGTCTTCTTGGGGTCCGGAGCCTTAGCCTCGGCTGGCTTGAGCTGCACGGCTGTGCTGTTTGAAATGGTGGCAATGGACGCGTCCTTGGTCAGGTTGGTTGTGTAGTTGACCCCGGTGGAACAGGTGTTGTTGGACTTCTTGGACAGAGCCAGCGGGTCTTTCTTCTGCACGGGAGACACAGGCATCATTGATAAGAAAAGCTACAGACTTTGGCTTGTTTCCCAGAATCACCCTTATGTGTGTTTTGGAAATTGTTTACATTTTGGCTATTCACAACTAGGCATTGCTCTTCAAGTAAAAGACTAAACTAAAAGAAACAATTGGTATTTGTTACCGAACCAGTTGGATGGACTACACCATAATCATAAGAGACTTGTGAAGTCTTATTTTAAGTGCTTAGCATGAACACACAGACACAGATTTGAGTGACCTCTTACAAGTTTATACCATCGTGAGAACACACCTTGGGCTGCTGGGCCTCCATGGCCTTCTTTCCATCCCAGGCCCAGCTCCTCTTGGTGAAGTAGTTGACCGTGGCAAATTCAATGAGGGCGGAGAAGACGAAGGCGTAGCACACGGCGATGAACCAGTCCATAGCAGTGGCGTAGGCCACCTTGGGCAGCGAGTTCCGGGCGCTGATGCTGAGTGTAGTCATGGTGAGCACAGTGGTCACACCTGGCAGGCACAGAGAGTCAAGTCACTACTGGAAGGGCTGAACTGGATAAACCTCCACTGGGTTGCACGGGGGGTCCTGTAGCCTCACCAAAGACAGTTCGCGCTGGCACAGACTCTCGATTAAGCCAGAAGGAAACCTGGGAGAGGATCACTGTCATGAAGCAGGGCATGTAGGTCTGGATGACAAAGTAGCCGATCTTCCTCTTCAGGTAGAAGTGAGCTTTCATCACCGTGTACTGACCTGGATTAGGCACAGAGGGACAAAATGGAACGATGTGCTTAGAAAAATGGTTAAAATTAACAATGATGTGCATCTTAATTCAACACAACGGACGCAACCTTTTAAATTTAGCGTCAAATTATTATCAGTTGCTCAAAACAACAAGGTTTGGGTTTAACTTAACCCAACTGTCAACTGCTGGATAGTGTCTCCAACTTGAAGGTGTCTTATAAAGTGTCATTATGGATTTGACTGAAACCGAATGCCAAAATAAAAAAAAGATCCAAATTACACTCCACGCAGATGATGCACTTTGTTATTTTTAGAACACCGTTTTGCGTAAATAACTGCAATAAATAAATTTAATCTCTGTCTAGGTCTTTTCTCCATCATACAAACCCCTGCGTGTTATGTTCAGTCACTGGGTTTTGCTGTGTCGTCCCTAGAAGGTGTGATTAAGGGATTTTCAAATGAACTTAAAATTGAAAACCTCCAGATTAGAGAACCACCTCTGAATAGAAATAAAAAAAAATTGAGTGAAAAAGGAAAAACATAGGATGGTGGGAAAATCATCACATCCTATTAATCAAGTGAAGATTGCATTTGAAAGATTTCTTTCTAAAAAAAAAAGAGAGAAAAATCCTGTCGAGGCGGAGAGTCTGATAAACTATAGAAAATCCACAGATGACTGCTGCTTTCTCCTGGCAAAATCGGATTTTTCTGTCTCACTAATCCCTTGTCACAATCTGCATCCTGTATATCTCTCTCGCTCTGTCTCTCTCTCTCTCTCTCTCCCTGCCCCCCCTCCCTTTCTCCCTCGCTCTCTGCCACTCTCTTTCTACGTGAGTGTGCATGCGCGTGTGCATGTGTGTGTGTCCGTGTGTGTGTATGTTTGCGCGCGAGACTGAGTGTGTGTATGCGGGAGGGTGACAGACAGTCCATCCCATTCTGTCGGGCCGGGCCACTCTTGATTGGGGACATCCTTCCTTTCCTTGCCTGGCTGCCTGAGCTCCGCCGCTAAAACGGACCTGGATCAGCGGTGATTACCAGCCTACCGGGGCGCAGCAGCACACATGACCGAGGCAGAGGCCGGCTGAGAGGGACTGGAGCAGAACAAGGGGAGGAAAAGGAAAAAAAAAAAGTTTGGGAAGGTTTTCTTTCCGTGCAATGCGGCGGAAAGCACCATGCCTCTGAAGAAAAGGGCATCTGGGTTGCCTTCTCCGCTGGCCGAGGACCACTGGCCAGCAACATCGCTCTGTGCCTGTGCCGGCACCGCCGCCGGGCCAGCCACACTCTGATCTGACCGCCCGCCGGGGCCCGGACGAGGCCGCACATCTCCTGATAAAGTGTGAAAATGCGGCTGTGGTGGATTCTACTCGTTGGCTTCTGGAGCGTTTGCGGCGAGTTGCCGTTCATAGCGGAGAACAACGCTGCGATGATGGTCAACTGGTGAGTCTAGATGATCGTATGTGTGTGTGTGTGTGTTTCGGGTAGGCGAGCGGGGGCGAGGGGTCTGGAAAGCTGAGGGAGGTCTGGGTGGCAGGGAAGGAGGGGAGGGGAGGCCAACCATCTGTTGAGCTTTGACGCTTCCTGTGTGTTGATCTGATGTCAAACACGCTTATATTACAAGCTCCGCCGGTCATCAATTCCATTCCTGCGGCCGTATTTTTATCCGCTTGCGGCTTAACCTGCGGGGTCAGAGGTCACCTGTGTCCAGCGTGAGCTCTTTGCCGAGCTATTCTTGGCAAGTTAAACAGGGTTTCTGCCTCAGATTAGACATGCTAATCAGGGCCACGTTGGGTCGGTGTGTCTGTGGTCGGAACTGTTTGGGAAAGACTTCCGGGGCGTCAGTGGGTGGGTGAAAAAATATTATTAATAATAAAAACAGTAACAACAATAATAATTCAGCTATGTGCTGCGTTGATGCAAGCTCGCTGAGTGTTTCTAGCAAGAGGCTTGTTGTAATAAGCAAACGTCGGACACACGACACGGCCGGCTGGAGCAGATTGAGCCGGAACATCCCTCCACCGCCAATAAACTCTCTGCAGCAACAAGCCGCAGAAAATGTTTTATCATACTTCTTTTACATAACAGAATTAAGCAGATGCCGCCCTGGTCCCACCCCCCCTCCTAAGCCCCGCCCACCTCTCCCGGTGTCTCCGTGGCAGCAGCCTGTGCCTGAGCCGTGACGTCACTCGGTAAAAGCACAACTGATGGGCCTGCATGCGGATTAACCCTCCAGACCCAATGGCTCAGACCACGGAGGATAAGTGATTTTTTTTTTTTTGCCCCCTCTGCCCCACCTTCTCTTCCCAGGCTGCCCCGGAGACAGCTGGCTATGTGTGGGAGGCATCCTCAAATCCCTGCAATTCATTCATTGTCTCTATCCTGCTTGATTTGGTCCCAAAAATAACAGAATAACCTTCTCACAGCGTCTTTCAGACCGTTACTATCATAATAACATGTAGCATGGTGGATTGGTGGACTAGCATGGTGGACGTAGCGGGTTGGGCTTAAACCCCGCCCACCTTCTCTACCCTCTCCTACTTCCCTCCCCACTCCCATCAAGCTAGCATACCAGTGGTGTGGTAAGTGAGCATATAAGATAACGCCGGGATTAAGCGGCAGTCATTGTAGCTGAGGTGTGGATGGATTGATAGTGCACGCTGGCTTTAATCCCAGGCCTGGTCACGCGTCGCTACCTCGGCTGGTGTAGATGTCCTCCGTTCCCGCCGTCTGACCAATCAGGTGGTACTGGTTGAGGCGGGAGCCCTCCTCCGCCACCACCACTGACTTGGCGGCTTCCTGCGTCCACGTGTAGACCACCTCCGAGACCGGATAGGCATCTGCCGTGGCAAGACAGCAGAATGGTTTGGTTGGTTTTTTGAAATGGAATTCAAGTCGCAAACATCAAGATGTCAACCGCTTTGAGAGGAAGGAGGTTGATTTGCAGAAAGTGTGTCCTAAAGCATAATTCTTAAAATCAGCTCTCTGTGATGTCATAAAGGGTGCTGGTACCGCTCCACGTTTGTTACCGCACCCTCAGCTAGGTGTTGGTGGTGACATCTATGAGATCTGTGAGCTTTTTCTTGGAGGTCTTGTTTTGTTTGTACATGCCTGCTTCATGTGACTCCAGGTTGAGAACTACAGATGTTGAACCTTTATGTTTTGTTTTTGCTAAAGCTGCAGTTCAAGAACTTAAGGTCAGATGTTGATGTTGTGAGCATGCTGAGAAATTTAGGGTACATTTTATTCTATATGCAGCAGAGAGAGAGAAAAAGTTCAAAGATACTACAGGACTAAAAAGAAAACTATGTGAGTTCATACTCTCAAATGGGAGTCCATGTCAGTGGTTTTATTATCTCAAAGTCCTCTGGCAGAAAACACTGCACATGACCAGGTCAGGAAAACAAGCGTGACTAAAATGTTACATAATTCAAAAATCATGTAAAATGTCATATTTTAAATATATTGCTTATTAATATATTAAGGACAGCAGAAACCACCCAAAGCTCACAAAAAAAAACAAGAGGTTGCATGCAGAGTGACCAGATTTTCCGGTTTCATGCTGTCCAGGAAGTAATTCAATGTTTATGTTTTGGTCCGACTATTCATGTTGTAATAACTTTTAAATGGCTTAAAGACTAATCCAAAGTGACTTTTAAAGGTCCCGTATTAGATCCTCTTTTAGGTCTTTATTTATTTATTTTTTTCATTTTGGACTCCAGTGGAACAGCCTCACGTATTTCATTTTTCTGAAAACCTCTCGAGGAATCCACCCATCCCCCCCAAAAATACAGCAAACAGCATATTTATCCCTCCGTTTACAGCCTGCGGCTAAATCTGATGCTTGAGCTAGGAGATTGACACGCGGTGAACACGACGGCCACTTCCTTCTCTAGAAGTCGTGCACGGAAGGTCACGCTGCGTGAAAACGCGTCGCCGTCGCCACGTCCGCACCTTGAGACGGAAGACGTTGCGCGGCCGTGTGACACAACACTTGACCCTTCACCCACTTTTGCTTCATTACGCAGAGATTAACTTGGTGTCAGTGGTGAGAGGCTCGTGTTGGGAGCTGATGTAATCACGGCGTGCGAGCGTGCCACGCCGTGCAGATGTTGCTAATGGTTCGGTCGTGTTGGGAGCAGCTGGATAGGTGGCGCCGATGGGTCCCGGTTCCAGCTGCTTTGAAATATGAGAATTCAATGTCTTTGTGTGTGTGTGTGAAGGGTGAAATTCTTGGCTGTGACGATGCATTTTTCGCTTTGCAATCAAGCTACTCCTGCAAAGTCCAACAACAACAATAACAACAACAAAAAACTCGATACTGACACAAACAGACAAGCTAAAATCTGCGATTGTGTACGGATGTGCTGCGTGTTTGTGCGTCTCTTTCTGCTCCGCTCGATTGTGCTGCAGAGCGCGGCGGCCCAATCCGACAGTATTGCACTAATCCAGCAACTGTGGTGTTAGAAGTCTTCGCAGCAATTTAGTGTGACCCCAGTCAAGCAGTCTGCGGATTATCGTCTCAAAGACGCGCAACATTGTCTCCAAGCAGTCCTTGTCGAGCCACGTCGCACGGCCGCGTGGATTTGTAGCTTGTTTCTCCTCCTCCGCAGCTGCAGCAGCAGCAGCAGCAACGAAGCAACCAGGCAGCCAGTCAGTGTCTGTCCAGACTATTCAGCTGGTGAAAGGCTTTAGGTAGGTAGAATGTGTATTATATCGCCTCTTGGTGAGTGAAATAATATAGAGGGCCGGGGGGATCAGTTTAATCTCAGTTGCGTCACTGACTTTAATTAAAAACACAAAGCGGAAGAAGCTAAAAGATGTTTTGGCCAGATTTTAGCTAAACGCCGCACTGCACTGCTCTGCTTTGCTCTGCACTGCTTCTCTCTGATTGGTCCGCTTGGGTTTGACAGACTGAGGGTTCAAATAATCGTTTGCTGGTTAAATTCCTCCCCCTTTGTCCAGCTGTTTTCTGCGTTCCCCCCCGCCTGCCAGCTGGAGATGTGGACTGTGGAAAAGTGTTTTTAGTCTCTCTGTCATTTAAAGGGCTGATTCGACATTTTTGTTGCCCTCAATCCCTTTATAGTGGAGCTGATGCTACCGTTTGAACCTGGTGCTTGGATTCACTGGTCAATCACCCAAGCCCCACCAAGCCCTTCCCCCTTTTTTAAACAGTCTTTTCTGGATGCCTGTCTTTAGAACATTTACAATTCCCATTAACAGGTTTTGAAAATAAAAAGTTAGTTCAGGCTGATTTAATTGGTCCTTGACCTTGAAGACATGATACGACACAATATGGAACAATTTACTTTATTGCCCCGTAGGGAAATTTGTCTCGGTATCACGTGCGCTGCATACAGTTAAAGACACAAGATGCTCAAGAATCTTTCTAAGATACCACACAACACTGGAGGTAGAAACGGGAATCCATCACAAGCAGGTGTTAGTATTATTACTGTGACACTGCAGTGTCCAGCTGTAGCTGCATCAATGTTTGATTTTGTCTTTTGTGCATCTTTGTTTGCTTTGTGTAAAATGTGACCATTTTGTTATCTCTGCAGACATGCAGACGTGGAGATGAAAAGGGACAATAATGGAATATATACAGAGAATATATTCTCATTTTGATGCTTCTTTGATGATCCTCAATTAACAAAATCAGTGGCAGCAACACGGCTGTAGTTTGCTTTTCAAAGCCCTGTGCTCCGTCGCTGAATCTTTACACATACACACACACACAGAAAAAGACACACAGGGTAAAGCCGCTGTTTTATGTTCCCAGCTGAGGAAAAACAACATTGTTGTGTTGTTCTCTAGAATGATGGCCTGCTGCTGCTCTTACAAAAAGTCAATGGTGGTCTAATTAAAAAATGTAGCGTCCCAGTGCTCTTTCAGCCGCATTAGCAGGGCAACAAGGGAATGCAGCTCTAAACTTTGTATTTTTTTAAAAACCAAAACATTGGCTGATATTTTCACATGTGGATCATTATTGAATATGCATTTTCCCCAGTTGTCGGTAATTCTTCCACTTTCTTTTTTCCCCAAAATGTGTTATATTTATGCAATTTTGTTGAATTGTTTTTTGTTTCTGTCAAGACGTGACTATAGCTCACATTCTCAGAATTTGCTTCACCGCCACAGGAAAAAGCACACATAATCAACCAATAGGGTGTCTTCTCAATCATGAATCGTGAACAGACAGGCTTTTGATGTTTAGGCGTCTTTTCTTTGTTCATTTGCCTTTCAATTTGCATTTTCACTCATCAACTTGACAAGCTTTCTGTGCTGAAAGGTCAGAACAGCTGCATAAAAACCTCACAGCTGCGACAGGCTGAACATTAAAATGCCAAAAATGGAAATGCAGAGGATGTAAATCCTAGTTTGTGTGTCCTTTCAAAACAATCTTAAAAGAAAGAGGCTTTAACGCCAATCTACGTGTGCCATTGTGGGGTTTGTTTTTTCTTCCGTCAAACTTTCATGCAGTGAGCAGCTACATTGGTGAGCGCCCAAGCAGCTGACAGCATCTGAACTGGTCCCTCTCAAAGCTCACGTCCCAGTCAGACTTATCGCAGGATCTCCTCAGGATGCGACTGTGCCTTTACAGCCTTGCTGCTCGTGAAGTTCAGGCCATGTGAGGTGATTAACGCAAGAGCAAAGGAACAGGTAGCTTTGAGAGCCTTCAGCTGCTGGGTCCATTAGCTCAGAGGATTAGCTCGGGTTAATGGAGTCCCCGGGAAACAGGATACACAGCAACTCCAGCAGCTCGTCCAGCTCACACGGCTCTGCTCTGCACCGACTGTATGTGTCCAGAAAACACTTTGTGGTGGACAGAGATCTTTAGAGCCATGTTATACTGTACTACACCATTCAACAGCACGCGATGTGTGGTGCTCAGTGCGATAGAGGTTATTGAGAGTGAAATACAGGCGAGCTCACCAGGAAGGGTGACATGAAATTCCATATTAACTGACTAAAATTTTAAAATGCTTTTTTAATTTGGGGTCTTTTTAAAATAATTGTGTTATTATATTTGTGATTATCATAGATTATACATGTTAATATCAATAAAATATGTAAATTATATTAAGTTATTGATAAACATATTTTTTTCATTGCATATAGTTTTCACTTTGCTACAGTTTTATTTTTGTTGAGCTTTCGAAGAGTAGTCAAATTAATGTCAGGATTACATTTTTTTTTATTGTATTTTATCTGTTTATGTAACGTGTTACATCACTTTAATTTAACAGAAGGTTTGGGGTTTTTTTGTTTGTTTTTAAAATTTGCTTGTATTGTAAATCTTCATCTTTGTTTGCTCAGCTACCAGCTGTTGTGCTCAGTCGCCCTCGCAGGGAGGAATAAAGTTGGACTGAATTCTGCTTAATTGAATTTAGGCGTCCCAGTAATCTCAGTCACGGCAAATCAAAAGGACACCCGGGTTAAGATCGGTATTTAAACTTTGCCAATGAGTCAATTCAAGTCAGGTTGGGCCTTTCTGGGCTACCTGACGAGCTAACGGACATCCATTAGCCGAGGGTGCGAGGAGGGAGGGCCAGGGTGGCCGCGCTGATTATCCCTGGCCCGCTAGAGGTCTGAGGTGAACAAAGCAGGCGTGGGAGTGGCCCGGCTGTGGCTGTGACTCCTGGGGCCTACGCACTGGAGTGGCAGGGTAGACCTGAGAGGCAAATCTTAAGCTCATTAGACGGAAGCTCCCCAGATATTTCAGTCGTCCTGAGCGCTCCGAGAGGGGTGTGAGGCGGCCTAACTGGCTTAGAGGTCTCGGCACTAGCGCGGTTTAGCGCGTGCTAGCCGCAGGGGCTGGATTTTTAGAGGTTACCTTGATGGTGAGCGCGACTGTCTGAGCCTGTGTGTGAGTGAGTGTGTGCGCGCGCGCGTGTGCATGTGTGTTCTCATTTCTAGCTCTTTCTATTCCGTGCGCTTGGAATATTTGCCAGTAAATGGAGGAGGGATGCAGGAGAGGAGCTCTGACACGTTGATTAATGGCTTAATCAGGAGCAGTGTGTCAATGTCTGCTGCACTGCACCGGCAAGCAACAACAGCACTGCACCTGCGGGACACAACCCGTCAAACGCACGCACACACACACACACACACACACACACAAACCAATTCCATCCCTGCATCCATCCACACAGGTGAAGACACCGGAGAGGATGCGCCATCGATCTGGAGTGCAGTAATGTTTAGAGTCTGTGTGCCGGCGCAAATGTTGCAGCACAGCAGGCGCCGGCTCATGAGCGCGTTTACTCACAGCTTCCGAATTTAAGAGGGCAGGCGTGGGTGTCCATGGGGAAGTCCTCCAGCTGCATGGGGCATTCTGCTGATATGGTCAGCCTGCGAGAGGAGAGGGAACATAGCCGTGCCAGATGAGATATTATTGTCATAATCTTGATCACCAGCTGTTAGAAATACACCCGACCCCCCACCAACCACCAAGCTGCAGCCCTCTGCTGGAAACAGTTTATTTCATTTAGGTTGGCCTTCATTTTTTTGTTTTGCGGCCTGGAAGATATGGATTCCTTCGCTGGTGCTATTCAGATGAGTTAGAGAGTGCAGTTACATAACGGAGCCACAAGGAGGCCCCACAGTGACGACCAATAACTGTTCATGTGCAGAAGTGGGCCGCAGAATCGCTGTAGGTGGGCAAATCCTCCTTGCAAAAAAGCAGACGTCTTTGTGAGGCCTAACTCTGACCATCACATAACTTCAGTTCTTATCTGGAGATTTCAGCCTCTGCTTTAATTATAAAGCTGCTATATATATTGCAGCTGCAAAAATGCTGGTTGGAATCGCTGGTCCTCATACTGGTGTGTACAAACGCACAGAGGCTGGAGGGCCTGCACAACCTTGTCACATGCTGCCCTCTGCTGGACACATGTATATCCTCACTAGTGCGCTTGTAGACGCTGACCGACAGAACCGGACTGTGACCCACTGACAGACATTTAAAAGTCGTCTCCGGGGACCTTAATGTAATTCCTGGAAAATCACTGAGTAGTTTCCTCCTCTGTAAATTCAGTCAGTGGTGAAGTTGATATTGAGCGGTGAGTTTTTATACAACGATCATGTTGTTCGTTGTGCATAATTCTGCTTCACCATTATGGTGCTCAGGTGATTCCTGCTATGTTGGCCTGGTTCAGATACATTTGCAGCAACAGCAACAGCAGCAGCAGTAGCACTGTGACTAACATGCACAGGGGGACTTTAAAGTTAACGGGCTGTGTTGAACTGCTTTAATTAGCAAAAGTCAAATATATCTTGCAGCGGCTGTTTAATAAATCATAATGACCAAAAAGGACAATGCAGCAAGCAGATGAATTACCAGGCGGGACGATAAAAGCGCCACCTCATTATCCCACACGTGTACCTTTTAACATTCATGGGGATTTATTTTGATCCTGTACAGTCTTCCCTCTGAGAGATATTTCCACGCTCCACCAAGCCAGGGCGGCATCTTGTTTGGAGAGCAAATATCATCCTGCTCTCATCTTCTTCTCTTTTTTTTTTGCGATCACAAAAGGCTGGAGATTGAAGTCGTGTTCGCTGCTGAATCAGCCGCAATATCCAAAGTCAGCAGATTGGTAATGATTTCTGACATGCACCTCTCTCTCCTCCAACTTCAATTTGGTGGATTTATTGCGTTGACGCCAGGAGATGGCGACTATATAGATGCACCATAAATATACAGTATATACGACAGAAACATTAGCAGCTTGAAAATTGAGGTTAACTCTATTGCTTATTCATCAGTTCACGGCTCAATATGCTGCCCGTTTTATAATAAAAACTGAAACTTTCATACCACACTCCATTTGAGCAGGTTTGCACAATTATAAAACAACAAACAAACCGTCACAAAAAGAAGCATATTTAGACCCTTGTTTACTGAATCCAAACAAGAAAATTTTTTCTGATCAAGCTGATGCTTTGTTGGACCTTCCACATCCTCTGGAAGGGGACAAAAACATAGCAGCTGGATATACTGAATGTTGTTTTTTTAAAATATATTATTATTATTATTATTATTATTATTATTATTATTATACCCGCTTATTCCAATTCAGGGTCACGGGGGTCTGCTGGAGCCTATCCCAGCTGTCTTAGGGCGAAGGCAGGGTAAACCCTTGACAAGTCGCCAGTTCATCGCAGGGCCACATAGAAACAAACAACCATTCACACTCACATGCACACCTACGGACAATTTAGAATATTCAATTGACCTCACATGCATGTTTTTGGACTCTGGGAGGAAGCCGGAGAACCCGGAGAGAACCCATTATTATCATTATTATTATTATTATTAATAATAATATTTTTGATGAGTTCACTGACCGGAAAATGACACATTACTGGAAAACGTTGGCTTTCCATCATATGGGCCTTTTATTGAAGAAAGACTTGATAAATCAGAAGATGTTCTCATATCAAAAGTAATTTTTAGATGTGATTAGTTTTTGAGGACTCTCTCATTCTTAGGTGAGAATAAATTGTTGGTTAAGAAAAAGTTATTGCGAATTACAGAAACGTCAACACATTGTCATTTTCAGCCATGAAGAGTTATCACTTCAAAGTTCCTGATCATTCCTCACATCGGCATGCAGACAAAACTTTTCTACTCAAGCATGGCACCTATTTTACGACTTTTTGCAACCAGATCGACTCTTCTGCTGACTCTCTAATAATGCATTCCATATGCCTTGCTTGCGGGAGCAGGTGTGCTGCAGATCGTGGCTACAGTTTCAGCAGTAGGTTGTTGCTGTTGTCAGAGCAGCGCAGGTCTGCTTGGTGAAGGGACTCTCTCATTGGCTGCAGAGGAGGAGGGAAAACAGGGCGACACACACACACACACACACCCCGGCGGCCCATCTGACCTCCGCGGCTACGCACCGGTGGGCCGCCGAGGTGTGTGTGTGTGTGTGTGTGTGTGTGTGTGTGTGTGCACACAAGTGTGGGGGCCGTGTGAGTGCAGTGGGGGTCTCAAAAACCATTAGCGAAGAAGTATTACAAGCTGATGCGATGTTTTAGTTGGCTCCTCCCTCCGTCCCCCCCCCCCCATCACCTCCTCTAACTGGATTACACAACCCACTCATCATCAGCTTTTGCTTGAGGAGGAAGATGAAAAGGAGGGAAAATGTCGATTGGCAGCGGCAATTTAGCGTCAGTATTGTACCTCGGCGGCATGTGATACTGCAAGATTTGGTATTGATCCAATACCAAGTAAATACAGTGGCAGTATCGCAGATACCAATACTTTTGAATTAAGGCGGACAAGTCATCAAATTTACTTAATCTTAATGAATTTTCATGGCCTTTAATTGTTTTTTTCCCTTCTGAATTATTAATTCATTGATAACCAGGATAGAATTTGGGCAAAACGTTAGAAATGACTAATTTATCCTCCATTGCTTTATATTTTGTTTTGTCACAATCATTTCATATGAACTAAAAATGTTTTATTCCAACTACTGGGCAACCCTGTTTTTTTTTTTTTTTAGCCGAAATATAGCAATCAACATATACAAACACATTATCTAGATTCAAATCCAAAGTATCGATGTCATTACGCTGCTATCGATCGATACCAACGTTGATATCGACATTATCGATATTTGGATCGATGCGTCCGGCGTTGCCGTACCTCATGGTGTAGAGCAGCGTGCCGTCGTCCTTCAGCCGCAGCAGCTTGTTGGGCGTGGTCATGTTGTGCGCGATGGACTTCTTGCCATTGAGGAAGAAGGTGTCGGGCGTCCAGATATTGCTGGCCAGCAGGTTGTTCAGGGGGAGCATCTCCATGGGGCCTTTAAAGCAGAGCCGCTCGTCCTTCCAGCTCTGGCGGAAGAACACGTCGATGGTGTATTCCTGCGCAGAGGAAATCCGAGCTTTTGAAAAACAAGCGTAGCATCATAATACTATGCCATACATTTTTTTTTTTTGCATCAGTTTGGTAGTTATGTTTCCACCCTTTCATAAACTTGTTCTGCAGATTGAAAACGTTTCAGTTTCGTACAAAGTTCTTGCTTTTCGCCAGTAGGGGGAGTGCATGGCACATTTTTTTCCCTGCCTTAAATTTAACACTGGTATGGTTGTTAAGGTTTAATATTCTACTGTTTATCCTGGACTCCAATCTACAGATCTCCAGAAGAACAGCAGATTTAGCCCTCTGTTTACAGCCTCCAGCTAAAACTGGTGATTTGTCTCACCTTAAATATGTTTGGGGGCAGAGCAAACAGCAGACCAGGGACTTTACAGTGGTTTTGGTACCCCCCAATACCCAGTACCCATATGTTGTTTTAGAGCAGATTTCTGGAAACTGGAGCACCTATTATGAGGCAGTTGACAAACCTTTTTGATGAAATGCTCTTGTCCTAGCATACCTTCACCACACGCCCTCACTGCATCATGCTGATTGTGAGTGGGCTGCGTTTTTACTATCAGCCTTGTTTTCTAGTGACGTGCACTCTAGCTCAGTCATTTGTAGAGTGGAGACGCAGCACTGCAGCCTCAGTGTGAATCCATCCTGATTCTCTCAGGCTGCAGCCTGGAAATCGGAGGAGCTTCTTACCATTTCAGTGTCCGAGACTGGACCGAAGCTTGTGACAAAGATGTTGGTTTTGATCTCCGTCACCTTCTCTGTAAACGCAGTTGATAAAAAAAGAGAAAAACAGAAAAGAAATACACACTGTCATGACATCACATATCAGATGTGGGTTTTTTAGAAGCCAAAAAAAAGAGGTTTGGTTTTAGTGGCACTGCTCATATTAAACAAGACGGGTATGAACACAGTAAACACAAGACAGAACACAGAAAAGAAGCCCACAAGAAACATGTGAGCTACATCTACACTCACTCACACACACACACACACACACACACACACACACACACACACACACACACACACAATGATCTTCTTTGCTCATAAATCACTCTTCTGTAGAGGAGAAACACTCTGAACTCAGCGTTTTTCTCTTGTTTCTTTTCTTTTTATTCTTCCTCGCTTCTTTCACGGCAAGAACTTTTCACACCGCTGGCTACTTAGACCTGCATCTGTTCTGAACAAAAAAAAAAAAGCTGCTGCCGCTGATGCTTCTTGTTGGCGAGGAGGGTGATGTGGTTCTCCCCAAGGTCACAGCAGCGCGCGGATCTCTTCGGCCCGCCTTCACCGTGAGAAGTGTGATATCGCACTGCAAACATCCGCTTATCTCTTTGTCTCTGTCTGTGCTGTAGTTTTATTGACATAGACAGATTCCACCTTGATGTCTCGGCTGTGGAGCTGAACACCATAGTCAGAATCTAAAAAAAAAATCCTTTCTCCACACCTCTCCTCAAGGCGTTTTCCCAACAAAGAAAATTGGCAGAATGAACGCCTGAACGTCTCGGCTTGCTTTACCTCCCAGTCCGGGGCGGAGTCTGTTGTCGTAGCCATCCAGCAGCCCATCCAGGATGCGTGTGAAGATGGTGATGTTGTCGTTTAACTCTGCCTCTTTGGGCGTTCCGGTTACGTCCTGGCAGAGGCTGCAGAAGAAGGAAGGAAAAAGGAAAAAAAAACTGTGAGTGAAGGAAATGAAGGAAAATAACTGTAAGAAAGGGAGTTGCTCAAAGAAACAGAACTGGGGGGGGGGGAATCAGGAGATGTGTCAGTTCCTCACCTCAGGCTGCAGGTGACGCTCACAAGCAGGATGCAGACCCACAGTCGTCTCATTGCGAAGCTGTGGCACATTCCATCGCCCATCCCTGGAAACGACACCGACCCGAGCTGAAGACCACCATCATCACCTCACAGACTTCACCACCCCCCCAACCCATCAAATCATTCACAAGCTGACTCCCCCTCATCTTCCTCTTAATTGTCTTCAAGACTAAATAGACTAAATCCTTTTTTTGTATTAAAAATTTGCGAGCTGTAACTGCCAGCTAATCGCCCAGCGCTGCACACATTCTGCTCTCCAACTGTCGAACTTCACTTGCAAGATGATGTTTTGCAGCACATGGCAGGCAGCCGCCCAGCATGGGGACTGCGGCGAGTCCGCTTCCACGGAGCACCACGGGACAACGTGTGCAGCAGCAGCAGCAGCAGCAGCAGCAGCAGCAGCAGCATCTTACACACAAGCACTAAAGTGATGCTGCAAAGTTCCTGCAAACACCTTCGCTGGTCATCCTCCTTCCCCTCTCCCTTCTACTCACTGCCTCCTCCTCCTCCTCCTCCTAAGGTCTTCTCAAGCTCAGGAACCGCTGGAACCCAGTAAAACCCCATCAGCTCCGCAAGCGGAACCATCCCCTCCCCTCATCCCACCAGTAAAACCAGCAACCTCTCTCACCCTGTCTGCTGGTTCTGGTTCTAAGAGCTCCCTGCAGCATCCTCCCTCCCTCTCTCTCTCGCCGTTCTCTCCCTCTTCAGCCGGAGTGGAAGTGTGATTACCCCTCTTCCACCGAGTCTACGGTCCTCCTGGTGCAGTTCCTCTCCTCCTCCTCCTCCTCCAGCAGCAGCAGCAGCTACAGTGGCTCCTCCACGCAGCACAGCAGGCTGTTGGCTGTTCCCTCCTCTGGTGCTCACCTCCCACGCTGGCCTACACGGCACCGCAGCAGCAGCAACAGCGGCAGCAGCAGCAGCTCCTCACCAAGCGAGACCGACAAACTTCTCTCTCACGCAGATGGCAGCTCTCGCCGTTTGAGGGACGTCACCTCCATCTGCGCACGATGCTCACGAATGAAGCAAGGCGGAGAAAGAGAGGAAGAGGGAAGAGAGAGGAGGAGGAGGAGGGAGGGAGGAGGGTGTGTGAGTGAGTGAGAGAGGGAGAGGAGAGAGAGAGAGAGAGAGAGAGAGAGCGGGAGAGAGAGAGAGAGAGAGAGAGAGCGGGAGGGGAGGCGGGGTGTGATTTCTCTGTCAGCGAGGTTTTATTTGGCCCCGGGGATATTAAAAGGTTGGCAGCGGGGAAAATAAAGGCTTCCCAACAGTTGTGCTGACTGACCATCCTTCGCTCGGCTCCCAGGGGGAGCGTGGATGTCTCTGCAGAAAATCCAATACTGTTACTCGAAAAGAGAAGGAAAAAGGAAAAAATAATGGTAGGGAAGTGCAAAGAGACTTTTGGCGGTGGATTGAAGTGAAGAGCAATGAGTGGATGGAGGAGGAAGATGAAAAGGAGGTGGTTGGTGAGGAGGAGGAGGAGGAATGCTGTGGAGAGATGTGTGGGGAGATTAGGATGGAGGAGGGTTCCTTCAGAGTTCTGCTGAAGAGGTTCTGATGCAGTTCAGGAGGGTCATTCCTGATCTGGCTCACCTGCATTTTCAGTCACACGAGCTGTGACAGGTGCGACGTCGACTCGGATGTCGCTACTGTTGGCGCTGAATTATATGTGCAAAATATGACAAAAAAAATTCTGTTTTCTTTGCAGTCTTTATGATGTCACAAAGGGCCTCCCCGGGCCAGGTGTTGGCTCCGCCCTCTGAAACGTTGCAACAAAGCATCAGATTTAGCAGGAAGTGAAACATTTTCAGTTTGCTTGAAAACTTCGAGACTAGAAATTGGGTAGAAACTTTTCATTTACTTTTTTCAAAATTACTGGATCACAAGGATTTTCTTTTTTTTTTTTTTTAGTTAAATGTATTGGCTCCATCCTTTGGGACTGCCTTCTCTTTGTACCCTGAAAATTAAAGCATCAGTTTTTGCTGCAAACAGAGGGCTAAATATGTTCCAGAGAGCTTGGAGCAAACATCTCTGGAAAAATATGAGTTATTCAGCGGGGCCTAGGATGAAAAATACCTGATAATGGGAATTATGAGAGAACCTTTATCATGAGACTACGAAAGTGCAATCTCACACAAACAGCGCTGACCAGACTAACCCTCTGCTCTCTCTCTCTCTCTCTCTCTCTCTGCAGGAATGCAGTGGATGGAATGAAAAAGCTGTACGCCATCTACGACACGAGGTGAGCGCGCCACACACGCAGCACACACATGAAGTGAGCTTTGCTGCCAGACAGCCTCTGATCCGTGATTACAATCAGTCCCTCTGTCACGACAAAATAGTCTGGCTATGAACGAATGATTGAATAGGAAGATAATATTTTAGGCCAGGCATGGGCAAACTACGGCCCGGGGGCATCAAAGAGTTTTAAGAGTAATTTTATGAAAGAGCTAAATACAGTGGGGCTTCAAAGACACATATTTTGTTGTAACACCTTTGTTCCTTTTTCTATAGACATTAAAGCATGATTTCTACGCATCCCATGATATATTTTTTCCTCCTATGAGCAGTGTTGTTGGGATTACTTCATAAAAGTAATCCAACTACTGATTACTCCTTAAAACGTAAAATAATTACTTCTTTAACTACTTTGTTTCATAAGTAATCAATTACTAATTATTTAAGTTTAAAAAAAGATAAAGTAACAGTTGCTCGGTGCTTTGGAATGAACTTTATTGAAGTGCAAATTTTGCAATTGCAAATATTGCCTCTGTCCTCTTAACATGAATGAATGTTTGCTCTCTGAACACAAACACATGCACATTTCACAGAACAAACTCATGTACAGCACTGGTGCCTTTTGCACAGCCCATATTGTTAAAATAATCTGCAACATCGTTATTATGGGTTGTTTTTCTAGATTTCAGACATTTTGTGGATAATAAGACATTTTTAGCTTGCAAAATATTTCGGAAAAGTAACAGACTCTGTTACTTGATAATGTAATTATGATGTAATTAACCGTTTTGCCACAGCAATCCTGTTACATTACTCCGTTATTTAAAAAGTAGTTCAATTACAGTAGTGGATTACTTAGTAATAGATTACTCGCCAACACTGCCTATGAGGTTGCTCACCAAAACACTCCGTCCATCTGCGCCTGGTCTGACCCCCTATGTCAAATTTTAGAACCCAGTGTGGCCCACCAGTCAAAAAGTTTGCGCACCACTGTTTTAGGCAGAAATGAGCTGGGTGCCAGAGCTGGGGGTCAGAGCTGGATCTTGGTCTCTCCTTTCCTGATTTATCAGAAAGCAGAGTTGGGGAGCTGACTGAGAGGATGTGTCTGCTATTTCTCACATGCACTTTCCCTTTTCATTTTATGTGTCCCGAATAATCTGTTTGGGATCAGAATTTAGGCGAGGAGGAGGTGAAAAGTAAACATTTTCAGAAAAGGGTCAGACTTATGAAAAAAAAAAAAAAAAAAAAGACGCGCGCGCACACACACACCCACACCCACATGTGGCCCTAATCCTCTTCCGTAGGAGTTATAATAGCTCGGACTCTGAACTCGTGCCCAGGCAGCCGCTCAGCTTGGGGGCAGCCGCGGTGATAAACTAGTAACCTATATCGCAGTCTGACTGTCGTCATTACTCCCCAGCCTGATGCACGCACTCACCTCATCCTGCCGCGCGCGCGTGCCGAAACGAGCGCGTTCAGCCAGGAGGCGGGAAAAGAGCAGAGCAGGTAGTAGTTGGGGCAGGCGGGGATGGTGGGGAGTGCGCGTGAGGAGCTGGGGGCGCGAGGATGACAAGGGTGACGCGGGTCGGCTCCACGGGGTGGCTCGCGTGCGCCTTTACGGACGTGCGCCTTCGCCGCCGCCGCCGCCGCGTGGATACGTGACGTGAACGCACCTTGAGCGTGGCGCGCTCCGGCGTCCACATGGAGAGACCACTGTAGTTCGCTTTCCGCGTGGTGTGAGCACTTGTGTGTCGCGTGAGGACAGCCCGCCTGAAGGGATGCGGGGTCCCGTGGCTGCGGTGCTCCTCGCGCCGCTGCTCGTGGCGCTGCTGTGCGGCGCGCAGAGGTACCGAGAGTCCGAGGCGGGACAGGGTGAGTTGGTGTTGTTGGGGTTTTGTTGTGTTAACGGCGCGCTCCTGTGTGTTTGTGTGTGTGTGTCACTCCGTGTCTTCCAGCGTCAACGAGCCTGGCAACATGTCTTTCGTCAAGGACACTGTGGACAAACTGCTGAAAGGATACGACATCCGGCTGCGGCCAGACTTTGGAGGTCAGTCTGGAGACTCACACACGCCGTGTTTCAGTGTGGTGTGATTGTGTGTGTATGTGTGTGTTCTCAAATATGACAATTTTTTTTGTGTGTGTGTGTGTTTAAAGGTCCACCAGTTGCAGTTGGCATGAGCATAGATGTGGCCAGTATAGACATGGTGTCAGAGGTCAACATGGTGAGTGTCATCGAAATGCACACGTGTCTTGTTTTGTGTTGTGTTGCTTGATGGAACAGACTGGCAATTCATACGGAGTTTTCAGCTAAACTTAAAGTGTATGGTGATGTACAGGGCAATTCTCATATCAATTTGTTTGTTTTTTTAGTGTCATAACAACAATATTCCTGCTGAAATCAATAATACCAATAAGAAATGCTAATACCAAAATAAAATAGATACAATAAAAATTGAATTTGAAACCGAAAAAAAATTACATTCCCATGTAATTCCCAATTACATGTTCCCTTTATCAAAGTTTTTCTGGTTTTCGAACAGTTTTTCGAACAGCACCATATTAGGAGGTCCATGACCTTCGGAAACCTTTCATCACTTTTATTTATTCGGCAGTTCTGACGTAATTATTTGAGCTGTTAGTTCTGCGAGCATGTTCTTTACGTTCTTTACAAAAAGCAGTAAAGCAATTCAAAAGTTTTTTTTTCCCCTTTAATTTGTTGGATCGGTGCTCCTTATACGTCACTGCTCGGTGACCCTGCGACCTGAGATGGTCAACCTGACGGTCACATTCACAACACAAGGTCACTACCCCCCACAACTAGCTCTCCGTGCTGGTCCCTTCATGCGTTCATGTGGGTTCTTGGGGTGTCCGCTGGGTTCCGCTGCCTGGCTGCCATCTGTCATTGGGACGAAGTGCTGACAGAGCTGGAAGCCCCGTCACATGCTAGTCGGAGGGAATCGTCCCTGAAAAGCATGTGTGAGGACGTGCACACGCAGAGCATTCTAATGCGCCTCCGCACAGAGCGGCAGAGTGTGACCCACACAGGAAATACACCCATCCACTGAGATTTAGCACACAGTCCCTAGTGCGAAACTGGTGTGAATGAATATGTTTTGTTACGGTGTAACTTCTTGTTAAGATCCAGTCGGTGTTGAGTAAATAGAGTTCAGGTTTTTCGCAAACACTTGTAATTGATACGCTTTTCTGTAAAGTTGGCTGATAAAGTTCAAGCGCACTCAATCAGTCAAGACTATTGTGGTCTTATCATTAGTGTGCTAACACCAAAGCTTTCAGTCTGCCCTTTTTGGGAGTGCGAATACTTTAATGATAAACTGCTCCAAGAAAGAGTACAAACAATTAGAGAACTCCTTGGTTGAATTTTCAGTTTCCTTTAATGTCAGAAATACCTGCATTTTTTGCTAACAAATCTTTTGAAGCCTGGCTCTGGGAAAACATCATTCAGCTTCAGCCTTTGCCGCCGCCTCTCCAAGAACTGGGTCAGGCCAAAATGATAACATGCAAAACAAAGATGTGGGGCTTAGTGGTCGGAGCAATTCTGGTTTAGTTATGGCGCCGGCTCCTATGGACAATCTCTCATCGACAGGGTGCACGCGTCAAAATGGAAGATTGTGATAAAAAAAAACCAAGAAAAAAAACAGGATTAAAGATTCATAATAGTGACACCACTCCATCCATTTCTATCTGACAGAACTGACAGAAGAGCAAGAGAAACAAATGAGAAAACCCCTCAATGAAACTCAACTCAGCAGCCTCATTAGTAAATATCTATCTTTTACTTCCGGTTAATGTAGTGTCTGTGTGTGTGTGTGTGTGTGTGTACACATATTTATATAGTGGTTGAACATCTGGTAATAAAAAGGTGACACATGCGGAGCAGCTTCCACGTCACTGTGGCATCAAATATGATGAATGGTGGCCCAAGTTGAGTGCGACTCCCTCTTCCTGAGTCTGATGACTGACTCTGACTGTTGGTGATTTGTCTCTCGGCTTAACGCAAAAGACGTGGGTCACTGTTGCAGACAAAGCCACACAAACCGTGATACAGTCGTTTTGTGTGTGTGTGTGTGTGTTTTTTTAATTCAATTATTCCACCCGAAGAGCCGATCCTCCATCACTGCTGAGCACTTAACGACTTCTCAGCCGGACCTCACGTCCTCAGCCTCTGATTGGTTGCCTCTCCTTCTGTGTGTGTGTGTGTGTGTGTAGGCGTAGGCGTAGGAGTGCATGTATGTTGGTGTGTGTTATTTGCAGTAACTTTTAATCTGTTAAAAGGATCAGAGACTACATTTAGTAAATCACTGTCAGGTGTCGGCGCCCAGTTTAGAGTTGCGCTTTAAGAGGTGTGTGTGTGTGTGTAAGCGTGTGTAGGTGTGTGTCTTTGCGTAGGTGTGTGTGTAAAGAGACGGACTGGATCTGCAGTGCGGTGCGTGTCTTGTCTCTTCTGGTTTCGCTCGCCGTGGTCCTGCTCATAGTGCGACTCCCCCACATGAAGTACTCCGCCGGGGAAAGTGTGTCCCTTTGGAATTTTTTTTTCCTCCATCCATCCACTCGCCGCTTTCAGAAACTGGAGCCACTATTGAGCCATGATCAATGTCACTTGGATCGCAGCCATCCGCTGTGGTGCTTCTGGCCCTGCGCGGCTGTATCGCCAAGATTTCACATTTGAAATCCGGTCTGGCTGAGTTCCAAATGAAAATATTTTTTTACCGGCCTCCTAGTTTTAACTCGGCTTCCTTGTGGTCGGTAGGCAGCTGCTGCAAAACAGTCCCTTCCTAGCTGCTTCTCATTTGTAGCCCTACTTTTATCGGAATTTTCACAATGAAGGACTAAGAAGAAGAAGTCATTGACTTTTGGTTGGGCACGTCCTCGCTTTGACTTTGTTAAAGATTCTTGCAAACGAAATAGCAGCTATTTGGCTGAGTGGGCCATGAAATTGGCCAGAAGTTTCATCCAATCATGTACCCAGGTTTCTAAGAGCAATTAGCGTGCAGAGTACGTGGAGCTGCCACATTGCTAAGATTTCAAACCAGAGATTTAGACCAATCGGAGGCCTTTTCAGTTAGACTTAGTACTCCATGACCCATCCACAGGAACTGACTGCTGCAAAAAAAAACACAGAAGAAGACCCAGAGAATCAGAAGGCGCTGCTGGGACACAGATTTCCTGATAAGCCGCATGTTCCTGTGCGCACATGCACGTTTTTGTGCTGAATTCTTTTCAAACTCACACCAGTTTTATCGCCTGTGTGGTGCAGAAGTCGGCGCTTTCTAGCGGCCTGCACGCCCTGCGTAACCTCTCCTGGCGCTCAAAGGAGGAGAGCGCAAACGTGTTGGCGGCATCCTTTGAAACGTCCTGTCAAACAGCCGCACCAGGAACTGGCCTGGCGCAGCCTGAGTGGGCTGCGGAGCTCGTTTGATTTGATTCTTAATATATTTCCTCTCACAACTTTGGCCGCTCCGCTTCATCTCACGGACGGACGATGAGAGACCGACCGCCCTCATCTCCAATCCATTAGTCGGCGGTTTCCAGCCAGTTCATCAGACTCTGCTGGTGTCACTAAGTGCGATGCAGGAGCTGGTTGTGATGTGTGCGATGGGATCGATTGGAAGAGCCTCATGTACGGAGCATAAAGCAGCCACTGCTCCCGGCTGTAGCCGAAATAACCCTGCACCTGATCACTGAGGAGGACAGTGAAGATTGCCAAAAATAAAAATAAAAAAAAGGACCTTTGATTCTTGCTGGCAGCCTGTTTCAAGGCTGCTGTTCTGCCTTCACTTCCTTCACCTGCCTCCAACAGCTTCGTTTTGGAGTCGGGAAGGTTTTCTTCTTTTGTATTTGCAGACACGCAGCATTTAGATCTGCACATTTAATGCTGCTTGGTCATGCTTATAGCTGCATTTTTTTTTACTGTATCCACTATCCTACAATAGTTTTAATATTGCCTGAGCTGCCAAAGCTCGCAAGGTACAGCTGTAAATACTAGTCAGTAGAAAAACCCGCACTGTCAAATAAAAAACTAAAGAGGTGCAGGGCCCAGGCAATTCAACAAAAAAATGAAAAACAACAAGCGACGCTCAAGTGTCCATCTCAAAATGCCGTTTTAATAATAATCTAACTACTAGGCGTCAAGGACCAAATACAAACTAGGTACTTTCGACTAGGTTTTCCTCAGTATGAGATTATTATTACTGACTGCTGTAAGTTCTGCCACGGTTCTCTTCTCTGTGCACGCCAACACACAGTGTTTTCTACTCCTAAAGCAACAACGCTGCTGAGGGCGGGCGTTGCACGCCGCCGCCGCCACGGCGCTGCCGCCGCCACGCTGCGGCTTTGCAAATCGCAGGCGCTGCAGAATCGCAGCACTCGCCACTCACTCAGGCAGAGCTGATTGTAGCAGAGCACTCGTGATTTATGTTCTTTACGGTCAGATAATTAAATAATTTATTTTTTTTAAAATTGCTCACTATGGTACAAAAGTTGGGATGACCTTTTAACTTGCAGAAAGTAGAGGGTTTTTTTTCATTACCCCTTCGGAAAGATGGTGAGTTTGCAAGTTTCCCAATAAACTCAGCTGATGCACCTGCAGCACCACAGTTTTAGGTCCACACCCTTATGTCTTCCTGTCACAGCTTTTCAAAAAAAAAAATATATATATATATATATATTTTTTTTTTTTTCAATAAATCAAAAATAATGCTAAGGAAAAAATTTTATTGGCCCTCTTTAAATGAATATGAGGGTTTTTTTAATCCCTCCAAATTTTACGTCCTCCTTTCTCAGACACTTTCTACAAGCTTGTTGCCAGCTGGACATGTGAGAGCCAAAAGGATTAAGGAAGTGTTCCATCAAAACATGCATCTCATTGGAACACAAGTTGAGTTGTAGTAAGGCAAAAGAAAAAAAAAACTTTTCTGGCCAGTGTGTCCCGTTCTTCTGAGGTTATGACATTAAACTAATTTTAGTCCATTCAAAGTGAGAATTCTCCCTGAAAAATCTCTAAAAACAAAAAAAAACAACCTTATTTGCTGTTTCTCTCAATCTCAACCTCTTCTGCCAGTAAAATGTGTTAAAGGCACCATACACCCTGTCCGTATCCACCAAGCAAGCATGAAAACCTTACCTGCAACTTTCTCTGGAGAAAACACTTCCTGCCATGTGGCTGATATTTCACTGGGGGGTGGTGGTGGTGGTGGTGCGGGTTGGGGGGGTACAGCTGTGGCTGGTGAATGTGGCGATGCGGCGAGTGGGAGGATAACTGATGTGATTAAATGCACGCTTTGTAAAACGCACTCTTGAATCCTGCTGGGAGTGTTTAGCTGTCTGGCGGAGTGATGAAAGGGGGCCTGGCTGGCACGGGCCGAGCGGCGCCGGCTGCTATTCCTGTACTCCCAGCAGACGTGCCCGTGTTAAGTTGACGCACGCCGTGTTTGACTGGCACGCCGTAACTGCATCCGGAACATGAGACGGTACGCGCCGCCAGCGAGCCGAGGATGACACGGCGGTCTCCTCCCCCCCGTCCCCTCCCGCCGCCTACTACTCCCAACCACCTCCTCCACCTCCCCCTCCCACTGGGACTCATTTACTCACCGGTGCTGAGAGCGAACCCTCTCTCCGTCTCCTGTGGTGCAGATATCTGACAACGCCGCCGCAGCAGCAGCAGCTGCAGCCAAGATCCCTGGCTGTCACAGCGCATCTCAACCATGAGTTTTCTTGGTGGCTTTTTCAATTCCGGCTCCCCTGTTGTGTAAAATTCAAACGCCGAAATGATGCGGGCCGCTATAGCTCGACTCGTTGTGCTGTTATCTAAAGAGTTCGAGACTAGTGGTGTGAACCCTGCTTTCTTGTGTTTATAACAATTACATTGGTTCCATTAAAATTCAGTTTTTCACAAATACAAAAGCCCTTGAATGCAGGCACATTTAATTTGAAGTAGTTTTCAGTTTCCTCATGGTCTGATATTTTGGATTGAAGTCCTGCTAGAGAGAACCATCTTCCACAAAATGCTGTAAACAGAGGGCTAAATGTACTGTTTTTTTGGAGATGAGTCACACATGGCTGTGCCACTGGAGTCTGGAATTGAAATTAAAAAAAACAATCCTTGAATGCAGCCAAGGTCAATATAAGTTCCTTAACACCTAATATTCTAAAATTTTAGAATTATATCTTGCTAGAGTTTTTTTTAGAGATTTGTTTTTTTTTGCAGAAGGCCGTAAACAGAGGGGTAAACGTTCTGGTGTTATTTAATTGTCCAAGATGGAAAATCAAGACTTTTAACTATTTTTCTGGGGACACATTTCAAAAGTGACATTAATGATTTTTAGTTGAGTCGTGCATCACGATTAAAATACAAAGCACTCAGCCACTCCAGTGTAATCACTAGCACTCCTGGAGCAGGAGCCTTCACGTGGTAATAGAAAGTGTTTTCCCTGCACTCAGAGACTCTGAGGTCCCGGGACACAGCCCTGTGGGGCGCAGCAGGTCTCTCCCCGGCGCTGGCGTCAAACAACGGGCCGCTGCACGACAGCGTGCGCAGCCAAGACGAGACTTCCGTGGTGCAAAGCCGCCCTTTAGAACGTCTTAGGTGGGATCCGAGGGTTTAACCGAGACGGAAATAGTTGTCGGCCCAGACGCTGAGTGAGAGGACTGGTGGGTGGCGTCCCTCAGCGGCAACATGGAGCTGTTGTGTAAAGCAGCTGATTCACCCAGCCTACACCTGCACTGGCAGTGAGTGGGACGGTAATGAGGGCATCTACTGTTCACATGGTGGGGCTAAAAAAAAAAGAAAATAAGGAGGGGTGTGGGGGGACTCAGGAGGCTGAATACATCTCTGAAGAAATGAATTAAGTGTCCTGTGAAAACTCGATAACAGTGTTGGATCTTTGTGGATGGGACTTTTATAAAACACTTATTTATATATGAGTTTTTTGTAGATAACTTGTAAATAATCCAACTGTCCATAAGATGTAAGATCTTGTTTTTCCTTTTGAAATCTATAAATATTTTATTTATTTTTTATTTATTTTTAATGAATACATTTTTTATTCCCTTTGCACTATATTTTTGTCGTAATTATGAAAACTTCTCCGTTTGTTTTTTGGGGGAAATTTTCATCATTGATTAGATTTTATGTTGTTGTTGGTAAAGTTGTCCAAAAGGTCTGAAACACACTCGTCCACTCTGGGGTCGATATTGGTCGTTATGTCACACAGTTGGTCGGTTTAAATGGTGGAAATTCAGGCTAAACACAAAACACGGCTCGCAGCTTCTTCTCTGTGCGACGTAACGGCAGAATCAACTGAAAAAAATGCCTTGTTGTTGTTGTTCTGCGCGTTAGAGTGAAATCAGCACTTTATCAGGAAGACGTACACGCTGTTAATAATAAGTCCAGCCTGATAGAGAGAGAGAGAGAGAGAGAGAGAGTAAAAGAGAGGGAGGTAGCGGTGCTATTGATTGGAGGATCTAAAGGGATTCCGGTGCCCGGGCAACTTCTTTATTGCAAGCAGCCATCGGAGACGTGACATTGGCAGGCGGTTTTCAGGAGTTGTTGTTTTTTTGTTTATTTGCTACTTATTTATTTAAGAGCGCATTAGTCAGCAGGATGGAAAGAAAATGCAGAGTGAGCGGCTGAAGTGTTCCATTAAAGGGCTGGAGAAAAAGGAAAAGAAAAGAAAAGCTTCTGTGTCGTGATGTCGTCCACCTCAGCAGTCTCGGCTGCAAACGGAGCCATGAATTATTGAAGCGGCTTCTTGCGGCTGCACGTGTGTCTGGATGCCGGTTATGATAAGTGATGTTGGAATTATGATCTCATCCATCCGACTTTGCACGATTGTGTTGCAGCGTGCTGCTGGAGTTGGAAATGTGAGGTGCAGAAGCGTCAGCCGAGTTCAGAGGTGTCAGACTCCACAGCATGTGTGGTTCTGTTAGGGTGACACGGATGATAAATGTCAAACATCATCAGGTTAATACATTAACTTGGGTCAAAACTTTTCTCAACTCGTGAAAACTAGAAGTTGTTGTCTCACCAAATGAACCTGGGAAATGAAGTTTATATCCTCAAAGTAAACTTTAAAGCCACTTTGACCTTGAATTATTCTAATTTTAAGACAACAATTTATCTTTTCAGCTTGGACGAACAACATGAAGTCTTTTTTGTTGAGAGAATCTATAATTCACATCCTTTTTTGCCACGAAGCAACGTCTTTAAATCACTTTCATGATGCTGTTTTTTTTTTTTCCTCCTCACCTGCAGGACTACACGCTGACGATGTACTTCCAGCAGTACTGGAGGGACAAGCGGCTGGCCTACGTGGGGATCCCCCTCAACCTGACCCTGGACAACAGAGTGGCCGACCAGCTCTGGGTCCCAGACACCTACTTCCTCAACGACAAGAAGTCCTTCGTGCACGGCGTCACCGTCAAGAACCGCATGATTCGCCTGCACCCGGACGGCACCGTTCTCTACGGGCTGCGGTGAGTCCCACTGCTGCTGCTTGGCAACAAACAGGGAACTTTATTCTGAAGGAACACAGGAAGTCAGCAGCATTTTGTGGGTTTTGTGTAGAAGTATGAAATCAATCAAATCAAAATTTTCAAAGTGAGAGGCGCAGCATCTTGGTTTATCTGTGACACGGACAGGAAGTTACTCCTGGTGTGGCTGCAGGGAGGTCAAGAATGTGATTGGTCCATTTTGAGTGAAATAAACAGTGGGCTCAGCGAGTCACCTACAGGGGGGTTTTAAATATATTTTTTATTTTTTTGGTAGGGGAATAACTTTTTAATCTTCACCAGATAAACATGTGAGATAAATCCAGTGGCTTTTGGGAACATAACATCTGTTGTGTCATGTTCACTCACAGGTCCCAGATTATATTTAGACTATTTTTGGATCTTCTTCTTTTTAGCCCCAGACTCCAGTGGAGCAGCATCACATGATTAATTATCATGATTAAAACGCCCCAGAGGTCTTCAGAAAGAAACAGCATATTTAGTCCTCTGTTTACAGCCTCCTGCTAAGATGGGCCCAGACCAACATAAGTAACATTCATTCATTCATTCATTCATCTTCTATACCTGCTTATTCCTATTCCAGGGTCCCGGGACATAAGTAACAAATAATACTAATATACTGAATGATTATTCTTTTGTGAATAAAGATCTGGGAGCATCTGGTTCAACCGTGTATTTATACAACCTTTCACTTTAACTCCCACTGTTTAAAAAAAATGTAAAAAAATAAAATAATAATATATAGGGAAAAAATTATGCCGCTGCTGCTGCTGCTGCTGCTGCTGCTGCTGCTGCTGCGTGTGTTGCATTCGCTCAGGCAGAGCCAGTCAGTGCACACGAAGCGGCCTGAAGATTTGTTTCTTCTGTCGAGGTTACTGAAGCTTTAATTCCTGGATGCCGCCTGCCGACGCAGCAGATCTCTTATCAGATCAGTCCTGCTTTATTTCTCTGTGCGGCGACACTGCAGCTCCGAGAGCACCGGCAGCTGCAGGAGGCCCCACATTTACACATCAGCTGCATAATCTCACGTTTTTTTGTTTATTTGTTTTTTTGTCTTACACTCTTCCTCCCTCCTTTATTTCTGTGGACCCAGAATCACCACGACGGCGGCCTGCATGATGGACCTGAGGAGGTACCCGCTGGACGAGCAGAACTGCACCCTGGAAATAGAGAGCTGTAAGTTGCGGCTCCGACGTCGGCCCTGAGAGAAGCGGCTGCTGCTCGTTCTCGCTGGCTGAAATATAGCCGAGCGACGGTGTGATTCTCGTAAAAAAAAAAAAAAAAAAGGAAGAAGATCTCACACTTGGCGGCTGCAGCCGAGAGAAAAGTGCTGAGTTGCTTTTTTTAGGGGGGGGGGGTTTATGAAGACGTTGTACGTCACGGACGACTTCGGCTCTATCAGGAGAGCTTGCCTCACATTAACGAGCGAACCGTCTGCCCTGCCCCGGTCATGAGCACGTATTTAAGCCGTCTGCGCTAAAAACCCGCCGATGGTTATGGATTCATTGCATGCGCGACATATAAACCTGCCATGAGTATTTACCGCCTCATGCAATCAGCACCCAGAGCCGCCCGAGGCCGTCCGATTAATCGTGGGTTCTTGTAAATCGTCTCAGTGAGATCAGCGGCGACACGAGCAATTCTAGGCCCCATGACTAAAAATCTGTTTACCCCCCACCACCCACCCCATCATCCTCCTCACCCGTTTTAAAAAAAAGTTGAACATTTAGAAACAAAACAACAAATTTATTTCTAATTGATCAAGTTATTCTAGAAATGAAAAAGCAAAAACAAAGTGCTCGTATATTTTATTTAAGCATGTTTACTATCGGTCTCAATGACTGCTGGGACCATGTTTCCCCCACAAGCAGTTCCAGACTTGCGTCGCTGTGCCTCACTGCCTGTGTGTCCCTGTGCGCAGACGGCTACACCACGGACGACATCGAGTTCCACTGGAAAGGAGGCGACACGGCTGTGACCGGAGTGACGCGCATCGAGCTCCCCCAGTTTTCCATCGTGGACTATAAACTGGTTTCCAGGAATGTGGTCTTCTCCACAGGTGAACCCATGAAAAAAAATAAAACTGAAGTTAAAAAAAAATTACACATCTGAAATCGTCCAGAATGTTTTTTCTTTAGCTCTGCACTGTTGCACTGCTGAGCTAACGTGGTCTTTCTCCACCCCTGCCCCGGTCCAGGTGCCTACCCTCGACTCTCGCTGAGCTTCAAGCTGAAGCGAAACATCGGCTACTTCATCCTGCAGACCTATATGCCCTCCATTCTCATCACCATCTTGTCCTGGGTGTCCTTCTGGATAAACTACGACGCATCGGCTGCCAGAGTTGCATTAGGTATGACGCAGGGACGTTTGCCTTTGAAGCTGCAGCGCCACCATCAGTCCCAGTTTGGATTTGTTTGTTTTTTTGTTTTGTTTTTTGCACGGGAAACGCACAGCAGACAATGAACCGCGACATCTTTTTTTTGCAACTTGTGCAGCTACTTAGCCAGTCAGCTCGCCAGCTAGCTAAGTCGTAGCCCTATGTGTTTCACGCAGATGAAAAATGCTCAGCAGATGAACATAACATCTTCTGAACTGCTCGTAGGCTGAGGAGGCCGAGGCTTCTCTTGTAAGAAAAGCGAGAAAAAAAAGAAACCGGTCAGCTGGCAAATTTGCTGAGACCAGCCTCTCTGTTTTTCCCTGTAATCATCACCTGTTATTACCTTGGCTGAGTCTCTCTTTTCTTTCCTGTTGTTGTTGCTTCTTCTTGTTTTTTTTTTTTTCTTCGTACACACTGCACTGACAGCGTTTCTGGGATTTGTTGAGTAACGCTCTCCTCCGAGCCCAGAGAGACATTTGGGATTCTTGCAGCTCTCTTTGTTCTGCAGAGATCGATGCAGCGTCGATGGCGCTCTTAGCACCCCCTACACACACACACACACACGCACACAGATGCCGGATGCAGCCGCCGAACGCCGCTACGTTTCTCTTTTCGCAATTATGTAAGCATGAGTCAACAGAAATAGACGGAGCGTCCGCGGCTGGCGAAACACAGAGAACAACACACGAGGTGTTGATGGTTTGCAGCGCAGAGAGAATCGCAGCTCTGCTTATTTTGACCTGTAGCCGTTCAGCCTTTGAGCTGCTGCGCGAGCTGTTTGTGCTCATCACCTGAACTTTTACAGTCGGAGGCCAGCATCCATTCTCTCCATATTTATCAGTAGACAGTCTACCTTCATTTAAAACCGGTTAGTGTTGAGGAATTAAAACTGGCAACCTGCAGGTCCGGTCCAAGATTATTTTCATGATGGACGGATAAAAGATAATATAATTTATTAATATACTGAATAAGACTTTCAACCTTAGCGAGCTCATGTTAGACTATGGATCTATCTCTATTATAATTTTGCAGAATTGAGCATTAAAAAAGGCCACAATGTTGTTTTGAAATAATTCCACATGTCAACTGAGTTTTCTGGGCAAAAACAAAAAATAAAGGTGTCAGGATTTTTTGTTTTCAGCTGCAGCCAGAGCGGCATGGAAGTAAGTGTGAGCTATATTTACCATCAGCCTGTGTGTGCACATCATGTCCACTTCTAGCGGTAGAGCGAAAGTGGCGGACGATGCCAGGGAGAAACAGCAGATCCGCCGTCCAGTTTAGAATCTGAGGTCGTGTGGAAGCATTTGGTTTTGTTGAGAAATGACACCTACAGCTTTGCTCTGATTATAATCTTCATAGTTCATTTGTGGTTTCAATAAATCTGACTGACTTTTTTTTTTTTTTTTACCAAGTCATCGTTGGTCTTTTTAATTGGATTTTGACATGATGTTCATAGTTTATACAATAATTTTGTAGCTTTCTCTTAGTTGCCATTGGGGAATACGGCTTTTGACGCACAGAGTCAGTTGATTCCTAGTATTTTCTGTTATGATTTGCTATTTGATTCTGCCCACTTCGTCCCTCTTCCAGGCATCACCACTGTGCTGACCATGACCACCATCAACACCCACCTGAGGGAGACGCTGCCCAAGATCCCCTACGTCAAGGCCATAGACATGTACCTGATGGGCTGCTTCGTCTTTGTCTTCCTGGCGCTGCTGGAGTACGCCTTCGTCAACTACATCTTCTTCGGCCGAGGGCCACAGATGCAGAAGAAGCTGGCGGAGAAGGCGCAGAAGGCCATCGAGGAGCGGGAGAAGTTTGACAGAGCCAAGGTGAGTAGACGGAGCAGACGAACAAATGTACAGATGTACCTTCCTCCTCCCCTGAAAAAAATATTTTTTTAATTATATATAAAAATATATATATATATATTCTCTTTAGGTAAGCACATGCCCTCAAAATCGTAGTGCATTTATTTACAGAATTTTGAAAAATAAAATATCATGTAAGAATAAACAGTGGGGACAATGCTGCGTTTCAATTAATTAAACCATAATATTTTTAATAAACTACAAAGAATATGAACTGTAACTAATAAAAATAAGATTTCTTTATTAATCCCACACTGGGGCGATTTGCCTAATTACAGCAGCATTTACGGTGCAGGAGAGGAAAAAAAAGTACAATAATAAAGCAATATTTAAGGCATAAAATAAACAAAATGTTATTTCACAACATTCACAATTTGTCATTTACAATATAATTACAGAAGAGAGGACTACAAAATACAAAATATTTTATTGCACAAGAGATATTGCAGGGAAATGACTATTCAAACTTACAATGTAAATATCTTAAATTTAAATAATCTGACAGTGAATCAAAAAAAGTTGTTTTCACCCTAAAGAGCATATTGAAATATTCTCTGTTTGAGTTATACATTTTTTCTATGAGCCTGGTGACAAATCTGTGAACGTTTCCTGATTTCCAATCTTGCTCTCTTTCTGCCGGCCAGTCGTCTCTGCAGGGCGACAATTGTAAGACGTCGTCCTTGAAACTGTCCAATCAGGTGCAGAGCCGCCGTCACTCACAAGCGGTGAGTGTTTGTCTTGTCCCATCGCTTCAAAAAATAATAATAGAAAAATTAGCGCGTTTAAAAAGGAGAGTTCACCCAGACTTGGATCTTCACCCACTTAGCAACCGACTGTTTCCACACTAGCAGTTTTCCACAGTCGTTTTCTAGTAGTTAAAAAAAACCATTACGATGGCCTGCGTTTGTTGTGTGGAATTCCTTCCCTCCGTGAAACTCCGGAGTGGCTTCGGTGCATTAGAAGCCTGCAGGGACACACAGGTGGGCTCGAAAAACAGCTGAGATTTCAGTTTGTGGTGAACTGTCCCTTTAACGCCGACGCATCTCAGCAACAGCCCCTTCTGTGGTCGCAGCCTTGACACACGCTGACCCCTTCCCCCTTCAAAATCATCATCATCATCATCCTGGGAGTCTCACAGAGAGCAGGAAGTGAATATTCATCACGCCACATTCTTCCATCACTGACGTCCTGCTTTGCCTCTGTTATTTTCTGTTGTCTTCTAATTTATACCTTTCAGTGTGTGTGTGTGTGTGTGAGAGACTGACTGGTACTGAAACCTTCACCTCCAACCTTGAGCTGATGTATGAGCCGTGATTGAAGTTTTTTGGTGGGAGGGCAGGCGGCAGGAGGAGGAGAGGTGGCGTGGTGGTTCGGTGTAATCCGTCTTTAAGAAGTGGCCCCCAGGGGGCGTCGCACACAGTACAGGGATAATCAATATTTGTGGGTTGCCCCATGTTGTTAGAGGAAGATAAATGTTTATTTATATATATATATGTATAATTTCTACTTTTTTATATTGAAAAATGACTCTAGATGAGCAAAAAACCTTAACACTAAACTATTTCAGGGAGTAGCCTATGAGTTGGTGGAATTTCTTGTTGATATTCCTCACTCGGTGGAATTCTTCATGTATTCACGTCCATCTTGGAAAAATCCCCCAGAAAACATTCCTCAAGTCTAGATGTTGAAAATAAACACCTGAAAATGAGAATCTATAGATTCCAGGAGAGGAATCTCTAGGTTCTCTCGCCGGCCCAAATTGTCTTGTGTGACCTTTCACATGCTGCAGTCAAGAAAAGTGCCCCGACTCTGATTAAACTGACCTACACCTCT